>JAWNZC010000445.1:4780000-5092500 GCA_035771165.1 Paragorgia papillata | reverse complement strand
AGACAGACAGACAGACAGACAGACAGACAGACAGACAGACAGAATAATGGCAAATATAAACCAAAATTGCAGTCATATATATGGCAGAGGAATAATTAATGAGCATAAAGAAGTGAGAACTCAGTAGCGTGCAAAGGAGAGGAAAGATGTGACAAAAACTACAAGCCGTAAGCCAAGATAAAAAAAGATCGAATGTTTCCGTTAAGAGAAAGTTTTATCTTAGAAAGTCTTCTCCTTTCTAAGATAACACCTTCTCTTAACGGAAACATTCGGATCTTTTCCTTTAACTTCTTTAATATTATCATGCTGACGGCTTTTAGTTCCTGAATTCTCACTTCTTTATGCTCATTAATTCTTCTTGTGTCACTTCTGTCACCGTCTATTTATGTATCAGTTAGCTATTTAATTGCAATCTCTGTAAAATAATTTATTCACTCGAGGATGTTACGAGGTTAGTAACGAAGCGTTGGTATTAAAACATTTTGAAATATGTATTCGTTATGGTTTTCCTTAAAGTTGTTTGCTGGGCTATCATTTTTCTAACAAGATATATATGTATATAAACTAAATATTTTTATTTATTGCTGTGTTAACATTATGTATTTACCATAGTGGATTCCTTAATGTCTTTGAATTGTTGAATACTTCCGTACACCTTCACCTTAACTGGTTTCTCTAATGGTAATTAAATGCAGTTAAAACGCTTAGTCTATATTTCGTTTGCTTATGTCAAATGTAATATACTGTAATAGAAAAGGAAATAGTGAGAGAGTAAGATGGATTGAATAAAATAGATTGGATTGGGCAAGAATGTAAAAAATATAGGAAAGACCAGAGTATAATGCATCAGAGTAAGCTAACATTGATTGGATTAGAATTGAATAGGACAAGATACAGTAGATTGAGATCCTCATAATAGCACTATTTACAACACGCAGCAGTTACTTTGTGCAAATAATGGTCGAGCTCGTATGTCATAACCCTTCAGAAGATCTTCAAGAATTCCGGTAGCATTTCCAGGCTCTCGTCTGTCAACAGTGCCATACTCGTCAATTTTTGGTGTTCTGTAAAATAAGTCAAAGAGTCTACTTTAAAAACTATAAAAAATGTTTTCTATAATATAACCACCATGTAAAACGTTAAAGAACATATTAGTCTTCTATATTTTGTCATGCTCTCGAACTAACACTGCCAATAACATTCACCCATTCATATCATTTCTTATTTCTTATTTCCTATTCAGTTATGGTGTTGCTCATTTACATGTTTATGGCTTATTATTATTATTATTATTATTATTATTATTATTATTATTATTATTATTATTATTATTATTATTATTATTATTATTATTATTATTGTTATTATCGTTATCTAGAGCCCATTTTCTATGGGCCCAAACCTCAAGATACCAAAGTTTGTTATCTTTTGTTGAAGTCTACTCTACTTGCACCACCCTAGACATCACTTTCCTTAAAATGGATTCACTCTCCATTAATATGGTCTTTTGTATTTCTTTTAGTACCCACTTCTGTCGGGATTTCTCTTTTATCATCTTCTCTGTCTTTTCTTCCAATTTCTCCAACCCTCCTCCTAAGCATCCGGCTACCAAAGGTACTATTTCAACCATAAAGCCTGGACGCCTCTCGCGGATTTCAAATTATCATTATTATTATTATTATTATTATTATTACTATTATTATTACTATTATTATTACTATTATTATTACTATTATTATTATTATTATTATTATTATTATTATTATTATTAAGATTATTAATCACTGTCATCATCCCCATTACCATTGATTATAATTATAATCATGCACCATGGTTACTCACTCCAATCTATCAAAAAAACATAATTAAGGTTACAAATACCCTAGTATGCCATTTCACAAAATTTGTTACCGCCCGCGCAATTTTTCTCAAATTTTTCTCAAATTTGCACTAAATGTAGTGAAATATATGAAGGACACTATCCTATTATGAAATAAAGAAATACAATATTGTTCTTACTTTCGTGTCGCTTTTTTACCAAAAGGCTCTCAATTTATCATATTTACACTTCTCAGTGTTTTTTCTTGAAAGGGTGTTCGCATTTTTTTATTACTGTGGGGGTTTAGCAGTTAAGATATTTTATTTCTCGACCTATGTTGTGGAAGAAGCAATTGACAAATGAAGGTTTGTAACTCAGTTAGTTTTTATATAAATAGAACGCGCAAACACCCTTTTGTAGAACAAACGTTGAGAAGTGTAAATATGGTAAATTGAGAGTTTTTTGGTAAAACCAAAGACCAACTTAAACCGCGGTGCGAATGATTTTAAACTTATGAATATATCTGGAACAATATTATATTTTTTCTTTATATGGTGTCCTTCACATACTTAACTACATTTGGTGCAAATTTGAGACAAATCGGCGAAAAATTCCGCGGGCGGTAACAAATTCCGTGAAATGGCTCACTAGGGTATTATGTAACGTTAAGAAATTCTGTAACTATAAGATTTTACCCTATCGCACTTTGAACCAAAATCAAAGCGAAGTACATCACGAGCATCATTGTCAATCGGTTCTATGTAAAAAGAGAAAGATTTTTTTAATGAAGCCATTAAAGTGTGGCAATTACAGTAGGTTTGGCAATCTAGTGTGACAATCTAGAGTAGCTATCTTGTGTGGCAATAGAGCGTACATGGCACTACATGCTATCTTTCTAATTAAATTTGTGTTTTAATCTGTGTTTTAATCTGTGTTTTAAAATAAACACAGTAATAGATACAGTTTCTGGATGTTTAACACTGTTATTCTACTGTTGTTGGCTCGCTAGCAAGTCTGTTTGCCATTGCTTACTTTACGGGGAGTCCGCCAAGAGCCCGCCAATTCCTTTGCAAAATGATGCGCGCGCAATACCCTGAAATTCGCCTATTGCGGTGCCCTGAAAGTTAGCTGCGCGCGCAGCTATCTAAAATACTGCCTACGCAGCACTCTACCTTTTTAATACTTGGCTTTTATAGTTTGTGTTCCAGTCCAGGGACGTAGCCAGGATTTTGAAAGGGGAGGAGCGAAACTTCCTTGGGGGGTCCGAGGGCATGCTTACCCGGAAAATTTTGAAATCTAGAGTCTCTAAAATGGCATTTCCTGCATTTTGGGAGAAGATTTTACACGATTCTGAAAGTTTGAAAAGTCATAAAATACTAAAAAAAACAACCGTTGAGTTACTGTAAGTTACATGCGTGCGATACATACGGAGACTGGATTAGGAGCCAAGGAAGGTACCATTTCATATTATTAGTCACTAGCGTCAGAAGAGCGACTAAGCCCAGTCAATAACCGCTGGGTAAATCACCTGTGCATCTGAGTACGAGTATTCAAAACAAAATTTCATCATGCAAAGGGGGGGAGCGACCGCTTCCACCGCTTCCCCTCTGGCTACGTCCCTGTTCCAGTCCAGACCACAAACGCCTCCGGTATATATCTGAGGCATGCACTTTTTAGTGTACTTTAGTGATAGAACAATTTAACTACAACTCGGCTTTGTTTTCATTTTCGCTAATAGAAATGTCTAGCTCGTTAACAATCGTCTAATTCTTAAAAGAACATTAGAATCCAACTACACGCTGTGATTTTTTGATTATGATTGTCATCCTGACAAATTTCATTGATTCACTAAAATTAGTTTTTCAACATTATTTTACCAATAAATGTCACAAGAAGGACATGTCATTCAAAAAATATAGTTGTATTTGCCAGTACGCGACAAACAGAAAAAATCCGAGATGTAATGTAAAAGTAAATGCATGCTGCGTAGGCAGTGTTTTATATGAAGTATATAGAAAATCTCAAGTCCTAAACTGCCGCTTTTAAATATATTTTAAATAGAATACTGCGTGATGTTTCAAGCGAAATTCTTAAAGTGCCGGGACTTTACATATTTATACTAATTGGAGCATTCTGAGAGGATTTGTAATATATCTTCTCAGGCGAAAATTTCATCTTCATGGATTTTTTTGCCGTTAAAGTTGACGGAAGTGACGTCAAAAGAGGAATCTGTAAAGTGGTTTTCATATAGACAAATTCCTCTTTCGACGTCACTTCCGTCAACTTTAACGGCAAAAAAAATCCATGAAGATGAATTTTCGCCTGAGAAGATATATTACAAATCTTTTCAGAATGTTCCAATTAGTATAAATATGTAAAGTCCCTGAGGATGACATAGACACTTTAAGCTTAAGTTGGTAAAGTTTTATTTGCTGTTTTTGCTGTACAAGGCAAGCTGTCGTAATAAGAAAAACTCTGAGCTCTAGGCGGGACTCAAACCCACAACCTTCCGAATGCCAGCCGGACGCTCTCACCTTTGAGCCACTAGTGGAACTCAGATGGCGTAGACCGAGGTTGTTTTCGATATTTATACCTGGGAACTAGTCAAACCGTACGTGTGTCACAAGTACTTGTTGGGCCACAAGTCGCATTGTATCAGTTTATTTTCAGTAAATGTTTCACGTACGGTTTGAGGTATAAATATCGAAAACAACCTCGGTCTACCATCTAGCTGGCATTCGGTTGTGGGTGCGAGTCCCGTCTGGAGCTCAGAGTTTTTCTCTGAGTTTAACTTACGACAGCTTGTACAGCAAAAACAAACGAAAAACTTTTCTTATTATTTTCTACTTTTTATAATTTTTTGTTATAACTTTTGTTTGTTATAACTTTTTATCATGGTGAGATGGGCTTAGACAACATTATTTGTGTTTGTGCTTTTTTTGTTTTTAAACTTTACACCCACGTTCCGTACTTTTCTTTTGCTGTTTGTTTGTTGACCGATAGTTTAAAAATAGAACATACTACTCAAACCAGTATAGAGCGAGACATAGACGATTTTTTCATCGCTTCTAAAGCGACAGTTTCGTTATCGCAGATCACTTTCAAAGCCATCACGCGGTGTATTCTCATGTACCACGTGATAAACATCCAATTGTTAAATACGTAACAAGCTACCACGTGGTACATAAGAATACAGCACGTGATTGCTTTGAAATTGATCTGCGGTAAACGAATTGAAACTGTCGCTTCGAAAGCGATGGAAAAAATTGTCTATGTCTCGCTCTACTGGTTTGAGTATAGTAGCATAGCTTATCAGTTTGCTGTTTTCTTTCTAAATAGTTTGTTTATCTCTTGTATATTTGATTGGTTACTTTTTGCACGCCTCATCAGTTTTGCATATAGAAGTCCAATTTTATATTAACCAGATTTATATTTTGTCAGGTAAAAATAAGGTTTATTAAATATTTAAACTTACATGGGATAGGGAGCATTAAAATCATTGGCGGCGTGACTCTGAAATAGGGGCAAGGAAATCACATTCTAGGGCCCACTTTCAGGAGTCATCATAGGAAGAATTTAGAACTGCCGGCGTGCTCCCCCGGAAATATTTTGAAATTTGGGGTGTCTGAAATGAAATTTCCAGCGTTCCGACAACACTGCTTTTTAGCAAAATTTGAAAAGTTTAAAAACAGAAAAACAACGATACAATATTTATAATCTAACGTGTACAGTAGTTGCATGCAGTCTTGTTATTTTCAATACACGGATTAATATCATAAAATACTATAAAATAAATGTGCTGCATAGGCAACGTTGAATTGGAAAAAGTTTTTGAAATACTGAAGGTTTTATGAAATTAGTTGAACTGTACATTTCTCTCATAAAAGGCCTTAGCTGGAAACGCTATAGAACTGCAGTATTCCATAATCTAAATTGCACTTCAGGTTTTATGCTGCAGTGGTTAAAAATTATTGGCCAACCAGCTAAGCATAATATTTGGGCCCACCAGTTACAAATTGTTGGGGCCCACAAGGTATACAGAATCATCGGGGCCCACCGGGAAATCTTCCCGGTGTCCCGATGGGCCACGCCGCCCCTGATTAAGAATCTACTATTGACTCAAAATCAAGAAGGCGGCCGACTTGATCCGTCGCATACTTGAAATACACTTTAGTATATTTAATTTAGACAGAATAAAACTGATTAATAATTACGAAACATTCAATATAGATTGGTCTTCTATTCGGCGAATCAAACTTTAATTTTATTAATTTGTGAATTTTTTTTTCAGCAGACAACAACTACACACCTAAAAACGCACAGTCTGATCAGCTCTGATATCAGATCTGTTCAGAGAAATGTAGCGACCCTTGATACAGCCTGACAGCTACAGAATGTACCAGCGCTGATGTATAAACATTTAGTTAGAATTTCTAACAGACTGCGACAGCTCCGTAGACAACATACCTGTTCAGTCTGTTATATACAGCACTGACCGTGTCAGGCTGATACAGTTCGACAGAATCTGTTCTGAACAGTCTGTGGTAGCTGCAGGTAATGATACAGATATGATATCATAGGTGTATCATAGCTGATACTGCAACAGGCTGTATCAGGGGTCGCTACATTTTTCTGAACAGATCTGACATCATTCTGCATCAGGTCTGACACAGAGTGTGCGTTTTTGCGTGTGTAGTACGTACACAAATGATAATATTCATAATATTAACTACGCCAAAATGAAAGCAGAGCAAAACAACAATTTTCTGTCATCTTGAACTATGAAGTTAAGGAAAGGCCGAAGCAAAGATCGTGTGATGAAGGAATTATCATTAACCATTCACATTTGTGAATTTAAATTGTTGGAAACAGAGTTGCATCACGTATACACAAGCTGGTCAGTAGATCAAGTCAAACATGTGTCAATCTCTTTATGGTTTTACAAAAGTGCAAGCAATTAGACTAAGCTAAAATATAAATTTTGAAATTTTGGTTTGGCACATCTTTGCTAGCCTGTAAACAGACTGTCAATGGTGTCTTTGTCTGCTCGCAGGATACATCTTTGCCAATATGCAAATACTATCATGTTGCAATAATGCGATACAATGCTATTTATAATAAATAATTTTGTTTCCACGGCGACATTTTAGCCACAGGTCATGCATTGTGGTGTCTCTTGAGGTTAGGATATCACTATTTTGTACTCGCTTTATTAATCAATAATCATGCCGATGGCGGAAACATGAAACAATTTCTTGATGAACTAAAAATACCCGGCTTTGAACGCCAGGTGCAAGTTAGAGCAGCTACTTAAAAACATTCCTTTACGCGTATAAAATTGTGTGAAATGAAGTAGGAAAATTATTATTTTGAACCTCCTTATATGACTTCAATTCCGGAAATGAAACAAGGATCGTAATTATGCATATGCAGAATAGAGTATATAGTTTAGCACTAGCAACCAGAATCAATAGTCGATAATAATCCACAATATCCGCGCGGGAGCCGAGTGGCATATAAAGGGGATATTACACGGTGGCGAGAAGATATGGATTTTATGTTCGAGTGGCCAGGACAATATCTCACGAGTGAGCGCAGCGAACGAGTGAGATATTGCTCTTGCCACGAGAACATAAAATCCATATATTCTATTTATTATATGGACAATGAAATTATGCGTGGAAGTGATGTTGATAAACTGGGTTGAATGCAAAAACTACAACCGCTTGACCAAAAACTTTTTGAAAATACAAATGAAAAATACAACAGCTTCTTCAAATACGTCATTTTACGTGAAAACCTGAATTAAGGGAAGTTACTGGCTCAAATTTACTTGATTCGAAACTTAGACCCCGTTTACACTAGAGCAAAAACATTGTTTTTTATTCCCATGAGGATGAAAAACAATGTGAATCCGGATACTGCTCTAGTGTAAACGGGGCCTTAGGCAAAAGGCGTAAATTTTGACTTGTCGATATGTCACTCGCGAGCGTTACATACGAGAAATACGCCACTCGGTTCCCGGATGTAGTGAAATATGGATTCTACGAGTGTTTTAGTTGCTAGTAAAATACTCTTTTCCATATAATAAATGTTCCTTACGTCACTCGTTCAAGTAGAATATTTGCAAATATACCATCACAAATATTGTCATTCCTGGAGAAATATATGAAACGCTGTTTGTTTTGAAAAACATCGCGAAAACTGAATCGATTAAAAAGTATACGCGAACCAAAAATGAGGATAGCATGCACATTTGCATAAGAGATATGAAAATGTATCATCAACATGTTTTAAAATTAGGGCAGACAATTTCTGAAAACAAAATTACGCTTATAGTTTGATTATTAAAGGTCATCGTGCTTACATTCCAACCGTGTCTTGATGGATTTTGTATTTAATAGTTCTCTCTCCTTGTTATCTATAATGTACAACTTTCTCTAACACTTAAACATAGGCGTGCACTACTCTTTTTGCATGGTTGCATGGTCCTGATTATCATTTTAACATTGATAATCCGAAATACGCTTTTGCTTTTTAAAATCAACCTACTATTTTTTTGCATCGCTTTATATTCACTTGATGAGCTAGGATCACTAACTAGTATATAGAAGAAAAATATTAGTTTCTTTTAATTTTTTATTGTGTCTCTGTTATTGTTTTCAGAAGAAGAATTCAGTTATCAAAAAAACATTTCATTACTGACATAATTGTTATATTAACTCTATTTCTTTGTACTGTACCTTGAACGGAGAAAATCGTCTTAGTTTTCTTCTTTAGAAATCTTGTACAGACCTTATGTCACTGCAAATGGAAAGTATCTAATAATTCTGTTGAGTCTTTTCAGCTGCAGGGTATACGCCTATTGGCCTATTACTTTCTGTGGTTGATGACCACAAATCTAAATTCAATTCATTATGCTATTTCTGCGTTAGATCAAAGCTGATTTTGATGCTTAATTTATGACTTATTAATTTTTTATTGCTTTCATACTTTTATGTTCTTTTTGCATAATTTTCCCGTTTATTATTAACTCTACAAAAAGACTTTCACTGTGTCTTTCTACAATAACTGATGGCATGATATCAAGAACAGTTTTTATGTGACAAATTTATCTTTTTTCCCTTCCTATATAGACAATAAGTCCATGCAAGGTTTTGCTTATATAAAAAATTCAATATAATCGTAAGGTTTTTTTGACAGCAAATACACAGTAATCTTCTTTTTGTCTTTATATACAACTTAAACTAATTTTAACAATTCTGTACCCACTTTTTATGCTAATTTTATATATATTGTTGAAGTTCAGATGTTGAATTGGTAGTGTAGGTTAAGCTCCGAGAAAGACTGTTTTGTATATTGCTATATATTCACTGATCTATGTTTCATGTATTCAGAAATGTGAATGTATAAACCCAAACGTATACCAACATTTTCTATCCTTTATTTCTTAAATCCTAAATATTTTTTTTCAAATTAAAAAGATTTTGCCATATACTTATGGACACAGAGTAACAAAATAATGACAATGCGCTTTAATATTTTATTTCAAATTAGTTATCCAGCTAATAAAGCGCTCCTCCCTATTTTAATTCCCGATTATTGTTTTTTTGTGAGTCATCAGTATTTCTCGACATTGTATACTTCATTATTTTAAAATATTAATCAACACATTAAAGGCTAGGTGGTGATCTAAAGCTAAGTTCATCTATAAATAGTCCGCATGGCATAATATATTAAACTGATATTGCTTGAAAAGGACTTTCAGGAGAAATTAGGAAGGCTGAAAATTTATCTTTTGTTTATACAGTACAAACGTAACCATTATAAATTTTAGAGTGATCAACTGAAAAAGTGATCAACTCATATTGAAGATATCTATATCAGTTTCTCAGCACTGTAGCTCGATCAGCACTTGTTTGCTAAGACAGAATGTATATAACGACCAAAGGGGACGAAGCACATGATCAAATGTGCTTACTATATGCGTGGGTTAGCAAAATAGTATCCAGATATTCTAGTTTTAACTTACTTTTAACTGACTATAAATAGTTGCATAACTATTATGTTTAGTGAGTTTGATAAGGACAATTTTTGTATTCCCAATTTTAAGAGACCACGCCTATACTTGTCGCCGACAATTTAATCATAACTCTCATCTCTCCCTTCTGCCGCTCAACTATCATTAAACTGACTGCTACAGCCTAACCGAACAGATACGAATCATACGATCGATATATTAAAAAGTCCCAACTTTAACAGCTATGACGGAATAGGTCGGATTGTGTGATTGGCAACACACATGTCCAAATTTGGTCAGATATGACCAGATGTGGTATAAACGTGAAACATTTTTCAAATAATTTGTACTGCATATGTTAGCGTTAATTTTTACAAAATTTAGATTTTAAATTCAAAGTAAATTAGTATTTCCCAAATGAATTCAAGACTTTTGAAGTAAATCAGTAATCCTAAATTCAAAAAACAAATTACAAAGTGGTAAACCAAGTTTATGACTGGAGTAAGAGTTTTGTTAGGGGTTTATAGTTTATAGCAACAACACAGAAATAGAAAAATAGTGTCTCGTATCCGCTTGATATATAAGACTAAAAGGGGCTGTTTATATGGAGGCGAGTTACTCGGTCAGCCGAGTTATCCGGTTTACCGGGATAAACTTTACGTTCTGTTTATATGAAAGCCGAGTTACCTTGGCAAGTTGTAATATTTGAGATGATTCTCATCAACGAAAGTGACATGAAGTAACGAATATAGAAAATTCATCCCGCTATGCCGAGTTACCCGGGTAACTCGCCTCCATATAAACAGGCCCTTAAGACCCACTTGAACCCTGCAATCATCCACAAAATATATTGAGACTTTAATTTGACATTCACCCCCCTTTTCCCCCTCTTTCAACGTTGTGAAGCTAGTCTATTTATCACAAATTGTGAAGTTAGTATGAAATTGTAGCGGTTTGCAGTGAAAATTCAGCATACAAAATTAAGATAAAAGATAGTTATCCCTAAAATACAACATTGAAAAAGGGGGGAAGGGGGTTTGTCTCAAATATTTTGTGGACGATTGCATGTGGGTACCAGCTTGTTGAAAATTTCCGCGTTGAATTTTGGGTTGATGGTATATATGGGTAAGTACTTTGTGTTAGGCCCATATAATACACAATACAATGAATACATATACGCAAGTAGTTATAAAATATGTATAGTGGTTGAAGGCCGTTGACTGGTTGGTGGTTGTTACTGTCAGTGCTAACCTTAAAGCCCTAATCAAACGAGAACGCAAGTCATCGCAAGTTGGCAGTCAGAATTTCTGTGGCGGTCGTTTGAACACCAAAATTAACAAAATAAAGGTTTCATGAGTGTTTTAAACAAGTTTTCACTTTGTCACGGCACGTGATATTTTCGGGAAACTATTCAGAGCGGCTGGCTGAGATAGCGTGACTGCCAACTTGCGATGACTTGCGTTCTCGTTTGATTAGGATTAGGGCTTTAAAGGTGAATAACATTCGTAGATAATTACATGAAGTACTCAGTTCAGTGTAAACCGAGCAACATGGCAGAAAACCAAGCGATTCGGCGAGGATATCTCTTCGGATTTCTTCTACTTCCGCTAAAAATATTTCGTTTCAAGTACAAGTAATATGAAGAGGAAGCAAGAAAAGCTTACAATCTTGAATAAGGTATATGTACGTATATTTTTTGCAAGAGATATAAACTTTAATAGTATTACCTGTTTATTAGCTGCTGACCAAAACAATTTTGGGCTCATTCTCATATACGCGGGAGTACTTGAATGAATCGAATAGCAGCCTTGATTTCTTGTCAAAGAAAACATTAAAAAGTAAAGTGATTTATATAAACTATAAGCGTTGTTAAAAGTTTTGTAAAAGACCACGTAAAATTCTATGGAGATTTTTTGTTGTCAAAATGAGTGGAATAAGATTTGCTGATGCTCTGAAAAGGATTGGTTATGATGATAATTTGTGTGCCGAGAGCTTCGATTGGATGTTTGAACATGACGATATTTTGCCTTTTCTTGAGTGGTTTTGTGACAGCATTCACACCCAAAATATATTGTCTGACGAAGAACTGAAAAGGTAGGTATAACTGAGATTGCCACCAGTGTTATTTAAAAGCGAAGTTGTCTTGGTATTTTAAAAACAAACCCACAGTATGTAAACAGAGACATGTAATTCTACTGTTTAAACTGTAGTATGATATATTTAACAAATAGATTCCATTTTGCCGTTGTCTGTTCAGTTATAGATGCACAGATGACGTCACAACGTGGTAAGAACAAAAAAGTGGCCCACGAGACGCAGTCGAGTGGGTCACTGATGTTCTTACCACGTTGTGACGTCTTCTGTGCATCTATAACTGAACAGACAACAAAAAAATGGAATCTATTTGTTTTATACAATACAAAAATAGAAAAAATTCTGTTTTAACAGACTTATTAAATTTTCCCGGCGAATTTCCGGGGCATTGAAAAAGATAAATCACTTCATCTGACGTGATCCATGATCTATACAAATCAAGCAACGTCATTGGCTCGTGATGTTGCAGTGAGATCCGTGATTGGTTTAGAGAAATCGACCATGTCAGTGACGTCGTGTGTGCATCTGTCCTTTTATAGATCATGGCTATCGACCAATAAAAACGCACGTACTATTCAAATTATTGTATAAAGGTATTATACAATACCCTGGTTGCTATGCGTGTTTTCATTGGTTGTTGGCCATGATCTATTAGAGGACAGACACATGGTCACGTCAGATCACGTCAGCTGACTTGCTTTTTTCCTTCTTCATGCCCCAAAATCCGGCAAGAGTTTCGACAAAGACTTTTTAAATTTTTATTGTATAAAACAAATAGATTCCATTTTTTTGTTGTCTGTTCAGTTATAGATGCACAGAAGACGTCACAACATGGTAAGAACATCAGTGACCCACTCGACTGCGTCTCGTGGGCCACTTTTTTGTTCTTACCACGTTGTGACGTCATCTGTGCATCTATAACTGAACAGACAACGGCAAAATGGAATCTATTTGTTAATCACATTTTACTCTGCACAGCAGAAGGCCAGGGCTCGAAATGCCAGTATTTCGTTAGGAAAACTATTCTTGGCACTTTAATATACCGCGACCTTTCCACTTTGCTCTATCTCGTTAGTCTCACAGGCCCAGCCTACACAAATATTGATGCAATCAATAGAAATTGATATCAATCAATAACAATAAGTTTCTAGTTGCATGTAAAATTGCTCAAGTATCAGACCAAGACGTTGATTCTTGCAAAATTTCTGCATAAAACAACTTTATCAAACAAAAAAGGAGATAAATAATCCAGACTGCAGAGTTGGGCACTTTTCGCCGAGATCTCAGGGAGGGCAAAAGCTGTAAAATCTCGGGGCAGGGGTGCAAAAGATGTCCCAGGGGTGCACTCAGTGGTAGGCAGGGGTGATGTTTCAGTTAAACCTGAAAGCAAAGTCCTGAAATATGTTGCCCAGAGAACGGTACACGGGGGTGGCTGAGGCACCAAAAATTGTTGCACAACACAAGTCTGGGGTGCTGAAGGTTGTCACATAAGAAAACTTGGGTGCGCCATTGCCCAACTCTGCAGTCTGGTAAATAATGAAAAAAATGAAATAGTGAAAATTTTCATGCAGTTGTAGCTTTACTAGCTTACAACCCATGTGGGTGGGTGATGGTAAACTGATATAATTCCACTTCCATACACCTAATCAATGAGCAATCAATGAAGGAGTTTTTTGTGGTTATTAATTGATATCAAATATTGATTATCAATAGCAATCGATAGACTTATTGCATTTGATTGGCATTCACGCTGTACTGTAAGTGGTATTTGTGAAACTAAACTGCTCAAATTACCAAATTATTACTCAATTGTTTTAAAAACAAAGTTTGAAGTGCATTAGTATAAATTTTATGAATAGAACATCTTCGTGTCAGAGTTTCATTCCCTTTCCTTCAATCTCTTCTTTTTCCTGGCCTTGATCACATTTATGTGTCTCAACTCAACTTTTTTTTGTGTTTAAATGATGTTAAATGTACATTTATAAGAGTACTACATGTACATGTTAGAAAAATGAGACCTTCATAAATGTATACTGAGTTGACATTGCTTAGGCAACTAGACCAGCTCTATATTTAATACTTACAGATTTGCTGCTTTTTGGCCTTATTGATGACAATCAGTGTAGGTATTACTACAAACAGACTACAGTACTATCAATTGGTAATCAACTGGCAATAGTAAATTAATTGATATCAATTAGATTGTGTAGGCTACTAGGCTGGGATATTACAGTAAATATGTTATATTATTGTACTGGTACGTGTTGATAATGACAATGCTGAAGTGTTCAGTATTTACACTGTATATCTGACTTCTAGTTTTGAAGAAATGGTTGCATCTGGAAAAGGCATACTTGAAGTAAGTAATAATGTCATTATCAGCATGACTTCTGTGTTGTGTCAATTTGTGTAGTCTAGTCTGTATGTACATGTATGCATTGTGTTGTGACTGTCATGGGATGGGGGTGGGGAAGTGGCCTGGGACACCAAGGCCATAACAGTATATTTCAGTTTAAGTTAGTCTCTTGGCCATGATTATACAGTACCTGCACTAGGTCATTATCATGTACATGTTCTATACAGTTCTCTAAAAATTTTAATGTAATTACAGTATAGTGGTTGATGCATGATGATTAAAGGTAGAGTTGTTTTCTGAATGGCTGCCTGTTTCAGCATAATTACAGTATTTTCTGACTTATGTTCACTTGACAAGGGGGATAATCTCACTCAAGCCTTACAGAGTATGCAAGCGTTGGAGGCAGAAGATGATTTTGAAGAAGAAATCAGGTGACAGTACATGCTAATACTATTATACAGTAGACTGAGGGAATTTTGCATCTGGTGAATGTTAAAGGAGGAATGACTTTGCGGAGTGGCACGACTTGCGGCATGAGTTGTGGAGTGACAAAAACTGTGAATTTCTGCATTACAGTACTTAAGTCAGAAATCTGATCAGTTATATTGACTAACTTACAGGTAACAAGGCCCACTAGCGACGTATTCATACCAGGATTTTCTGGGTCATCTATACCCCTACAAAAAACCCTTTTATTATAGTCACAAATTGAAAATTTCGGAAACCAGGCCACTAACCTCAGTTAGGGTGAGCAAAAATCAAATCAGCTAAAATAACATCTCAACATTGTTTATCATGTTAACATGGATTGAGTAAGCAAGAACTTCATTCTTAAGGTGCTGTTGCACAATGTGATTTTTCTTGCAACTTACCGACAAATTTATATACCCATGAAAAAAGGAAGGGTGTTACACGTTCAGCAACTTGCGAACTTTGTTGCGAGTTGCAGGAAAAAGTAGAACCCATCCAACTTTTCTTGCAACTTGCAACACGGCAAAAATAATAAAATTTTTGCAACTTGCAACATTCAGCCTATTTGTTGCAAGTTGCAAGAAAAATCACATCGTGTAACTACGGAGCCCCATAAGTGCCATACTTTTGAAGTGTTATTTTTTTCTTAAATTTCTACTTTTTTTTGAAATTTCTACTTTTTTTTCGAAATATCTACTTTTTTTTGAAATTTCTACTTTTTTTGAAATTCCGACTTTTTTTTTGAAATTTCTACTTTTTTTGAAATATCTACTTTTTTTTGAAATATCTACTTTTTTTTGAAATTTCTACTTTTTTCTTAAAACAACGGCCATTTGAAAATATGGCTGCCGTTGCGCCCGGTTCTCTGCTTTCTGTCCATTTAATAATTATTTACTTGTTATTTCTATCTATAATTCTATCAATATCTTACGCCATGCCTCTCCACGATTATCTACCAGTATTGGAAGATGGTGAAGAAACTAGAGAAGGTCTGATAAGAAAATACTTTAATCTTGGTTTTCCATACAACGAAATTTTGGTCTTTCTCTCTAAATTCCATGGGATTATGCTAAGCCTTCGTGATCTAAAAAGATTGCTTAAGACTATGGGATTACAGCGGCGAAGTGAAGGCAGTCCAATAAATGAAATAGTTTCTGCAATAGAAGAAGAATTACATGGAAGTGGAAGTTCCATTGGATATAGAGCAATGCATCAAAGGTTAAGAGTAGATCGCAATCTTGTTACAAATAGAGAAACAGTCCGCCAAATCTTAAATTTAAGAAAAAGTCGAAATTAAAAAAAAGAAGTAGAAATTTCAAAAAAAAAGTCGGAATTTCAAAAAAAGTAGAAATTTCAAAAAAGAAGTCGGAATTTCAAAAAAAGTAGAAATTTCAAAAAAAAGTAGATATTTCAAAAAAAGTAGAAATTTCAAAAAAAGTAGAAATTTAAAAAAAAAGTAGAAATTTCAAAAAAAAAGTAGAAATTTCAAAAAAAAAGTAGAAATTTAAGAAAAAAATAACACTTCAAAAGTATGGCACTTATGGGGCTCCGTATGTAACAGTAGTTTTACCAAAAGACTTATCTTTCGATAATTGTACAAGGAACAAATGAATGTACGTAAAAGGAGGAATTTAAAGGTGCTGTCCAGTCCGTTCTGCGCATGATCTGCATCATTGTTTATCGGGACCCTCAAACATGACATTCGTAGATAATTACACGAAGTACTCAGCTCAATGTAAACCGTTAGAAGCGACATGGCAGAAAACCAAGTGATTCGGTGAGGATATCTCTTCGGATTTCTTCTATTTCTTCTGAAAATGTTTTGTTTCAAGTACAAGTAATGAAGAGGGAAGCAAGAAAAGCTTACAATCTTCAATAAGGTATCAGACTATCAGTAAATATTTTTATAAACGAAGAAGTAAACATTAGTTTCGTACATGCGCAGAACGGACTGGACAGCACCTTTAACTTTGCGAATGGTACGTGACAAATTTCTAGTGACCAAGAAAAAAAATTTTTGTCACGTACCATGCGCGAAGTTATTCCGCCTTTTACATTCACCGTTTTGCACCAACATGTATATATTGTATAGAAATACATGTAAAACACTGCCTACTGTACGCAACACTTTACGCTTTTACGTTTGAAATCCTAGTTCCCTACGTAAAGCTAATGTACTACAACCGCAAGGAGTATTTGGATTCGTATCGTTGACATATTTATGTAGAAATGGTTTTGAAATCATTAGAAGAATCATCTACACTACAAAATATTCGGGGTTCAATCTGCAAGCCTTTGCACACGACGTTTTCACCTTAGATTTTGGATTCAAGACCTCTGGCCATGCGCAAGTAAACCCGGAAGTTTATCTCAAATTATTTTTTTTCAAAACGAATCTGGTACCAAAATGTTCTAGGTTCGCGACGTATCCGCGGAAACTTTAAATCCTCAAATGTAAACCGCATGGTCTTAAAACAGCATATTCAGTAACACCAAAGTCATGAAATAATGAAAATGTCTTATGGAAAATAGGGTATTCTAATTTCCAAAGCGGTTATATTCTAATTTCCAAACATAAACGAGTTCAGGGTACATTCTTTTGCAATCTTATGAATAATGGTTGAATTTAAAATCTGTGATTTGGAAATACATACAGTATATTTTGAATTTGAACATGCAACATCACACAAACAATCTGTTCATCTTGCAGATCATCATGTTTGACATAGTATACATATATACAGTCACAGAACACTTACTATACCACTGTTATACTGTATATATAAGCACTAATACCACTACATTGTATACTATTACTAACAGTGTATACAGTATATATATTGGTATACCGTAGTACTACGCCATATACATTGTACAACACTGTACCCATTCTCATTTCAGTAAATCCCAAAGTCAAGTTTAACTAATAATTAAATTTTAGGGAAGAAATAGAGTTTATGATGGAAGAAAAGCAGTCATTAGAAAGTAGATTAGAAACTCTTGTGAAGCAGAGAAATAAAATGAGGTATATTTTTTTAAGATTGTTTATTAATAAATGCATATACTGTACATGATTGTAATTATTTTGCTTGCTACCTATTTTTATTTTGACTTAGTTAAAGTGGTTCTCTGATGAAAATATTGTTGGCAATGTTTTTGCATAATCCCAAAGATATTTTGGTATTTTTCAAAATTCATTGAAGAAAAGGTGATATTTTAATGTGTGAAGTTTGTATTTTGGAGCGCCGCCATTAAAGTGGCCGCGAGCTTGAGAAGAATAAGTCGAGGAAGCTTAGACATCAAAGACTCAATAACAACAATGACCCTTTTGTTGACAACAACAATGATCTTTTGTTTTTGTTGAGTCTATGATGTCATAAGTTCTTCTCAACTCATTCTTCTCAAACACGGCCAATTTAATGGTGGCGTTCCAAATTACAAACTTCACACGTAAAACACAACTTTGTTTTTGAGAATTTCGAAATGAAATTTCGCATAATTACCAACTATCATAACAATATTTTCATCAGAGAACCACTTTAAAATCTAATATTAATTGATTAAAAACCCACCCAATCAAATACAGCAATGTTGACGGTGACGGTAAAGAAGGTGTTATACGGCGGACTTCAGTCTACGTGAAAATTTTAACAGTGGTGAGATACCGAGATTTTAGAGAATGAAGTACTGTACTGTATGGCGTTTTGAGCCAAAACTCTTCCAGTCTCGCAGAGTATATGCACGATCATGCGCACGTATCATTTTGGCGGGCCACAGGCATAATTTTGGCGGGCTACATGCATAATTTTGGCGGGCCACAGGCATAATTTTGGCGAGCCACAGGCATAATTTTGGTGGGCCACAGGCGTAATTTTGGCATGCTACATGCATAATGAATATTGTGAATGGAAGAAATTCAACAATTTCTGAAGATATGGTATCAGGAATTATTTCTATCTTTAAAAATAGTTAAATTTCGTTTAGTTTTGACCACGTTTTTGTCCATGTGGCCCGCGAAAATGATGCGGGCGCAACATCGTGCAACTAGCCTTTAAACTTGGAACATCAATTGAGTACTTCGTTATCTGGATCTCGGCAGTTCACTACTTTTAAGAGTTTTGCTTTGAGCCTTTGTAGTTTTTACAGGCCACACTAATCAAACACAGTATGTTTAACCCTCAACTGCATGGCCACAGTTGTTTTTTGTCTACATGCCACACAACACGGTTACACGGTTTGTGAAGCCTGTCGCGCAGTATAGCCTTGCGACACAGGTTTCACAAATCTTTGCATCGTGTAACAGCGGCTACAGTAAACCGATAAACGTTAATAGAGGACGCTATGGACACGAAACATGTTGAGAGGATAAGTATATCTATGTCACGTATTTTCGGTGAAAAGCGCTCAAAACTGCTTAGAATGTTTTGGCGTACCACTCAAAACCTCCATATTTTAACATTATTGTATAGCTTATAGAATGAACAAACTTTTTATGAACATTTGGGGGTTGGGAAACAAATCGAAACTCTATAAATGAATGTATATCAGTAGAAATCAGCGCATGTTGCGCGACATGGAAAATAAATTTCCTCTTAGTATATATATAATTATAATTGATTTGGGGTTTTTATTACTACATATTCTGATCGCTTATAGCATACTGCATACAGAGTTAAATCATAAATTATCAAGAATCAATCAAATAGAAGATGAAGCAAAGTCCAAGTACAAAACATGTCTGGAGAAAACTCATTCTGATAACTCAATGGTAAGTGAAAACTGTCTTTTTAAGTAATAGTTCAAATACGGAGGACTTTACCGGGATTTCAAAGTTCGAGTGCTTTTTGAAACGGCGAGCCAAAGGCGAACCTTTTTAATGCACGAGCTAGGGCTTTGTAATCCCGGTAAAGTCCGACGTCGAATATTTGAACTGACTTCTCAAACTCAAAACTCCGAAGATACCTCTGAAACGTAATATAATTTGCCTTATTTGAAAGTACTAGTACTTTTCCTCCGATTTCAAAGTACTAGTACTTTTCCTCTGATTTCAAAGCACTGATTAAACAATTTCTTTTGTTTTTGGTTCATGAATTATTAATGAGTTTGAGAAAACAATATCATTCTCAAATCACTAATAATTCATGAAATGGAAAACATAATGGGAATCACTGAGTTACCGAGACGTTGTTGTGAAATGTGGTAATAAACGCCAATAAATTAAGACAAGTTTTACCTCAAATTTCTCTTTAAATACTGATTTGTTTGGGAAGCTATACCATACACTCGAAAGCCGTTTATTATCTGATTTAAAATTTCCTCGAAATGAGTTAAAAAAACTCGGCTATCGCCTCGTTTTTCAACATACTTCTCGGTGTTTTTAAATCAGATAATAAACGGCTTCTCGTGTATGTTATATTACATGAAACCTTTAAATACAAGGTTTAAAATATGTAAACTACACTGATTGAGTGATAATACATGTAAATAACCAGTTGTTCAGATGCTTGTTAAAGTTAAGTTCTTTGATTAACTTTGAACATATTTTTTTGTTTATTGAAGTTGAATACAAGTATGAACAACATTACTAAGACAGTGAAAGATTTTACTCAGTTATATGATTTGCCTGGAGGACAAAAAGGTAAATGGTGTCGTTGGTTATGGAAATTTATTAAGCCTGTTTTATTATTATATGGTACAGATTACTTCCGGTAAAATCACTCGCTGTGATTGGTTGCTGACGTGGCGAGATTTCTCCATAATGCCCGGGATCATTATGAAAATTGTTGATGCCCTACGATTAGAAACAAACAAAAAATCCTAATAAGAAACTTTTATTGCCGAAAAACGACGCAAATAAATGAAATAAACGTCGATGAACATTATAAAAGTTAATTCTAGTGTTCGGTGTTTTAACGAAATTAAAGGAAGCGAAGACCAAGAAATACAAGATTGATTTTAAAATAAAAAGTGCCATACAATAAACTACTTAGTAACCTCGACCGTTCGGTAATATTTTACCGTAAAGACTTCTCAGGTCCTCTCTCTGGGTTATTAGAAATACACTTTAGTAACATTTTTTTGTAGTCAAAGTTAGCAGAACTTCGGGTACACTACCAGACATAAGATAATTATAGAACTATTTCTTTTAAATTTTTCAAAAAAAAATATGCTTGAGTAATGTGGGCATATCAAGGCACACATCTAATTGTCCAATATTATAACAACATACTGTAAGCTGAGAAAATTGATTGGAAAGTTTGTAATTAATCACCTGGGACGGATTTGTATCCAATTTACAACACCTGATTTTAAACATTTATTATTTTTGAATTTTCGTCATGAATTATTAATGATTGAATAATGATATTTTTTACCAGGAGACGTGGAAATTTATTGACGTTGAAATGTTATTCTGCCCGTAGTTTTGGGCACGCCCTAACTTGTTATTGACTTTCTTACGTATCTTTTTCTTTAGTAACGTCCTTTTTTTATTCATGTAAATCCGATTTTTCCCTCACAAGAGTTCACAGTACAATAATTGGTGCAAAATGTTGTAGTTTCTCTGCCAGTTTTGACGTTTTTTCTTTTATTATTGTCATATTTGTTCGGTTGTTAATTATTGCTTTATTAATTAATATGTACAGTACTTTAGTTTTAAATGACGAAGCAAAATAAAATAGTGTCTCTAGAAGTCTAGCTTTAGAGAGCAGCAGTGCACAAGAATTTGTCTAATTTAAAGTTGTTAACACAGAACCAGTTAACTCAGCGAAACTGTTAATGGTTTATTTAGATTTTTATTATTTTTCTAGACAAGACGACGGCTACATTTGTGTCTCAGCTTCCCTTGGATGATTACCATGGTGCTGAAGACGTCTTCACGAATGAACTGACAAAATATACGAAAAAGCAGTTTTTTGAGGTTAGCTTTAGAGTATATTGACAAATGGAAAGGACATGGGGGCTAATCATTCTCATTTACATGTACAGTAGTTCGTGACATCCATCATCCATACTCGCAGCCAGCGACTGAATTACGAAGGACGCATATTAACGTGACCGTGTCGAGGCATATCCAAGGCGCTCCTGACTGCACCATATGAGATATACATGTATCAATCCACAAAGCACAGCTATAGGTGGTATTTTTACATGGGGAAGAAAATTTGAGAACCTAGACGAAAGTACGCGGAAGAGAGCAACAACAAGAAATCTACCCACACGAGTCTTTTAAGCTCGAGAACGGGGTTATTCTTTGGTGGTTAGCCACCCAAGTACGCTATAGTATTTGTACTTAACACTTTGAAGCCTGAAGACGAGTCTTTAGTATTTTATTCTGGCTAACGCCAGACGATTTTTTAACGTTAAAGCGCAGTGTGGATAGGCAGCGCGCTAAAAGCAAATTGTGCTTGCTTAGAGCTCAGTATACTGTACATATAACGATAACTGTTGAACTTCTTGCATTGTCGTTACCACTTGTTGTTGTTGTTGTTTTCAGTTGAACACAAGTTGTTTTTTTACCAGCAGTCGCCCTTTAAAGCTCATCTACACGAATTGATATTTCTTAAGATTCTTACACTGATGTATCCCATGAACATTTGCTCTCTACGGGTTGCTCGTATTGTAAATATTACAAAACCTCTTTTTGTCTTGGGTGGATAATGAGATTTGTTTGGATGACAATCGGAATCAAAATTGTAGCTAAATTGGTTAAAAGAAGAATATCTTTTCAAGCACTATTACTACAAGTTAGACTTGCAGTAGCAAACTCTTTGTAAGTCCCAGATTGGAATCGAATTGTAATTTGCTTATATTTCTAGGGAATCGCTGAATTGGCCAATGGAGATGAAAGATCAAGATATACATTCTTAGAAATTAGTGATCCTGCCACTTTGCTGATAAAGGGCGAGTAATAGAATTTCAATTTTCTGTTTTGTTTGTGCTAGTATATATGCAGTAGATATATGAATACATAAGTACATATGCTCATGCATAGATCGATAGATTGTTAAAGGTCAACTAAACCTTTTGAAGTTATATTTTCTTCTGAAAGGGTTATCATCTATTAACTTAGCAAAAGTAAAGAAAAATATGAATTTCGATATAAAGCAAAGAATTTATCAGGGAAGCCTTCTTAGGTCCTCATGAAGCATGACCGCGTTTCTAGGAGAATGGGTACTCCATTGTCATACCTGTAAAACCCACCAATCACCTTGTTGTTTATTACTGGTATGACAACACAAGGTACTAGTACCAGTCTTTATTTCGACGCGGTCGTCGTTCGCACGAGTTCATGCAGCAAAAGGAGCAAAAACTCAAACTTAGACAGTTCATAAAAGTGGAACCGAGTGACTGGTTTCAATTATTTCTTCGGTCTTAGATTGAACTTTTCCGACTTTAACGGGAAATAGAATAACCTGGAAACGTATAGTTGCCCTTTAAACCAAACTGATAAATGCTAACAATTATTCAGTTCGTTTGTATTTAATATTCCACAAACCGTAACACTTCGGCTTTCCAATGAGGCTGAACAATATTTGAAACATTGATGAACAAATAAATACAAACTAAATTAATAATAATAAGTATCGAACTGAAGAATTGTTAGCTTTTATCTAGTTTGGTTTAATAATCTATCGATCTATTTTGAACATTGTGTGAATTGTAAACGGTGGTAGAAAGGTCGGGGAACTCTTTGCATAACTTTTTGGTTATTTGACGTTCGGTATATAATAAAATTTTTGCCATTAGGTGAAGCGGAGGACGTCACTACTGGGGACATAAAAGAGCTCAAAAGACTTCAGAGAGTGTGAGTACGCATGTCTATGCTTTTAAATTATTATGGACATGAATAAAAGCATGCACCTGACACATATTGCTAAAAATGTGGAGTGTTGCGTTTTTTACACTCTTTCATATTTCTTTGCATTGCCTATACTATAAAGTGTTTATACGCACGTGCAGTAAACTGTTAATTTTACAGAGTTCATTTAAATAAGTCCAAAATAGTTGTCCTGCTAATTTTACGTTAACTCATCCTTCTACGGGGCTTTTCACAAAGGTCAAGTAAATTATCTGACGTTAACTAGAATAAAATACTGAGTTCATATGCGGTCACTTGGTCAGGTGGTATCGGACGCATTGTCACATGTTATCGGACGAATTGGTGTAGCGTACCGAAATTTGCACAGTTCCACTTCAGGATTGTCTGAATATGGTGAATTTAAATTAGTTGAAGAACAAACAGTTTATGTGCAACCAACTAGCATGAAAAAATGAGGGGGAAATTACAAAAAATGCATTGTCGACACAGTTAAGCGGAAAAAGTAGAAATTAAGTGAACAAAGAAAATGTCGCTGGGAAACTCGTACTTATCCGCGGTTATGCATATATGTTGGGGCGTGTTAAATTGCAAACAGTCTCGACCATGCATAGGGCGTTTTACAGATAATATGACGGCGAGCAAGGAAACGTTTTAGAAAATACGTATTTTATACTGGGGTCAGTTATATAGAAAAACGTACCAAGTCATGTATACATTGTTGACAGGTTGTCAGTTTTCGTTTTTTTTAAAATTTTAATAACGATACATTTTTTTCACTAAGATCCTGTTTAAGTTGAACTTTTTTGTACGAAGGCGGAACTGTGCAAGCAGTTACATCTACGGTTTCGAATTCGTTCAATACCGTGTAGTCTAACAGTATTTAGTATAAACCAACTAGTAGACTATATAAATCTTGAATGCATTCTCATTGGCTGAGCTACCCGTTGTTTAGTAGGCGATAGTCCACTAGAAGCAAAAGAGTCGAGTTTTGCCAAGTCAAAATAATGGCACAAAACTTGCGTTTTTTCCGAAATTTCAGTTTGCGTCTTTTGACTAGTTGATTTATAATAAAACATTTAGACAACTCGTCTTCGTTGTCTAATTGTTAAATATTATTCTATGTACTATACAAATTAAAGCTAACGTGTGCCTGTCACCGGCACTGTATAGATTTATTGCGTGAATATTTTTGTTTTGTTCATGCAGTTATCCTACCAGTGAAATTAAAAGAATTCATGCTCAAGCTAGAAACCATGGACTAGAAGCAGCCATTACTCACGCTCGTGATAAGCTTTACCGTATCACAAACAGACCTTACGCTGTCGATGTTGACACAATACGGTTAGTAAACGAATGTTCTTTTGTATGCAATGGTTTGTCTACTTATACTGCATGTAATACTGCTGAGTGAACCTCAACACGAGTGAGTGTTCTTCCTCTGATTTCTAAATACAGCCAAGCGAGTTGAAACCACGAGGCAAAGTTGAGCTTGGTTTTAACCAGCTTGGCTGTATTTAGACATTGGAGGAAGAGCACTGACGAGTGTTGGATATATCCTCTTAAACAAATCTATATTTTAAGAAAAAATTGACCTAAAAGTTTGCTAAATTTGACCGTAATGTTCCTTCGATTTCTAAATACTGCTTAGTCGTGGTGACAAATTTAAATATAGCATGGAAAAACGTATTGACCATGATGCCTGGCTATTCTTTTGAATTTTCCGGTTCATGAATTACAAATGATTGGGAAGTTACCGTACACGATATGAAAGAACGAGACATCATTAACCCTTTCCCTACTAGGCCGTCCAAAACCAGTCACTTTGTAATTTTACTCTGTCTAACGCCTAAAGTCGGTTTTCCACTAGGCGATTTTTTTCGCGCGAAGCGACTTTATCTTTTGTCTCATGCATGAGCTCTGAGCTGGAACTAATCAGAAATCTATTGAATTCGAACAAAAGAAAGTCGCTTCGCGCGATAGTGGAAAACCGGCTTAAGAGCTAGGAAAGGGTTAATGAAGTGAATTTTGCAAAGAATCTATACAACCCTGACCATGCAGGCAATGTTTTGTGACACTTAATAATTGAAAAGGTCAGAGTTCCAAACACTTTTGACAAGGATTGTCTGAAAATGGCGGGTTTAAAATAATCGAAGATCAAGCAACTAATCAGCACGAAAAACTGGCCAGGGGGGGTTAAAGAAAGGCAATGTTGAAACAGTTAAGCGAAAAAATCAGAAATTAAGTGTACAAAGGAAATGTTGCTGGGAAACCCGTACTTATCTGGTTATGGATATATGTTTGGGTGTGTTCATTTGCAGAAACAGTCTCGACCATGCATGGGATGTTTTACAGACAAAATGGAGGAAATGGGGTCAGTTATAGCGAAATATACAAAAAGGTTGTCTGTATATATCGAAATATAGTAAGGTTTGAATACTGCCGAAAATATTGAATGTAGTTTCTAACGTTTCGAAAGGCCCTTTGTCAGCGAAGGCCCTTCGTCATTTCACTGTCATGTGTATATACATTGTTTACAGGTTGTCAGTTCCCGGTTCTTTTTACCTTCAATTAACATTAAAATACATGTTTTATAATTAAGATACCGTTTAAATGGTACTACCGAACGTATTCGAAACTGTACCAAAAATTTCAAGGTCACGTCTGTTTACATGTATATACTTTTTTTGTCTTGCACGGTTCTGAATTCTGAAGTCCGGAACCGTGCAAAGTTTGGTGCGATTGATCATGTTTCCAAATGTAGGTTTGATCTTCTTTGCAACCCATTCATCAGCATCATGTTGCCACCCTAGCAAATGTCACCAGCAGCTTTTACCGTCAAAAATGGGGGGGGGGGGGGGACTTACCAGTAATATGGCATCAGTGTTGGTATCATTACGAATTCGTCCGCGGTATCGTTTAAACGTTGTCCATGGTCTTTATGTTAATTTTTCTTTTAAAGTTTCTCTCTGTATTTTTTTAAACAGTCAATCTCTTCAAGAAACTCGCCATGTTCTTTCACAGGTGCAAGAGCGTACGGTGCAAGTCACAAGCCAGCGTCTTTCTCCCCTTGTTCAAGAACTTGGAAAACTTCAAGCTAACAAAATTCTTAGAGGAGATTATGACTTAAAAATTGCCCGACAAGATTATTTCATTTCAAAACAAGATCAGGTAAATCTGATAGACTTTAAATATTTGAAATTCGGAGTGTAACCCTTTGTAATTACAAAGATATATATGCCCATTTTTAGTATCAGTGTTACCGTGGCTAACGTTGCAAAGGATTAAAATATGTTTTGCAGTGCTGTCAACAAAATGTTCGACGACACTGACTTTGCATTCAGTTCAGCTTATATAAGTATGAGCAAAAAATACCAAATTAATATTGGCATATTGTATACTTAATCGTAACATAGTCCCTAGAAATAAATTGTCTGGAAACGCGGTGAACATCAAAGCGGCTAACATATGGGCTGCGATTTATGTTGAGGATGGCCTGAAAGTGCTCAAATCTTTTGTTTTACGTTCGTTGACACTTTGAGGCCTGGACCTCTCCCTGTGCTGAATAAAATCGTCTGGCGTTAGCCAGGATAAACCTTAAAGACTTGTCGTCAGGCTTCAAAGTGTTAATATTTAAACAGCAACGTTGCTATTGGCTGATTGCTTCATTATACCAAAAATACAATGTGTTCAGCAAGCATGAAGGTGCACAAACGTGAACAAAAACATCAACAAAGACTTTGGCCGCGTTTCCAGACAATTTATTTCTAGATACTATGATGGTAAATATTGGTAATAATGATGTACTCTTGGTAATAATTGGTAATATTAATTGGACATCGCTATACTCGCATTAGACAAACTACATACTGTAATCTCAATTTCAATGGCGTCCGACAGAATGTCGGGCAGTTTCTTCCCTACGTCGGACAATTTTATTAACACTTTGAAGCCTGACGACGAGTCTTTAGTATTTTATTCTGGCTAACGCCAGACGATTTTATTCAACACAGGAAGAGGTCCAGGCCTCAAAGTGTTAAAACCTATCTCTTTAACACTTTGAAGCCTGACGACGAGTCTTTAGTATTTTATTCTGGCTAACGCCAGACGATTTTATTCAACACAGGGAGAGGTCCAGGCCTCAATGTTTAAGGAATAGGTCGGACAGTTTCTATATATCAATTTAATTTCTTTGATCTAGGTAATCAACCAACTCATGCTACAACGGTCACGGTATGAGTTTTTATCCATGGTTTTAGAAGTGGAAGCACGTAAACATCGTGACGGCCATCACTTGCTAAGTGCTGTACACACACTTCTTGAAGGAGATGCAAAGGCGACTGACAGCAGACACGTATCCTTTTTAGAACGTGCGTAGGAAATCGTGCATTGTAAGATTTCGTTCAAAATCAGATATTTTGGCTGACTTTTCATATACTGTAAGCTGGTATCCCGAAATCAGTTTAAGATAACCTATAGGTTAACGGTTATTTAGTTATGGTTAGCCAACTCAACCTTAATCCTATTTTAGCCCTAATTCTAACCCTAACTCAACCTTAATCCTAACCATAAATATCTCAATAATGCTTTCTGCTAAAAATAGAACTTAAATTTGTGTTTTAGTACTAACGGTCTGTGTGACGTCATTTCAGGACCATATGATATTTCATCTAATATTTTGGACGTCTAAACTTGGTTTTTGGGCTAGTTAGTATGTCGACATAACAAAGATATACCGTATTAAATCACATATTTTGTGGGGTTTTTCAATATACTAGGGCCCAGTTGCATAAACGTTAACGTCTAGCCTAATTTCTAAGTTCTGATGTTAAGACAATAAATTTGAATTGAACGTTAGCGTGTGCAACTATAGGCCCAGAAGTTTTTAGTTATACCGACATCGTCTATAATATTCGACATCGTCTATATTATATACTGAAGGACAACCATGTTTCAGAACACAGTTGTACTACACATTTTTTACGGGTCTGTGTATAGATCTCATAAAACATGATTTTACACAAGGCTCGGAAACGGAATACTGATAATATCGGTATAACTTTAGCGGTGTACCGATGTATTTCGAATATCGCTATATTCAGATTAGTACAATATACAGTCTGTTCGATTTGTATATTTTATGCGCTCCCGTTTTCTTCATTTCCAGGAACCTTTTTTATCTCTATCTAACTTATTGTGCTTGGTTTTTTTACCCCCTCTTCTATAAAGTTGTGATGTGATAGAAATTCAGTAAACGGTATAAGCATTTCGGAGATTCAAGTACTATCCAAACCAGTAGAGCGAGACATTAACGATTTTTTCATCGCTTCCGATGCGGCAGTTTCGTTACCGCAGATCAATTTCAAAGCAATCACGTGGTGTATTCTCATGTACCACGTGTTGAACATCCAATTGTCAAGTACGTACAAGCTACCACGTGGTACACCACGTGATTGCTTTGAGTTGAAACTGTCGCTTCTGAAGTGATGAAAACATCGTCTATGTGTCGCTCTGCTGGTTTGAGGTAATGCTAATAGGTAATGTCTATAAAACACAGAAACTCAGCCAATCAATTGAGGGTACCGAAAAAGATGGCGGCGGTAAATTTAACCACAATGCTTTGCGACCTCAAATCAGCTCAAGTAACAACTAAACTATTGTTTATCATGCTAAGATGGAGTAAGCAAGCAAGAACTTTATTCCTACCAAAGCTGATCATCTTAAAACCATGTCTTCCAATAATTCTGCAAGAAACAATATTTACTATGCGCAAAGGATTGTGGTTAAATGTATTTATTGTAGACATCCTATTTTCTAATTATAATTCATTGATATGCATTAAAGTATGTTTATGCTCTAACATAGTGTTGTTATAAAGCGACTTAACGTCCATCAAGAGTGTCATGTCAGATCCTTTGCTACAAGACGATGTCAAAAAACGGGAAACTATTGACGTCCGGGACTCATTTTTGATGCGACTGTATCAATTGTTAGGTATTTTTAATTTGATCCTGTTTAAACAGAGACTGTCCACTATGCCACATCCACAAGTGACAACAAACCGCACCGCACTGTTCAGCACTGCACTTTACTGCATCATACCATACCATACCATACCATAATATAGTATACCATACCAACTATAGCATAGCACGCCATGCTATACCATGCCATAGTTCACGATCATTTCGGTTTTCTTTGATGTACCGCGGTTGTTTATTTATAATAGTTACTCCCAACCACGCATAAATCAAGTTAATGCCCCGGGCTAATATATATTAGCCCGGGGCAATTAACTTGATTTATGTGTGGTTGGGAAAATAAGCTTTAATCAATGGTCACATATGTGATAAAGGATTTATCATCGCGACCGAAGTGTTTTTTAGACAAACTCTGTGATAACGAACTCAGTATATCAGTTTTCTTAGGCAACCTCTGTGATCTTGAACTAAGTAGGTTAGTTACCTCAACCTCGGTAACTACTAACCTATACATACTATACCATATTATACCAAACCATACTTCATCGTACCACACTATGTCATACCATACTATACCACAGGATACCTTAGCATAGCATAGCATACCATAGCATACCACGGCATACCATATCACACCATAGCATACCATATCACGCCATAGCATACCATACCATAGCATATCATAGCCTAGCATACCATATCACACCATAGCATAACATAGCACACCATAGCATGCCATAGCATAGCATACCATAGCACACCATAGCATACCATAGCATAGCATACCAAAGCACACCATAGCACACCATAGCATACCATAGCATACCATAGCATACCAACAATAGCATGCCATATCACACCACACATGCCATACAGTGGCATTTCAGAGATTCTAGATTTTAAGATTTTGGGGGGACATGCTTAACGTCCTCCTCCCATAGAAATTTCTTGCTCGCGTTGTCCGCTAATGGCTCTCTTTGAAAACCCTGTCTACATCTGTGTTTGACCCTGTTTATGAGAAGAAAATACCTTTTATTTATCAAAATTAACATAAACCTAACTGTTGTTCTGACTTGTTGTTTTAGCTCAACCTGACGATCTCGCGCGACGGAAATCATTATTTGTTACCTACGACGAACTCCAAAATAAAGCAGATAGATTGAAAAGTGACAAAGCAAACGCACAAGCACAGTTGTTAGCAGTCAGTAACTCTCAAAACGAAAACGTCACACTGCTGTAAGTTTCACTTTTTCTTTGAAAAAGTTGTTTTCTTTTTTCTTTTTACGTACGTTTTGCAGTGTACATCTGTGCCTCGTTCTAGTTCCTTGTATAGCCCTTGCATAGTTTCATTGCTGATAATTGAAAAGTTTTACACTTGCAGCCTTTGTGTATCTGGACAAATTACATTAATTTTATTTTAATATACAAATTTAATGCAAATTAGAATTTCTGACCTTACTAGAACAAAGATTTCTCCCCACCTGAAAATAGTGCACTGTATAAAACTTTTCAAAACTCAAGAGTAACACTAGGGCTGTGCAGGGAACTAGGACGAATCACGAATCTACACCGTGAAACGTTTTAAAGGAAAAACTCTGATTGTTTATAGCTTAAAGCTTTTTCCTATCGAGCCACCTTAAGTCCATGATAATTTCTTTTACTATACATCCCTCCTGCTCAAATGTATCCACCTCGTGTTCGACCATTCTCTAATCCTTTATTTGACGATCCCTTATTCGGGTTGTTTTCTTCTCCGTTTGCAATGCACGTACTACCTTAGCTTTTCTTCTTGTATCTTGTCAGTCATCTCCACTCTCAGCAACTATTTTCTATATATAAAACTATACTTTAGACTCAATAGTATAAAACACAATCCGAAGATAAACTTCTTGAAAAACCCAAGATATGGATAAAAAACATGATAAAAAGATGAAATGGTAATATTTCGACTCTATTTCAAAGTCATCGTCATGCAGACCAAGTCACTTGGACCAAGTCACTTGGTCTGATGATTACTTTGAAACAGAGTCGAAATATTACCATTTCATCTTTTTGTCTTGTTCTTGATCCATATCTTGGGTTTTTCAAGATGTTTATCTTCGGATTGTGTTTTATACTTTTTTTTTTAAATTGGCTGCTTGCTCTGGCTTTTGGTCTAGACTCAATGTACTATACTTAAAATGTATTATAATTAGTCATACAATTAGGCAGTGGCGGCGCCAGGGTGGGGCACGGGTGGGCCAAGGCCCACCCAAACATTTAGCGTGCCCACCCAAAATTTTTTATAATTTTTTCTTATTTACATAAGTTCCAACAAAAAATGTCATTGTAGCTACATAATGATGTTTCTTTGACATTCTAATTTATGATTTGTATATAGTTAGTATTAGTATATACTAAGTATTAATGGCTAGACTGTCTTCCTGTTGTAAATTGGTTTAAGGTGGTATTGGACAAAAAAAGTTTTTTTCTTTAATATTGGTTTATCTAAAGATATCTTGGCAGAAATATATAGGATATGTTTCCCTGATGTTAAAAAGCTAAGTAAGACATGCGTTGTTACCATGGTATCCAAGCAACAACCCCCTAGTGAGCAAAATATAGCACTTGCGGTGGACAAGATTCTATGAGAACTAACGGTCTGACAAACACTAAACAAAGGTTAATGTAAAGCACACACACAGATCTATGCTGTAAACCTAAAAAAAAGTACAAAATTATAAATATTTTCGATAAAAATGTTATTTTTTTGAAAAGATGGCTGATTTTTATTCATAAGGCTACAAAACAAGAACTTTTTAACAATGAATAACATTCATTATGCAATATATTTGAGGTTTGCAACATAGATCCGTTCATATTACACAGCCTCTAAAAAAGTTTAAAGCATTACATCAAATATTGAATGCGCTAGCGTGTTTGGCGTCCAGGTACTATTACCAAATTAGGCAACTGAGAAAATCGTGTTTAGAAATTTGAAACCACCATGCTGGCTGAAAACACAATTCCGGCAAAATGCATTTAAAGGTTACAGTTAAAAACAATATTCAAATTATTACCCAAATTTGTCCCTATGTCAACATAATCTAATTGTTTTCCATTAAAAAGCCCCAGCTTTACATGGGACTCGGTTCATATTTAAAGTTGTCTGCCCACTGTCTGGTTTCTTCTCTGAGAGGATAGTTGTACAAACGTGTATAAATAAACCATTTTGTTTCGACGTTGGGTTATTTCACTGGTCTGTGTCAATTGTTCGTGACTATTTTAGATTCCTATATCTATACTTTAGATGCATATTTTTTACGCGAAAAGTATGATCCGTAACCTATTGGGTTTGTTGTTTACAGTTTGGTCTGAATAATATTATTTGTCGGCGAGACGGAAAGGAATGTGGAACGTCTCTTCCTCGGCTTCGAGTACTGCTTATTGTTTACTTTCAGTGGATAGTTTTTGTTTGGGGATGTTGCAAATGTTTAGAGGACTAGATATATAGTTTAATATGTGTGTCAGAAAGTGTACAGAAAAGGTAAACCAGCTTTAGATATTTATCAGTTTGTTGTGAAAATTCTGGTGCCGTGTGAAAATTATGGTGCCGTCTGAAACTGACTCGTCTTAATTTATACGGCTTCTGGCCGGTTTGGAAAGCGTCGTTTCAAACCGTTTCTGTGACATTAGTGAAGATTATTTTTATCTAAGAATGTTACTGACAGTCTGGCGATCATTTTGACAGTAACTTTGCTCAAGAAACACTTTAATATATGACAGTATAAGTATAAGTACTCTGCAATAAAAATGGCATGAGCCGTAGCCCAATGTAAATAACAAGGGGAATTACACCGTACTCAAACAGCAAGTACAAAAGGGAAACCGAAATACAACCTAAGCGAGAGATTACACAGTCACACTTATGTCTCTAAGTTTTAAAAATTCCTTTTCTTCGACACTTATTGAGCTAGGGACAAATTTGTGTTTTACAACATGGCGGGACGCTCCTAGTTTCCTGTCGTGACAGCCTCCCCCATTAGCTTGAAGCCAGAGGATCTGTAAGTTCTTCTACAAGATCAGGAGATCGGTATCATTGGTCTTTATAATGTCCTCACCAGCTAGAACACGACAATGTGGAAACTGAGAAGTACTCGGAAGCAGTTCCATGAGAGCCATGAAACACATCCACTCGTTGCAAAACTCTCTCGCTAATCAACCGTTAAGAAAATATTCAAATAGACCCGCCCGCGATGAAAAAAACATGTTTAGAAAAGGATATACGTCATGAAAGGAATTGTATAGCTTCTTTTTTTAAAGTTAGACAGAAGGGGGTAAATAGAGGTACGGCAATTAGCGTAAAACGGGAAAAAATCTGCTCTGCGTTGCGATGAAAACGGACACCATTTTCATTACCTCGCTATAAAGAACGTATCGTTGGCGTTAAATTAGTGAAAATACTCAGGAAATACACTTGCCCGTGGAAAGTTAGATAGTTGAGGATGTCTATTTCACAAAACTGATAAGAAATTCCAAATTTCGAATTTTTTTTGTCCAAGACCCCCTTAAAGTGGCTCCACACAGTTTCTTGAAAAATGGAAAATACAAGTTTGAGAGTCCAAAACACGTGCATAAACAATTCGGAAAAAGAATAAAACTAAATGTTATGCATCGTTAAACAGTCTGACAATCAAAGACTTACCAAATAAATAGCAACAGTTGTTGCTATGGCAACAATGACGTTTCAAAATGGCTGCCAATCACCTTTCAAACTAATTTAATTCGAAACAAACTTTGGTGACACCCAATTTTTTTTTCACTAAAACTTTTCTTGAAGTATGAGTAATCAATATTCCGATTTAAGGTGGCTCCCTATAGTTTCAATAAATACGCGCTATTTCATACGCTCATTATCTAATGTTATTCACAAGTTTAAAAATTTATTAGATAAATATCAAGTAGACCCTACTATGGCAGAACTACTGCAGATACAAAATACCTACCAAAAAGTTCAATTATTTGCTGTTACCATGGTAATAATGACGTTGGAACTTTGGTATATTTTCAAATATTGCATAATTGAAGCGGCATGTCTTCAGTTTGCTTCGGTGAAATTTTTTAAAAATTACTGAGATAATAGGTACTGTTATGGAGAATATCCATGCACAAAATCAGAGAGGGTTGTATGGACAGATTTTTCGCTATAAAAATTATCGATTTAAAAATGTTCTGTCTTTTTAAAAAATTATATATACTTTAGAAGTTTTTATAAACTACTTATTTACGAAATTTTAGCAAAATTCACCGAAGAAAACGTCTACAATCTAACATCGATGTCGACGCGGTCATAGAATTTCGAATCGACAAGATCGCTATTTGCGCATGCGTAGCGATACTATTTCTAGTCACCAGTCCCCTATTGAAATTACCGTAGGGAGCCACCTTAAAAACAATTCTGTAGAACGAATAATTTTTTTTTCCGGAAAAATAATGTTTGTTAATTTTTAAAAAATTTCGTTCTACAGAATTGTTTTTAAATCGGCCTATTGATTACTCATACTTCAAGAAAAGCTTTAATGAAAAAAAATTTGGGGGTCATCAAAGTTTTTTCGAATTAAATTAGTATGAAGGGTAATTGGCAGCCATTTTGAAACGTCATTGTTGCCATAGCAACAACTGTACAAACTTGTACTGCTTTAACAATAATACTTTTAAAATTGATAGTACCGAACTGTTTAATATTCTATAGATACTAACGACCTAAGGCTCTTTTTAGTTAAAATTAAAACTTTATTTTTTGTCGTTAGCCTTTGGTCGTTAGTATTTACAGAATATTATATTCACAATAAGGCTCAGAGACAGTTCGATACTATCCATTTTAAAGAATCTCCGGTTAGACCAACTTCGAAACGTCGTACAAAAATAAAGTTTTAATTTTAACTAAAAAAAGCCTTTGGTCGTTAGCATATATAGAAAATTATACCTTTGACTTACAGTAGGTCATGTGAATAAAGCTATCTTTAACCTAAAAACCTAATTCGACTTTTGTGATTTTTAGGGAGAAAAGTCTTCGTTGCTGCGAAAAAATGGTTTATGGTGGTTCTGCTACGTCTGGTGGGTTACCTCAATTACGTACACAGGTAGGTATGAACTTAATATGGCAAGTAGATGTAGAGGGGTATACTACTGAGATACAACGTGTTTGCCATATCAAAGTTGCGAACAATAATGCATATGTTAATTAATTTAAACCAGACATTCAGGGGACTGATACGAGGAAAATGTATTAGAAACATTTTATGTTCTTTACATTTTACATTCGTTAACATGTATGTTCTTGTATTATACAACTTTTAACGTCGTACATGCAAAGGCCATGTATGTCACACTCCAATGATCATCTCATTTTGTTTATAAACATAACATGCAGGTACACTTCCCGGATTCGCTTCAATGCCCACGAAACGATGGCTCCAAGTCGATTATTATTAGTATAAAAGATAACAATCTTTTATACTCAGCCTCGATTTCAAGCTGTATTTATTTTAATTAATTTAGTTTTTGTTCACGTTTTATTAATAAACATTGGATGGTTATTCATGTAAGAATTTTACTTGGCCTACGACGTGTCCAATTTCGAACAAGCGTGGACTGGCCATTTTGCCATAGAACAATAGCTGAGTGTTGTAGAACAATGGCTAGTCATTGTTCCAATACAAAACGGCCAGTCCAAAATGATGTTGAAACTCTTTTAAACCATGCTTAAATATATTTTTAGACGTTATCAGACGGACTTAACCAGTTAGATGAGGTGTTAACAACACTTGAAAATTCAATAAAGGATGTCATAAAAGACTGTGAGTCAAAGAAAAGAGTAAGTATTGTATATTTATGTTTTTGGCTGGAGCGGTTGGGCTAAATTTTTTTGAAAAAAATGAGCTGTAGAATGTGTATGGAAAAAACGTTTGATGCAATTCTCGAATCAGTAAAGTGTCTATATGAAGTTAACAATTCGTTAGCATTTTTGTCGTTTTAATGAAACAGAGGAGCATGGCAGGAGCACATTAAAATTTTCAATGTCAAAATTTGCCGTGGATAGTTTTTTTTTAATTTGAGCTTCTTGGTAACAATGCCTTAGGACGTACGCGAATGGACCATACTGAAATCCATTGTTCTTATATAGTAGTCCATTTGCGTACGTCGTAAGGTATTTCACCAAGAATGAAATAGCCTTGGCAAATGTTGAGAGTGCATACTGTAGCTGCACTCAGCGGTGTAGGAATCAAATTGACGTTGGAGGGACTCAGGTGGCATTCAAAACGACACTTGAAGCACATGTTTTATAAAAAAAGAGCACTTTGCGGCAAAGTTCAGGGGCACGTGCCCCTTCTGCTCTCCCCAGGTCTTACGCCCCTGTCTGCACTAAAACAAAAAAAATGCGAATAAGTTTTTCACTTCATAGACACTTTAATAGTGCAATAAAACATTCGCTTAATTCTTGTTTTCTTGTTGAACGCATCATCCAGGTTCTCCGTGCTGATTCTTTAAAGACAATGGAGCGAGAGCTTTTTGTGTTTTTCTTTACGGATCCTCAGCGATTGAAGCGAACTGTATCAGATTTAACAGCCAGAGTTGAAGCACAAGTAGTTTCCGTTGATTGAACATGATGTATGATTGAAATATTTAGATAATAATATTAGACTTTACTGTATAGCTGGGCAGCTGGGGTCATTACCCACGCAAACATTTTGCAAGTTATATCACGCATCACGCACAAGGTTGTTGCCCTTGTACAACATGTTGCCATGAGTGAACAACATTGTTGGAAAAATATATTATTATTATTAATATTATTATTGTTGTTATTATTATTATTATTTTAATGGAGGAGAAAACAGCGGATTAAGTGTGCAATGACTTGTAGACTTTAGGCAGCTCTTTAACACCATAGCCTTGTCTGACTTTAATTACATAACCTTATTTTGTTTGTTAAATTACGAATTCTACCCAACACATTGTCGAAATTTGAAAAATAGGATGAAAAGATGAGTCAGAAGAAAGTTGCAAAAACATGGAGCAGTCACGTGATTGAAGCCTTATGTAGGAATTGTGAGACTATTGGGACTATAAAGAATCCTGGCATAAACGTGAAATGCAGGTTAATTTCCTAAATCCGTTAGGATAAATTGATACTTTATCCTCATATACATTTTCCTTATTGCTGCATGCAACAATTTGAAATATATCATTGATATATTGCTCGAAACATTGCAAATCCTCATGGTTTGGCTTCCAAGTTGGTTTGGTGATAGCTGATCATGCAGCTGATCGTGGAGTCAGTATGGGGGCTGCTAGAATGTACTTTCAAATCACCCTGGGGACGATTCGGAAATTTACTTTAATGATTTTTAGCATATTATTTTTTTTGCTTTTTGTACGACATGTTATTATTCATATTTACCTCTGTTTGTCTGTCTGTTTATCTGTTTGTCTGAGTTTGTCACCAGGATATCTCACAAAATACTCGACAGGATTTAATGAAAGTTCGTGGAAACTTTGATGATGGATCAAGGACCAACCCTTTCAATTTTGGTTGAATTTGGATGAGAAATTAATAACGATTTGACCACAAGATTATCCGCGTGTAGAAAACACGCTTGATTGCGCTCATTATCCCTACTTTATGCAAATATTTTCGCATAATTTTGGTACGAGTGCAATCAAGCCTTTTAATAACTTATTCTTTCTTACATGTGTAAGCCTTGTGAGCCAGCCTGGTTAGCGGGATGGCCCGTTTTGTTTTTAAACATCTCTAAAGGCCTGGCCAAACGCTTTCAACATCGCATTCAACATCATTCAACATTGTTGATCGATGTTGAATAATGTTGAAAGCACGAGTGGCCAAATGAATTCAACATCGTTCAACATTCATGAATGACAATTAATTGAACGCGGGCTACCACAAAAGATGGAATCGACAATATCCCGCATGGCGCATGTCTCTGTTCAACAAAGTTGAATGAAATGTGGCCAAATGCGTTCAACACCTTTCAACATTTTGAGAACAATAGAAATGTTGAACGCGTGTTGAACGAAAATTTGAACATGTTCAAATTTCGTTCAACATCATTCAACACCATTCAACAACGTTCAACATCATTCAACAGGGGTGGCCAAACGCTTTCAACATGTTGAATTCAACAATGTTGAACGATGTTGAATGAAATGTTGAAAGCGTTTGGCCAGGCCTTAATAACCCGCTGGCAGAGGTATTGCTGGTTTGCAATTTATCCCTTGAGATTTAGGAGACAAAGATACAGCGGCCATGTTGGAGGAATACAAACTCCAAATACGGGAGCTGCTAATGAGATTCTTTTGTTAAAGTTCCTCCAACATGGCCGCCATATCACAGGGCAAAAAGATGAATTTGCTACGTAGCAAATTCGTACGCAAACTTGTTGCAAATACCTATTTGCGAAGTTTGCATAAATTTGCACCATAGCCGCAAACTTACGAATTTGCGTCAAATTTGCACCATATTGCAAACCAGCATGTACTTTGATATTTTCACAATATTGCACCATATTACAAACTTGAAGTTGTGCAAATTTGAAAAGGCAACTATTGCAAATCTGTGCAAAATTAGTATACTATATTTGCACCAAATTTGCTGCGTAGAAAATTTGGTGCAAATCCATCTTTTCGTCCTGTGGCATGACGTCAAGTGCAAACCAAGAATAATCATGTAATTCTTGCTAATTAATTACAATATTCAAGCAATAATAGACATTTTATGTACAGTTTATATCTAAAATTTCGCAGATTCACCAAAAGTTCCATATTAATTCTCCCACTGACTTATTAGCATTAAGGTATGGGCATTGGGCAGTGACTTCTGTCGAGCGACTCATAGGCGTACCAGGCAGGGGTGGGGGCAATTGCCCCCCCCCCCCAACGTTTTCGGGCACTTTTTGAAAGAAATTTCGGGTAAATTCGGGTAATATTGCTGTTAAATATTCATGAAAAATTGTATTTTGAACTGTTTTAACATTGGACTAGTATGTTTTAACATTAACATAATATATCAGAGTTGTTTGCATGCAGTTGCCCGGTTTAAAATTATATACTAAGGGCTATATCACATACGCAGATGTATAGCTCATGAAGAAACTCGTATGTTGAATACGATCTAATAATCGACAGTCGACTCTTAATTTTTCGGGCAAAAATGTTTTGCCCCCCCCAAACGTAACTGGTCAGGTACGCCTATGGAGCGACTCAACAATTGCAAGTTGTAATGAATTATTAAGTGCCAATTTAGACTAGTACTAGTGAGGGCACAGATGGCCCGACCTCGCACTAGGTTTACAGTTGTTATTGTTGTATTTGTTATATAAACTTGCAAAATGTTGCCGTATTTTAACTTATATAGTTCCGGTTCGAAACTATTGCGGCTACAAGTTTCAACTCACGGAAGGTAGACAACATTGCGAGATGAACTGTCAAAATTAAAGTAAGTTTATTTTACTGATTTACGGAACTATAAGTTAAAATACGGCAACATTTTGCAAGTTTATATAACAAATACAACAATAACAACTGTAAACCTGGCATGGTAGGCGGCGGCCTTGTTTACATGAAACCGAGTTATCTCGGGGGGGGGGTCAAAGTTGGCCTGTTCAGGCAACTGCCGTGTTATCCTTTACCCCCGAGACAGATTCCTATCTTCGTGTGAACGCTTGGACAATGAGCTCCGTGGCTAAGCATGCACAATTTAAGAAAATAACTTAACATTGGACAAATTTGTTAGAATCAAGGTCAGTATAGTGCTACGTTGATGTACACATGCCGCTAAAGTTTATATATTGCTCATAACGTCATCACTCGACAGAATGAATATTCAATACAATACAATACAGTACAGTACAGTACAATACATACAATACGTGTACAATACAAACAATACAATGCGATGCGATATGCGATGCAATGGGGGAGTAGCTCTGGAGTGTAATCATCGTGAACAAGACGCTTGATCCAGCGCAAAGTCGCAATCTTTTAACTGTTGGTGATATGGGGCTTTTACGTTTGTACGTTTCACTGGGTACGAGGTTGGTTTCACAGCTGGAGTTCAGATCATAGGGCAATCTCGTTCCCAGAGCCCACGTTCCCCACCCGGGAAACGAGAGACTCTGGGATAATCCGTTTCACATCGACATTTCATTGGCTGATGAACACAGTGAACTCTATATAACTCTTCTTCCGGATAACACGAATCGTGTTATGGCGTGAACGGATTATCCCAGAGTCTCTCGTTTCCCGCCCGCTGGGTAAGGGGAACGTGGGCTCTGGGAACGAGATTGATCATAGGGCTAAATCCACTTGTACGTCTGCGCATGCCTTGCGGAAAGCAGAAATCTTTCGTATAAAAATATTAACCGCTAAAGATTACCGTCATAGCTCGTCAAAGCTCGTCACATTACATATCTCGACGCGATCGTATGTGACAAACTTCGAGCACCGTTCTTTGAGTTTGCTTTCTGCTTGGCATTATTAATACTTGGATGTCTAGTTACAAGAATGTGTAAAGCCACAATACAGGTTAGTGCTCTTGGAAATCTTCTTTAGCAATGATAAAGAGTAAACACCTTTGATCATTAATAAAGGCAAGCAACTGCCATGCGTTGGTTTAAAATATTGCAATCTTGAACTTGGTTATTTCGAATGTTGTGCTAACTGCTATCCTGCATTCGAGGCATTTTTCTTTTTTAACTGTTTGTCGATTCCCCTCTATTTCCAATTCTTTGTTCATCTTGAGAGTCTTCATTTGTATGTGTTTATTTTAATTTGTATGCTTACTTTATTTTAAAGTAGTACACCACAGCTTGGAAAATACGACACTGCATATTTTTTAATAAAACACTCGCATCTATATAATAAAGTGTAATATGTAAATTTGTCCATAAATAAATAAGCTGAGCATGGCCGTATGAAGCAGGGAGGTGTAGCCTGTAGGGTGCCCCCCTATTCACCAAAAGCAAGGGGCTGAGCCCCCCTAAAAACCCAATGTCAAAGCATGAGTTTTCTGCTGCCAATTAGCACAGACATATGGTGCAGAGGAATATCCAACCTCAAAATGCAGGAAATCACGTTTCAGAGAGTGAGAAAATCAAAAATTTTCCAGGGGGCATGGCCCCTAGAGGGTTTGCACCTTCAGTGCTTGACAAGCCCCACTAACCTGAAACATCCTCCTACGGCCCTGGCTCTGAGAACTGTTTTGATTGGTTGATGTGTATTTAAAATGTGTATTGGTCATGAGTGGAACAGACACTTATACGTTTCAGCCTACTATTCTATAATTTTTATGTAATTTAGTCTTTCAGTACCAATATTGTATTTTAGCTTTGTATTATTTTATTTTATATATTAGAGGGCGACTAATTTATCAGTCTATGACTGTAAAGTGTTTCACCCTCAGTAAATAAAGTTTTACATTACATTACATTACATTACATTACATGATTTGATGTGTAATATAAGACTTTTTGATGTTTACATGTAGCTGGTACATACCTGCTTTGATCTTGACCTGTAAATAACATCTTTATTGGTTTGTGATCATGCAATCTCTACCTCATGCATGGTTCAATTCTTGCTTTGACCTTCCCCCCTGGGGATTTACATATGTGGTAACCCCCTGGGGATTTACATCTTCTTTTTTTTACTACTTCGCTCCCCTGGGGACAACATTGCCAAGTAATTCAAGGGCGGCGGAATAGGGGGGGTTGGGTTGGGAGGCTAGGGGGCTATAGCCTCCAATATTTCTAAGAAAGGGGCTAAGCCTCCCCAATATAAGGCTAAAAAAAGCCTAAAATTTGCTGGAGGGGAAATACACTTTTTATCATTCCATTGACGAATTAGCCCCTCCAATACAAAACATCTTCCACCACCACTTAAACAATTGTATGTACTATAGTCAAGTTATGAAATCTTCAAGTAGATTTTAATGTTTCAACATTTCAAATATTTCAGCATCTAAACCTCCTTTCATTCACACCCTTATAGCGTATAGTTGAGCTGCTATTTATAGCACAAAATGCAGACAAACAAACAAAAATTTAGTTTCAAATGATCGCAAATGAGCAATTATCTATTGTTCGGACTGCAAGAATTATGGGTAAAATCAGACGAAGTGATGTCATTACAATGGAGTGCTATTGGCCATACAACCTTGCAATTTGCATTTATAAATATTCGGTACAATACCAAAGCTGTAGATATTTACTCATGAAAGTACATCTCAATTTAATATTGGACTTGCCTTCAAATATAGTGATTAGCTTTGAAAGATTGTTCCTCGCACCAACTTTTCACTGAAGAATTGGATTGATTTTCCCTCAAAGTTGTATTTGCAATGGACACCATTTGCCAAACTGCTCATGCTCACAGACTAGGCACCAAACCCCTTGCATTATAGGTATTTATATTCCTGCACCTACCCTCCCAGGACATCCATGGGACCAGATGATCAACACAATTTCCCACCCCTGGGAAGTGCTGGGCTACATTTCCCTGGTGGTTGCCTTGGGGTGGGGTGTGGAGGGATGGTCACAGCAAGAATTGAACCATTAGCTCACTACACCAAACATCATCAAAAATACTATGAAAATATGAACAAACAAGAAAATTTGTTTGTCAAGTATGTAATACATGTAATCAAAAGTAAACTGTAAAGTAATTGAGTTTATTTATGAGACAAAACCATATACGGTCATGACATTTTTGATAAAATGTATTGAATGGTTAAATTTTAATTTAACTGAACATTTAACTGAACATTTAAATGGTTAATTAGGGCCATTTATACGAGAGCTGATAAGACGCGATTTACACAGGACACACCTTACATAAGATTATACGTTCAAATGCATCTTACATAAGCTGTAGCTTGTTCAAAAATGCCATATAAATGGGTCAGTTTGTGTCTTACTGTATGTAGGCTGCATCTTGTGCAACCCCAGCTTATTACTCTCATATAAACAGCCCTAATGTTTGCTTATATGGTGGATTGCCTGGGACATGCAGTCAAAACACAAATATAATTTTTGAAGACGGCAAAGTTTATCACCATTTAGGTTAATTTAATATACAATATACATGTTCTGTGTTCATCACTGACTTTCACTTGTATTTTGAATTAATATTGGAATATTTTGACATGATTGTAATTAAACTTTTATATAATAATTTATTTGAATGTTACATTTTTTAACTCTTGTTTTGTTGGTTTAAACAAATAAATTAAGATTTGTTCTTAGAAGATACAAGTCCTACTAACTGTATTTCTACAGACTATAATTCTGCATAATAAAACATCTTACAAATACAGTAATTGAAGAATGAAGTTGGCTGCTTTACAAGCACTGCTTTGGGAAACTGGAATTGAAGGACCTCCAAAGTTTTCTTTGCAACCACCAAAAATTGGGGGGTGGGTGGTCACACACCCCAACCCCCCTCATATTTGTGCACCTGTACTGTACTGTACTGTACTGTACTGTACTGTACTGTACTGTACTGTATATAATGCATATGTAATATCTAATATGTACACTGTCAGTCATTGGACATTATAGCTGTGCAGGATCAGAGAATCCAAACACAGAAATATAATTATACAGTATATATAGCAATTATGTCACAGTTATTGTCATATTTAAATCAGTTTGTTTAAATTAACAAATAGCTACAGACTGTACTGTATGTATATTAAATAAACTCATTTGGTAAAAGAAAAGACAAAATAAAATCTCAAACAGTAGTCATTATACAAGAATTATACAATCTATTCAGAATTATACAACCTATTACAGTAACCCTTAGAGCTCTGCACTTTTTATAAAACTTAAGAAGAAAAAAAAGGTTCTCTGAGATTAAGACAGTCATGGAGAGCCGACCATTTGATAAAATGGATTCATAATGATATACATGTACAGTACATTATAATGTAGAGTGAGTGTCTTTTTCTATAGGTGCTTTTTCTTTGGATAAACTTGATCGTCTTTGTTCCTCTTTTAAATTGTCAGGTATGTGTATAGTAATAACACTCTAGCTGGATTTTTACCAGACATAAAGTCTCGCGTACTCGTTTTCTCTAAAACGTTAAGCGCGTATTACACCAAGTGGAAATCGAGTTTATCAGAGCATGTGACATGTGTGAATTTAATGTTTTGTACTGGTGTGCAATAATTAAGGAACAATGGCTAGTTTAGTTAATGTATTTTATTATTTCTGTTTGACTATAATATAATGGTAAAAACAATTTAATTTTTATCTGTAAATGCGTGTACAGTATTTATAGAATTTACAAGCTGACTACTTATATAGAATTTCACCGAAAACATTTTGAATTTGCTAGTGCGTTGCCAACTTGAAAAACTTCAAAGCGCAAACTTTGAAACGATTCCAAAGTTCTCTTCCATTTCATTAATTAAATAAATTTTGCCTAATCTGGAAACGTTTTTGTTCTAACTTATAATTAGACCAGGGCCAATTGTAATGAATTATATTACTTCATGGCTATTTCTTTTGTTTCTTTCCATCGTATTTCTGTGCTTTCTTTTTTTTCTAAATTTGTTAGTCCTTAATTCCTTCTCAAGAATTTCTAAATTTTGTCTTCTTTCTTTTAAAGTCTATTTTCAAATTCGCCAATGCAATTCACTAATTTATGATTAAGCTCCAGGATTAAACTTATGGAGATAAAAATTAAATTTTTAAAGTATTTGACGTTTCCACGTTTTTACTGTTAATCAAAGTTTGATATGCCAGAATATGCCATGGCTTGATCAACAAGCCTGAATTGCTGAGGTACAGTATCTTAAACTGCCTATGAAACGAAAATTAATTCTGTCATATTTGAATTGACAGTTAAAATGTCAAAGTATTAAACATCTTTTGCTGTTTTCGAATAATTATTATGGGACAGTGCACTCGGATGGAGAATAATAATAAGGTGTTACTCCGAGTGATGAACCATACCGGACAAGTAGAGGAAACTCTATACCTGGCCCGGCTGATTCGAACCCGCAACCTTCGGCTGACTAGTCCAATGCTCTACCAACTGAGCTATACAGGTCAAGTTGGGAGCTGGCTATTTGATATTTCAAAACAGACTACTGTAGTTTCTTCAAAATCTAGACAATAGTCTTCATACATGAAGATTTCGAATAATTATTATGGGACAGTGAACTTGGGTGGATAATAATAATAAGGTGTTACTCCGAGTGACGAACCATACCTGGACAAGTAGAGAAGAGTCTACTTGGCCCGGCTGGGATTCGAACCGACCTTCGATTTACTAGCCCGATGCTCTAGATGATCCGCTGTTTTTTGTTTCCTTGCTTCGTTGTTGAGATATTTTAGGTTGTTTAACACGTAAATTTAAACATATTGACGTCACATGTTCCTAATGACTTACCGAAGAAAGTTATTTTTCGTTGCTACTATACTAAACCAAATTATTTCTAAAGGAAGTGTGTGCGTGTGCCTTTCCCACAACACCAAACATGTAGATGTTCAAGTGATTATGTTTGATAATATATAGCAAACATATACAACCTCCGATAAATCATTATGCACAATGCGGCATATGACCTCACAATGTTTAATTTGCATATCAAACAAACTGAAGTATCTCAAAAACGAAACAAGGAAACAAAAAAACTGCATGCAAAAGATGTTGCTCTGTCATTTTTTGTATTTTTTCAAATAAACTTAATTTACGTTTCATATCAGGCTAATTTAGTAATTTCAACTCATGCGGCACGTCGCGCGAACAAAAACAGAAAGATCTGAACATGTCGTGAATGTCTCGTGTGAATTGCTTGTAAGGGCTGTTTTCCATTACGTGTGCTTTGCTCGCGCGGGTGGAGCAGGCTTTGAAAGTTGGAAATTTTCAACTTTCAAAGCGAACTGAACAATGCACTTTCCGCCCGCGCGGGCAAAGCGGTCGTAATGGAAAACAGCCTTAAGGGCGCTGTTACACAGTGCGATTTTTTGTGCCACTTGTCTTGCAATGGCAACAGCGTTGACGGTATTTTTGCGGTTGACTTTTTGAAATCAACATTTTTACTTGAAAAAAGCATTACTGTGACAGTTAAGGTTAGGATTAAGGTTAAGATTGGGATTTAGGATTAGAATTTTAGTTCGTTTTAGAATTTGAGATGTTTTTATGCCAATTGAGCTATTTTTGCGATAATAAGTTGCAAATAAGTTACATGAGCCATTGCAGCCTGTAATTACAATATGTTGAATGGCTAAAATCTCTGCAATTGTATAAGTTGTATTAATCATTGTGCAAGGTATACTCGATTTTGACAATTGCACAACATGTTACGTATTGTAATGACTCGTGCAACTTGTCTCGCAACGATATATCAGTATTGCGAGAGAATTGCACTGTGTAGCATAGCCTTAAATGTAATGTGCAATTACATTATGTACGCCTCCCCCTCCTAATGCAGACTGCAGCTTGTTGTAGCATTGGTTCCTCGTTATATTACTCAATTGACACTTGCGATAAAATCGTGCGAATAGTAAACATTATATCATTATTGTCCTTGAACATCGAAAGGCTTTTTGGTTGCAGTGAATGCGACCAAACAGAACTGTCGTACAAACAATTTTGTTTTTTCTGCAGTTTATAATTACCAGCTAGGTTATAAAATACATTTTCCCTAAATGTCGATGATTTTGATTGTTACAGTAATTACTGCAATACCTCTCATTAGAACAGAACAATTTTACATAACTGCAGTACTGTACCAAGGAAATTAACTTCAAACAACGTTTATTACATATAACACACATTTTCCAGAACGTGTTATGCATTTTTACGGAACGGCTGCGTATAAAAACAAAATAGTGCGAAGGCTAGAAATGGTATTGAATTTTAGTCTTTTACAGCAGAAAGTTTTTTTCAGTAATCCTTTCTTGAGTGTGTGACATGCACTTAATGCTTGTACTTTATAAGCTATTGTTGACCGCCATTATGATTGTCCATGAGTATGGTATACTGATATAGTTTCATTTATAGAATAAAATCTCTGTTTCCATGATTTTTAGTTAGTACGTAAGACATACATGATTTTCCTGAACTTGTATGGCCAAGCAAGCTCTTGCATGGCTAAATCTTTTCAAATTGTCTGATTATAACAGCAAACCCCTGGGTCATACGTTCATAAGTTCATATAAATTGTTCTAACTTGTTAACATTTACTGTAATCTTTTCGAGCTTGTTATGTCTTATCCTGCGTGTATAAGTGAATTGATATCAACCTTGATCCATTTATGATATATAGCCGTTGCTGAGCAAGAAAGAATGTAATATTAGCAGCAGCTGTTACAGTATCCCTCCTGGTTGTACATCATCTGATGACTGTTCCTATCTCCTGAAGTATTCCGTGGATAATCAAATTGTGACATTTGAACTCAGCTCCAGTAAATACGAATGGATTGCGGTTGGATTCAACCGTGAAGCACCATTAATGGTAAGCACGTACTCATGCACATATACACATACAATTACAGTCAAAATGGAAATATCTTCCCACTTCTGTAGTTCGTTGCGTATTACTGTGTTTTTGTAGTTGCATGCTACCAAGGGGAGCACGGGTGGCGTGTGCTGTTAGGGCGCTGCCTCTCACCAATAGTTAAGCCCGGTCGGACGGGGTTAGTACTTGGATGGGTGACCGTTTGGGAATAGCCCCGTTCTCCGCCAGCTTGGGACTTATGTGAGTAGAGTTTAGTTGGTCTCTCCTGTGCTTCGAGGGTTTTTCGCCGGGTTCTCCGGTTTTCCTCCCTCCGTAAAATCAACACCTAGGTCTTAGTTGTCTACACATAGGAGTTTGGTGTCAATTGGGACGAAAGTTCTGTTCCTCTCTCCTGCCACACGTTAAGTGGCAAATTTAATAAATTCAAATTTAAATTCAAATTAAGCTTGAGAAATACTTTTCTTGAAGACTGTACAAAAATAGTATAATTTAGCTTTAAATGGAATTTAATCATAATACAGTGGATGTTTATCCCAAATCGATACCAACAGACGAATATACTTCAACAATTGTCAATTGGCGACTTTTATTGCTAGACTTTCGTCGCGCTTCAGTAGTGGCTACAGAAATACAGTTAATACACAACCAACTACAGGGGCGAAAGTGGGAAGGTATTTCCATTTTGACTGTAATCTACATTACCTTACATGCTTAATACATATAGATACACGTACGCCCACTACCGTACGTCGTGTAGGACTACGTCAACGCCTACGTCGTAAACGTCTACATGCATTTACCACATCGAAGTTGTTTACTCTACTGTATTTAGACGGGCGACTAACCTCGATGGGGTGCCGCGGAAACACATTCGATATGAACTGTAGCTTAGAACGTCGACAAAGATGACTATAGGCCACGATTGCCATCCGTGTTTTTGGTTAATGCTGAAATTTTGAGGTTTTTGGCAGCTATTTTACGTGCCATGCGAGTCCGATCGCAAATATGGAGTTGGATTTTTTCGGGAAACCGCTTTGTTGGTGTGTTTGCCAATTATTGGCCAGACTGTAAAAACCAACCAATGGGAACGCGCGCTGACAAGCCACCGGACTTGTAAATTCCAGCACATTTAATGCTCTCTTGTGCCTAACTATTCAACAATGAACTGTTTATCAGAGAATACAATTCCAATTACAATCTTAAAAGAAAAAGGAAGATTCTACTGTAAGACCCTAAGTAAATTTCTTTGGTGCTTGTCTGCTGGAAAACCCTGCGACGTGCGTTGCTCTTCGGTCGGCTCTGAAGAAGGAAAAAGGTCGAGTTCGATCTGCATGGTTGTATCCGCAAATTACCAAACCTAAAATAGGACTTTAGAATAGAGGACTTTTCCGTAGCTACCAGCAATAAATTATAAATCTTTACAAACTTACCTTGTTATGGCTTTTCTTCGAGGTGTTATATATTTCTGCATGTATTCGCTATGTCCATACGATCCTTTGTTTGTTTGTTTGTTTGTTTGTTTGTTTGGTTTGGTTTGGTTTGGTTTGTTTGTTTGTTTGTTTGTTTGTTTGTTTGTTTGTTGCTTGCTTGCTTGCTTGTTTGTTTGTTTGTTTGTTTGTTTGTTTGCTTGCTTGCTTGCTTGCTTGCTTGTTTGTTTGTTTGTTTGTTTGTTTGTTTGTTTGTTTGTTTGTTTGTTTGTCTGTTGTTGTATGCTACTGTATGTGAATTTAGAGTATTGTAAACTTCACGCGCACTTATTGGATAACATTCTAAGATTAGGTAATCAAAATAAACCGTCAGCATGCAGATGACAGCACTCCATGAAAATGAAGCCCCATTTGGCTTCACTGCGGCACTTCAAAGCCCTCATGTGCTTTCAAAAAACTTCGAATTTTGGTATGTAAACTCAAAATTACAGATGGCAACCCCCACCTCTTTAAAAGTGAACACTATCCGATATATGGATATATAAAAAAGAAGGCAGAGTATTGCCTAAGCAATGTTTTTGGGTAGAACAAAGTGAAAAGGTGGTAAACTGGCATCGAGAATTTTTACCAATGAAATACTGCCATTTCGAGCGGTGCTTGATATACAATTTGTCATTGTTGCCCGCTTGTAACAAAAATGCCTTTATTAGACGATACTAATACTATTTTGGGACCTATTATGCGTCTGTTTCAATGGCCTATAAAATTATTTTCAATCTTTATATAGTGGCCATTAAAACTAAGATATCTATCTCTGGTTTTCCTCCCGCCGTAAAATCAACACTATAGTTCCCCGGTTAAAATCTACTAACTAGTTCCATCAAGGGTGTGTGCATGGGGCATTATCAGTATATTTAAATACTGTCATGTGTTACCCTCAATAAATGCGGTTGCTTACTTACTTACTATTTACTTTTCTTCTTACTTGTTATGCATCTTGCTTTTTCGTTTTATATACTTGTGTTATTTAATCTATATTTGATATAATAATGAATGCTCACCTCACCAGTGTTGTAATTTATAAATTTGTGTAATGTTAATTCACTTAAAGAGGGAATGAAATGAAAATTAGGTTTGTTTCATCTTCACAATCTCCTGAAAGTGATAAAGAATGACTTTTACAGTTTTTCGATCCATATTTCACTTCGTTCACAAGTCATTCAGAATTTTTTGATATGTAAATGAGATATGTAACTATGACGTAAAGTTATGTGCAGATTATTGTGAGTTATAGGAAGACCGTGTTTGTTCGATAATGTCGAAGATGTACACGATTTTCTATATAACTCACATTGGTGCTTACTTTGTGTTTCGTGCACGAATTTGTTATTCTTTGACCCTGACCCTGAAAACACTCTAATCCTAACCCTGATCTCAACCCCAATCCTAACCCTGATCCCAACCCCAATCCTTACCCTAATTCTAACCTCAATCCTAACCCTAACCCTGATGCATATTCGTGCGCGAAACAAAGTAATAACCCTCACATATCTGTACATAACTTTACGTCATACATAGTTAATCCCATTTACATATCAAACAAATCTAAATAACTTGAGAACGAAGTGAAATATGGAAAAACTGTTAAAGTAATTCTATTATTTTTTGGAGATCTTGAAGATAGAGCAAACTTAATTTTTGGGGTTTCTTTAATTAACGGGGGGGGGGAGGGGTCCTTGGAATTTCTCATAGAAGCTAGGAGGCTCAACAACTTCTCGTTTTTATGTTTTAACTTTAGATTTTTAAGACTTTATATTTTTGCCTTGAAGTTCTAACTTTTGTTTTTATTTTAACTCTTTATTTAGTACCTTTTAACGTTTTGTAATTAACTCTTAACAACTTTTGTTTTTATATTTTAATTTTTTATATTTTAAAAACAAAATAATAGTTGAAACAAAAAATTAGAATTTTAAGAGAATTTTCTAGCTTCAATAGTTTCTAGTTGGGTTTCCTCGCCACTGCATGTATTTTGTAATTTATTATATTAGTATATTGGTTTTGTGTAATGTATTTATATGCAATTTTGTAGCAATTTTCAAATAGACAATTGAAATATGTTAGACATAATTTGTAACAGTGCTTTTGAAAAAAATATATAATTACTTTTTTTCTTCTTTTTTTTTTATTGAATCACCTTAAGTAAATGATGTTTTGGACGTTGTTAATTACATCTAGTATCTAAACCGTTTTATATTTGTTGATATAGTCACGTGGAAAAGCCTTGGTGTGTGAAACTCATCAACGTTCCAAGTTTGTTCTCAAGCATTATGATATGCCTGATAGAACAGATCCTGATGAGAGCAAGGTGAGTTGACTTGTTTGAACGTTTTTACACATATTCCTATAGTTAATACAAGAAAACTTATTTTTATGTATCTTTATTAAATCTTGACAATTTTGAATTAAGCTTTTTCACTAATTCTCTAGTATACTGGTTTATTAGCCAGTCAACCATTTTTAGGGTTGCAATAATTTTGTTTATTTACAGTATATCTTGGTTTTATTAATGAAAATGTTCTACTTCCTCTCACACTGCAAGTTTATATTGCAGTTTGAACTCGTCTGTAATTAAAGAAACGTACCACATTTAGTTTAATTAAGAAAAACATAATGCTGTAATTTTGTCATGTATATAATAATAAGTTTAATCCATATTAATCTTTAATCTTCTAGTATTAATTTCTAAAACTTATTAATAGTTCATGAGGAAAATTGAAAATAAATCAAGGTTTAAATAGTGTATGTGTAACCTGATTAATAAAACATCATTCAGTTCTGTATCACATTTACAGATACTTTTATTAATCAATTCTATAGCACATTTCTAAACACTATTTCCAGACATCTGAGAGCTCTCGGATAGTAGGAAAGGTCTGGGACTGAGTAGTTGTATATCCGGGTTTGCAATTTTGCCCCCCCCCAGTTGATCCAAGATGGCAGCCTTCAGATACTCACCCGATTTTGGCCCCAACTTCCTCCTCTAGTTTTATTTATGATCTCTATGGATTAAACTTTAATTTTTTCCTTTTGAATTATTAAACGTTTTAGAAGTCATTTACAAAATTCGTATCCGTTCTGTATCGAAATAAAGACACTCAGCTCACTTGTAAATAGTACTTGAATCCTCACTAATAATTCATGAAGAAATCACAAATGAGATCTGCATGTGCCGTGTTTTCAGTTGAATCCGTTTAACAAAAATCGCAATATGTGTTTTTTTCTAAAACACTACAGTAGGCTATTCCTTCGTGTTTTTAATCCGATTCTAAACTTTAACTACTTAAACTTTTTTGACACGCTATCATATTTAGTATTGTAAGAATTATACAGCTTGCAGAGTATAAAATACAGCTATAGTATAATATAAAAATATTTATTAAGTTACGTTATTTCATGCAGACGTTTGGTAGGCGTTCGCGTCAAGCTCAAATACTCAGGAAATGTTTCTGAGCCCCAACAGGCATGCAGAGATCAAACCAGCAACCTTCTAATGACCGGCTAGTTGCTTATAACCACATTGAGTTACTGAGGCTTGAATGTAGAGCCAAGGTTGCAAATCATAGTCATATATATGTGCTTTCTAACCGGTAGTGTTTGCATCATAGGATGTAGTTACAGTGATATTTTGGATGGCTCTGCATCCGAGCCTCAGTATCTGAATTAGTAGTGTGTCTAACTGGTTATCAGAAGGTTGCAGGTTGATCCTTATGGGCGCAGAAACATTTTCTGAGTATCAGTTGAGTTTCACAAACGTCTTACTATAAATGCAAGACTCTTTTCGATTCCGGGGGCCCTGGTAGTTACCCGCTCAGTCCTTTTCTTAATTTGCGACTGGTGTCGTGCCAGCATCGCACAGCACATTGGCGACACATGTTGTATTTTTTATCGTTTTTTTTAATGGTATTTCAGGAAGTAAAAGCCACACTTTTGGCCAGCAAAATAGAGAATGGCGTCCACTATTGCAAGTATGTAAAGTATTATTATTATTATTATTATTATTATTATTATTATTATATAAATATATTGATATAGTGAACTGTTTTTCTTATTTTAATGATAATCTATTGTGACATATCTAAATTTTGTCAGGATAATAATAAAGATTTTCGGTGTTTAAAAAATTATTATTATTATTATTATTATTATTATTATTATTATTATTATTATTATTATTATTGTTATTATTATATCATCATAATCATTATTGCCATGGTCATTGTCATAAGGCCTAGGTCAAACGTTGCTCTTCTCATGCGCCGAAACTAATGATAATGAGCTAAATCCTTTGCATGCATGTTTATGCTGATTTGCATTAGGTTCGGCGGATGAGAAGAGCGACGTTTGATCTAGGCCTTAGTATTTTATATATTCTGCATAATACTGTAAGGTGTAAAACTTTTAAAACTCGTGTAAATCAGCACAATGGCTTAAACACCCAAGGACTATCGGAACTTCGTAAAACGATGAAAGAACGGTGACTAGGTCCGGTTAATATTTTGCACAGAACGCTTAACTCCTTTGTTTCTGGGACTCTAACCTGAATTTCTTCTTCAGGCGAACTTCAGGCGTTTGTCAGAATATAATGCAATGTTAGTTCCCGGACCCCCAACCTCGTTTTCTGGGCGTTCGTGAGAGAAGAGAGAACGTCCTGGAAAAAGCTCTGGAAATCACTCGTGACGAAATTTTCCAAAACATTGACTTCGTGCAAGCGAACTGTGAAAAGCAGACAAAGTATTAAAATCTTACTGAACTCGCTGAAGTATCTTCTCAATATATAAAAATTTTTTTTAACATGATCCCGCCAAAACGCCAAGCCTTTCAGTCAAGACAAGCCACAGTGTTCCTTCTTTTCGACGCCTTTTTGTTTCACAAGCGGCCTGGGAACGAGGTTGTTTAGACAGCCAGAAAGAAAATAAATTCTTCTCCGTTGATTCAGATTTTGGGGAATTTTTTTAGTTTTAGATAAGTCAAACATATTTGCATCCAAATCTTGCATGCCACATTAATATCAATGCATTAATATCGTGCTTTATATAGTGGTAAAAACCCAACAATGTTGCTTTATGGAGTAAGGTATTTCAAACTGATGTTACAATGGTGGTTTTCCTTTTGACAGTCTTGTGATGTTAAGAGTCATAAGATGCAATTTGATATGTATAGTTTCAAGTTATTTGGTTCCAAGCAACTCAATAACTCAATAAGCAAAACTTTTGTACGCATATATGGTAACTTTATGTTTCGATTGGCATTTGGAATTTAGTCAAAATCAATTCAATTAAATTGGTTTCGACTAAATTAAATTCAGCTTCTGACAAATTTGACATGAACGCTATAGTGCATGGTAAATAATTTCCAGAAACGGCATTGTTGCCACGGCGGCAGCCACTTTAATGTTTTATTTGTAACAGTTTTTGATGCAATGTTTAATGTTTTATATCTATTCAATATTTATGTACTACATATTTTGGAGAAGTGAAGATATTTTAAAATAGTTTAAGAAATGATCCCCGTTTCATTCCTATACACACAACTTAATCAGAGAATGCATGCACGATAAATACAGTGCTGACAAAATTATATATGACTTACACAATATATTAGTTGGCCTATGGGAAGCTTGCTTGCTCAGCATTCGGAAGTTTGAGAGAGAGACTGTGGAACAACAAACATGTGTCGGTACAAGTGAAGTGCAAAGTTTACTGTGCTATAGTACTATCTACTCTACTATACGGATCGGAAACATGGACGTTATACCGACATCAGATCAAAAAGCTGCATGCACTCATGATGAGACACTTAAGGCTAGTTCTCACTTGTCGTAAGAATCGGGGACAGTTCTATCCCCGATTGTCGGTGATTCTTACGACAGCCACGTTCACATTTGTCGTGACTTGTCGTAAGAATCGGGGATTTTCCCTGCCCCCGATCGTCCCAGACGATTGGTGTCAGTGTTTACCCGTGTTCACACATGTCGTAACTGGTCGTAAGAATCCCCGATTGTCGGCGACCGTATGGGATGCATTTTCCAAATAGAAATTATTCCGATTCTTGCGACGCTTTAATCCCAGACGATCGGGGACAGGAAGAATCCCCGATTCTTACGATTCTTACGACAAGTTTCTTACGACTGAACAGGCTTTAAGACAGATCATGGAAATCACATTGGAAAGACAAGATCAGGAACACCCCCGTCCTAGAGAGAGCCAAGCTCCCTAGCATGGAAGAGATGCTGATACAACGAAACCTCCGCGTTGGCTTGGGCACGTCCAGGGAATGGAGAGAACTCGGTTGCCTAGACAAATACTCTACTCACAGCTGTCTAGTGGCGAGAGAAAACTGGGTAGGCCCTGACTGAGATACAAGGATGTGGCTAAGGCCAAATAAAAAAATATCCCGGCTTCTCATCAGAACTTACTCAAAAAGTAAATGAGGGATGCGCTTTTTTTTTCTTTTTTTTTTTCCTAATTGTTCCCAACTCAAAATCGGATCATATCACATATGCTGAAAACAGAAACGAGTAGAGAAACTTAATCCATTTTTGATACGCTTTACGACAATCCAAATGGACAGTGCATTGTCAACCTTTGACGGACCGCATGGTAGTATGGGCAGCTTGCAAAATACAGACGGAAGACATGATGAAAATAAAACAAACGAAGTGGAAAGGAACTCCTGCTTGCAATATAAAAGCGACGGATTAAGTTTTCGGTAAAAGCTTTCAATTTACTTCCTCATGCCTTTACTCCATGCACGTAAAACATGTATTGTCGTATTTTTATTATAAAAGCGCTGCCGGCGTTTCTGGCAAGCGTATGAATCATATATTCGCGAATCCTTAATTTGACTGAAGTGTTTACAAGGAAAATAGCTGAGTATAACTGGTTCATATAAAGGACATTGCGTGGGTCGTTTAATAATTCACAACTGGTCACATGAATGCACTTGTGTTTGGCAATTTTTGGCTCCCGAACATTCGGCGACACATCTCCATCAGCATTGTCTAAGGATGGGTAGTAAGACCTCAAAAGAGGAGAAGCCAGCGCAACAAGAAGGTACAAAAGATGAAAAAGCAGACGAGTGTTCCGAATCTAAAGAAGAACATGTTACTGTAGACCTGACGAAAAACGAGAAATGGTTGAAGCAGATGGAAGAGTACTTTGACACTGTTGACCTGAATAAAAATGGCTACATTACCGTTGAGGAGATCTTGAAATGGTCAGACAATTTGAGAGATATATGCGCTGTTACCCCTGAAGAAGCCGAAAATTTGCAGAAAAATATAAAAGAATTCTATGGGGCTGCTGGTCTTGTTGCTGGTAAGCAGGTAACGAAGGAGGAATTTGTCGAGGGTGTAAATCGGCTTGGTCAAGCAGAGCTTGAAAGAAAAAGCTTGGGAGAGGAAACTCTTCATGAAAATTTGTTGAATGCTTTTTACGAAGCGATGGATATCAATAACGATGGCGAGGTTACTCTAAATGAAGTGAAGACCATGATGAATGCTTGCAATATGGAGGAGGCGAAGGCAGAAGAGTGGTTTAACATGGCTGACAAGAATAAGAATGGCGTTGTGGAAACACAGGAATTGACAAAAGCGGGGTTCGGGTTTTGGTTCAGGCCCGAAAATGACAGCACAGATTAGGCGGTGTTTTTGAATTTACGAAATACGATCTTTATACGTTTTTATAGGGGATTGAAATTTGAAATAATAACCAGTGTAATGTTTTATTTACTATTAATTGTATTACGTTTGTCCTACAGTATTTTATAATTTAGAGTCACAATAAGGCAGATATTAGATATATTGACTATGAGAAATCCTTGGAGAGGTTGATGAGTCATTAGCTGTGCATCTATAGATACAAGACAATCATAACTACGTATTTTGATGTGTCAATACCTGCTCATTCATCAAAAGTCTCTCTATTTTTTTCAAAAAATACTTTTAATAATGATTGTTGGAAGAAGCTAATACCAAACATTTGAACTGTGTTGTTTTTCTTATTCAAATTTCTTGAAGTTAGTTTCCACTTAGTTATAAACGTTTCTGGTGTCTTTTATGTTTATGAGAGTTCACGGGTGCATGCATGTTGTAAAGCCTGGTTTTCATTCATCGCCAATGATCGGGGATTGTCCCCGATTGCCGGTTTTCATAATCCTATTTCGTCGCAATTCATCGCAAAGCTGTATCGGCGATGAATTATACGACACGAAAACCAGGCTTAACTCATTCCTGTCCGAGGGCTTCCCCAGAGGTAAATGTTAGCTAGAATTAAAACACGATCAAGTCGGTTTTCTTTGGTTTTTTTTAAGGGATTTATATCCATAAATCCCTATGAATTTATAATTGCCCAATTCATAGGGTGCATGCTACAACTATCTCGTATCGTAACGCCTGTAGCGCCCACGTACGAGAAGGAGAGCAAGGGTTTGCTTTTAGACGGCCGGCCAACCTCGATAAAAGTGTCTCAAAAACACCGTTGATGGCATTTTTTGTTACAAGCAGGCAACCATGCTAAATCGTATATATACAGTATAGATAGTGTATACTTTGAAGGTGAGGGGTGTTGGCAGCCGTAATTATTGATTTATATACTAAAATTTAGAGCTTTTTGAAAGCACAATGTGATGGATGGGATATCTGTAAAGTGCTGCCTATTTACGTTTGTGTTTTATTTGAATTAGCTATGCTAAATTCAGAATGCTATCCACAATCAGCGTGCCTCTAGTCTTGCTTAACCTAATTCGCATAACTCACAATCATAAACAAACAAGAAATATGGCGTGAATACACCTAAATATAATACTTCGAAGAAAGGCCACAAAAAGGTAAGCTTGCCAAGAATCAGAAATTTATTAGATCTGGTAGCTACAGGAAAGTCTCATATTCGTAAATTACTTCGTGTTATTTGGGTAATTTGCCGATACCGCCATCTATCTACTGTTATAAAGCTGAGCTTTTGTACTATAGTATTGCTCATAATATCCTTAGACATTTAACTCACCGGTTCAACAGTACTATCTTGTGTTACACGGAAGGCAACCGGTCTAGTCATCTGGATCAATGTCTAAGCTACATTTCTATGCTGGTTGCCTGCTTGTAACAAAAAGTTTTCAGATTGTTGTGGCTGTTCTTCTAAGGGTTATATTTAGGCGAATTTGTGCCATGTTTCTTGTTTGTTTATAATTGTGAGCTATGCGAATTAGAATAATCAGAACTTCAGGCACGCTGATTGGATAGCATTCTGAATTTGTAATTCAAATAATACACAAACGTAAATAGGCATCGCTTTACAAATATCCCATCCATCACATTGTGCTTTCAAAAAGCTCGAAATTTTAGTATATAAATCAATAATCACGACTGCCAACACGCCTCACCTTCAAAGTATACACTATCCAATGTGATTTAGCATGGTTGCCTGCTTGTAACAACAAATGCCATCAAAACTAATATTTTGAAGCCTTGGCCGGCCCTCGCTCCACGTAGTTTACGAGAGGAAGGCAAACCAATGAAAATCATCAAAATCTGTTGGTCGAGTCAGCACTTACACTGAACGTTGAGCATAAAATGTGGGATTGATACTGCATCAATACGCATGCCCAATGCTGTAATGATATCTGGTACTAATTATTCATCTGACTATTATTCAAACAAGCTTGTAGAAGTCTGTATATGTGTTCAACCTTTACGTACTTCTCAAGTTTGTTTAATAAACAGCTTTGGAGTCTTATTATTTCATTAAATGCCGTTAACATTCGACATAACAATGTCCTTCGACACTCGGTAAAGGCTATTTTTTAGAAAACCTTCTTCAGTCGTGTTTAAGTCGGAGGCCCTCGGGATATATCTGGCTTAAAGCCGACGTTCTTGGTATTTATCCTATACTTAAATACCAAAGACCGATTCGGGCAGGAAAGAGTTTCTTTTAAAATTCGCTGAGCAAGTTGCAAGAAAAATCGCACCTTAATAAAACTCATTTGCATCCCCGTAGCTCTCTGTTGAATATATTTTTTCTGTGGCAAGCGAAATAGTTATGAAAATCGGTCAATTTTAAATGACAGAATGTAAAAAAATAACTTTTTGGACCGCGGTCAGATATCGTAAAAAACTGCCCGCTCACGTAGCCAATCAAATTGCACTAATAAAAAAATAATGTTTTTTTATTCCCATGAGGATGAAAAACAATGTGAATCCGGATACTTTTGCTCTAGTGTAAACGGGGCCTTAGACTACATTTACACCAGAGCAAAAGTTTCCAGATTCGTAAATTAATGTTTCCGGATTCACTTCGTACCGAGTATTCGGATTCGTTAGGCGTTTACACTACAACAGTATTCGCAGATTCCGCCCTTTACACTAAACTCGGAATTCCTTTAATTCAGTTAATATATTGACCATGTTGGTTCCACCGCAACCTCACATGTCTACGAGCGGAAGAGCATCCGAATTCATCGGAATAATCGTGCACACTACGTATTGTCTCGGATTCAAAAGTATTCGGATACGAAGTTTCTACATTTTTTTCCGGATTCAAAATCTCCGGATACGTGATCAAACCGGAAAGTTTTTATTCTGGATTCATTCTTTTGACCCCATCCACAAGCATACTAGCGTTTTCATATTGTTTCATTGTTCTCTGCTCCCCTGCAGAGGACTGAGAACAATATAAAAACGCTATGAAAACGCATACGTATTTTTCTGATTGGCTATAGGCCTGTCCGAGGGCTTCCCCAGGGGTGAATAAAATCGTCTGGCGTTAGCCAGAATAAAATACCAAAGACCAATTCGGACAGGAAAGAGTTTTAAAGAACGAAGCGATCTTTGCATGATGACTGTTTTATCAGTAACAATGTTGAAAGCTAGATCCCTAAATGTGCATATATTGCAATAACTAAACATCTTCTAACATGCAGAGCCAACGTATATATGATATTGGTAAGGTCGACGATAAGGGTTTAATCTAGACTTGTAAAATGTTCGATTTGGAATTTTGGACCAACAAATGCCGATGTGAAGAGTTTTGTTGTGCGCGGCAACATCAGAACTTAATTTGTTTAATCAAAGGTTCTATTTGAATATCTAGACTTTTCTTTTACATATTTCAGCTTAACTGAGAGACTCAGTCTGGCGGTCTCAACTCTCAAGGACTTAAATTTCAATCATGCTTGTCGTGTTTATGCTGAATTGCAATTACTATATTTCAACTATATTTCGAGCGCTGTCGAAGATTCTAACTGGTGTTGTCAAGTTGCGAATTCTCTAATAAGAATCACTGTTTTAAAGGATGGCCTCCCTTGTACCCAGGCTGCTTTTCACGTTAATAACGCTTTCATCCCACGTTCCCTTCCACGTCTGTCCAGAGAGGGTGGGGCGGTGGCGACATAATATTTAACTGAACGTCTCTGATGCATGTATGCCAGTGCATCTTATTCAAAGAACATTGTCAAGTTTTTATAGCAACGAAAACAGAATAATGATTTAAAATTTTACTATGAAATTGGTACTTCTCTAATTTACTCATAAGGCATTAAAAAGTACAAAATTAATGTTTTTTGTAGAATTTACTTTTAGTTATAAACGGAAACATTCTGCACGGAAATAAGGCATTTAATATATTAGAGTAATTTTGGCACACGCATATAAAACATATTAGGGTAGTTAAAAAGGTTAAGCAGGACTATAATAATAATAATAATAATAATCATAATCATAATCATAATAATAATAATAACAATGCATATTTATTGTCATAATTAGTTTTGCGGATGATGTATTGGTTGATTAATTGACGGTACCAAAAAAGTTGGCGGCGGTACATTTAACCACAATGCTTTGCGACCTCAAATCAGCTCAACGACTAACTAAACATTGTTTATCTAAGATGGATTAACTAAGCAAGAACTTCATTCCTACCAAAGTTGATCGTCTTAAAACCATATCTTCCAATAATTCTGCAAGAACCAATATTTACTGCACGCAAAGGATTGTGGTTAAATGTACAAATCGCCATCTCTTTCGGTGCAGTCAATTGTAGTTTGGCAGCCTGCACCTATTTATAAGCTCCGTTTGTTGATGTCCTGTTGGTAAAGCTTGGTGATATGCGTGTTTCTGTCGTGGTTTTTGGTTGATTAGGTAGAGGCAGTATAACAGTGCATTATTGTACACGCGTAACTTCCAATTCATTCTTTTGAATTCTATTCAGTTTTCTTCCTTGAATTGTTCCTATTTTTGTCTTTTGAGGCTATCGTGTATAATGCGGATTTTACATGCTGAGGTTTATAAAGTATAAATCGATTATGCGTGTAATGATGCATGAATTAACTTAACTCTCTTAACAGAATTGGCACTTTGGGTGAGGATTGGAAGGGAGAAGAGGTGGGCGGAGATTGGTAATAGCTTGCGTTGGGTCATGTGCAGTGATTCCTGTGTCAGGTGCACTACATCGACAGTCGCTCTTCCATCAACATTGCCGAAACATGGGAAGCAAGACTTCAAAAGGGGAGAAACCGACAGAATCCAAGACAGAAGGGGGTCCTGTGGACCTGACCAAGAATAAAAAATGGGTGACAGCGATGGAAGAGTTGTTTGACGTGATTGATATTAATAAAAACGGATATATTTGTATTGAAGAAGTTTTGAAATGGTCAGACAATGCGAAAGAGCTGTGTAAAGTCACGTCTGATGAGGTCAAGAATGTCCACGATAGTCTGAAAGAATTCTATGAAGCAATTGGTCTTCTTCCAGAGAAGCATGTTACAAAGCAAGAATTCGTTGAGGGTGTGAATCGACTTAGTGAAGCAGAGCTGAAAAGAAAAAGGTCGGGAGAGGAAACTCTTCACGAGAAATTAGGCAACGCTATGTTTGATGTTGTGGATATCAACAACGATGGAACGGTTACTTTGGACGAGGTGAAAACGGTGATGAAAGCTTGCAACGTCATGAATGAAGCTAAAGCAGAGGAGTGGTTTAACAAAGCTGATAAGAATGAGAATGGCAAAGTTGAAAGAAAGGAGCTGGAAAAAATTGATTTTGATTTTTGGTTTAGTCCCAAAGACGACTGTGACGATAAAGAAGAAACTGATAAAGAAGAAAAGTGAAAATAGTCGGTAGCGTGATGTATTTAGTTCTATGGTATTACCAGGAGGAGAACTGTCTTTGTTTTTGTAGTTATGATGAGTGGGCAACACTTGATAGAGGTTCTGCATGCCGATGAACATATCAAATATTTTAATTATTTTCGTTTCGAACTGCTACAAGAACGAACATACTTGAGGAATTCATATAGTTATCTCTCTAAGACACGTATATATTTGTGTTTAGTTTATGGTTTTGTTCTTTGTTGTTATCGATTCGTGCTGATTGCTATATATAACACATGAGCTTAGCATGTCAACAACAAGTCATTTAATATTCTTATATTAAACATATTGGTTACTTACGCTGTAAGTTTAATAAGTCTAATAAAAAGCAGTAAAAATGCATTGCACAACTACTTACTCATAGGTACAACATGATGGGCTTTGCCGAGATCTTTTATGAGCTGTATTATATGCATGCATATATATGTGTTTATTCACATTTATGTTAAATGCCTATTCTCTTGGATCTCGTACTCTATAATCGTAGTCGAAAGTTTGATATTTTATAACGTCAATGGTCTTCAACGAAGAAATAGAATGGTTAAACACTGATGCAAGAAACAAACTGGAACTAACATGTTGGAGTCTTTCGTCAATTTTAGATTGCTTTAACATGGCAATGATGGCTTTAGCACATTTGCATTTTGTTGACAAGGTTTTAGCAACCCTAAATAATTAGTAATTTGCATTTTAGAATGTTGTCAAGGTAATTACACTTTGTAAAAAGGAACAGTTTACATAAATCTCTTAGATTAGATTTATCGTATTGATTTTGTGGAATGAACTTATTGCTGCTGGATTTATAACTGTTCATATAGTCTAACAATAGCGAGGTTCAGATCACACTTCCACTACCGCTACCGCTACCGTAAATATAGTTAAGCATGTCAAATATTGTTTTTACGTTCAGTAATGGTCGCAGGTCTTCTTTTTTTTTTACGATACCAGGATTAAAACCAACTACGACTACAGAACGAAAAATTACATCAGCTTAACCACATTTACGGTAGCGGTAGTGGTAGTGGAAGTGTGATCTGAACCTCACTAATATCTAGGGAGAAAAGATATCCGGCATATTTCAAATTATTCTTAATTGACAAGTCTCGTGATTGACTTATTTATTTCTCAGCAAGGGACTGATTTTAGGTTTCGAGTGTCTTTTTTCTGAACCTTGTAGATTGCTAATGCTAGTATCCTATAACTAACAACTAACTAGCAATGAGTATATGGCTGAAAATTGAGTAGAATATATCTATTTTATATTTTCAAACTATTGTTTCTTTCCTTCTATCTGCCTTGAGGCGACGAAGTCAAGTGCTATGAATGTTATGGTCAACTAAATATCTTAGAATAGAAGATCCTAGATTGTTTTGAATAATTTAAACGAAAAACATCACGCGGGTTTACTTATTTTCACCACGGAGTATTTGAAAACATTTCTTTATAATATCCTACGTTAAACTGAGATTCAAATGTGATTGTAAATACTTAAAAATATGCGTTTACATTTTTGCGGTTCATTGGTCGTATATTTGTTGATAAAACGATCTTTGCCGCCGAACTGATCACACATGTCCAAAAATTTAGCTGAAGGTCTCTTGCTGTTTAAAATATCTACTTTTAATATCCAATTGTTCTTCCCGCAATTGGAATTGCACGGGACAAAATCGAAATAATATTTTGCGAAATATAAGTATACTATCAAGCTAGCTCCATATACACTGTAGTAATTAGGTTGGGCAGGGTAGTCTGTACTCGTAAAAGGGAGGATTAGGCCGTGCGGGTAATTTTTCCGACTGGGAACGTTTCGCCGGTTATTACTTTTGATACTTCGTTGTGAAATGTTTTCGTTGCCACCAGTTCGGCTTTGGTCAACTTATTTGAGATTTCCAACATAGGGGGCTTTCCATTTACACGGTTAGACCGGTCAGTCCGGTTAAATGGAACACGATTCGTTTGATGCTTGGGATCGTCTGACTGGAAAATTTGGTCCTAATCAAAAGTAAGTCCATTCTGGCCCGACTGACCGGTCTAACCTTGTCAATTGGAAAGCGCCCATATACACGACAAGCTGAAGGTGTGAAATTTGAAGACTTAAGAGTCTTAAGCAGGAAAGAAAACGAATATTTGGATACTGGTACCACTCAGTGGAGTATCACTGATGCTACGTGGATATACTACCGGAACAGAATGTAGTTTTCGAATTTTTGGAATAGAAAATGAAGAAAAAACCCTCACGTAGGAACTAGGAAGCCAGTGTGAAGTGCCAGTGAGTGATGTACCGTCATGTGCAGTGTACGGTTGAAACTGCGTAAGAAAAACTATTACCAGCGAAGCGTTCCCAGTTGGAAAATTACTTGCGCCACGTACTCGCACCCGCGGCATTGACCCGCTCCCCGTCCAATTGGACTATTTTTTCAATCTTGTACCCAAAGCTTGCGGTCCTTTTGTCCGGCGACCAGGAGCCATCGGCTCTGGCCGAAACCACAATGTCTAGTCAGAAAAACGTGAACTTCCGAGCGATTTCCGAGAAAACGCGCATGAGGATTTAAGCTAATCACGGTGCTGCTTTACTTCGTTCCAGCCAGAGCCGATGGCTCTTTGTCGCTGGACAAAAGAACAACGGGCTCTGGGTACGAGATTGGACTATCCTCAATATAAAATTCTAGATGGGTTACTCGCGTGACAAAAGGGCGGATGCAATAGTGTAAGGCATGATTATACCAAATAGTAAGACAATCCTATGCCTCTTGACAGTTTTGCAACGTGCTCTGGGTCGTATCACGCACCAAGATATATTGAAATAATGGTATCAAACTTTATTGCCTTTTTTGGTTTGTACATGGAAGGTGTGAAGCATGCTGGTGATTTATACGATTAAGTGAACATCGTAAGCGATAATTGAATATAATTTATTCTAATGCATAATTCGATTTTGGTGCTATAATAAATTTGGTTCGTTCAAAATTTTTCACGTATAAATCGGAAAGCGCTTTATCAGTGTGCAGGGACTGCACCAATTAATTAATTAGTTCGGTACGCTCATAGCACTCTGTATGAGGGTTAGGGTTTTTGTTCAGCGCGCTGGCGTTATTTTCACCCGCTAAAACGACAACGATGATGCAAACTCAGCCGTGAACACAACGAGATAAGGAGAATATTGTTTCAGTCATGAGTTAGCAGCCCTTTATATTCTGCCTTTGAGTTCGTTCGTTGGTTCGTTCGTTCGTTCGTTCGTTCGTTGGTTCGTTCGTTCGTTCGTTCGTTCGTTCGTTCGTTCGTTCGTTGGTTCGTTCGTTCGTTCGTTCGTTCGTTCGTTCGTTCGTTCGTTCGTTCGTTCGTTCGTTCGTTCGTTCGTTCGTTCGTTCGTTCGTTCGTTCGTTCGTTCGTTGGTTCGTTGGTTCGTTGGTTCGTTGGTTCGTTGGTTCGTTGGTTCGTTGGTTCGTTGGTTCGTTGGTTCGTTCGTGCGGAATCGATAGAACGCAACCCTCCCCCTCCCAACCTCGTATCCAGGGTCGTATCTCCGCTCGCTACCGCCCACGCCTGGGTACCAGGTTGCCCTCCTCCCCCTCCCAAACAGGGCACCGCTCTTTAGCAACGTGCATGTCTGGTTTTCACATTTGCGCTTTATTTTCGCCTTTGTAAGTCAGTTTGTCTGCGTCGAAAGCCGTGGAGAAAATGAAACGCGTTTTAAGTTATCGTTGTATTTCAGGCAGCGATATAATAATTATCTTCTAAGTTTTATTTAAAAATATGCCAATAAATATAGTTAATTGTGGATATAGCATAAATTTAAACACTTTGCTTCATCTACCAAATACGTCAAACGTTTTGGTCATGCAAGCACTTTATATTGGCAATATTAAAATAAAATTCACTTCATATTTTATGGAAATATTCTTCCCCAACTCCAAGTTTCGGACGCCATATTGGATTTCATGGTGAGGGAAAAACCATCCTTCGAAATACGCATATATGCGTTTGACTGGCTCTCCGTGATTTTCATTGTTTATTAGCCAATCAATGCTTAATACTCGATGGAATTTACACTGTATTTCATTTTAATTTTTCTGCACTGTATCACATCATTTCTGCACTTTCACCCCTCTTAGCCAATCAGAATTGAAATTTTTTTTATGTATATTATTAAGTAATACTACGTAATTTATATAATGTGCATTTTTAAGAAAACAATTTATTCTGTATAGTCTTTTTTAAGACTTTGAGGTCTGGAGGTCCCTATGCTGAATAAAATCGTCTGGCGTTAGCCAGAATAAAATACTAAAGACTCGTCGTCAGGCTTCAAGGTGTTAAGAAGAATATTTTTATAAAATATTGTTTAAGAAGATTTTTTAGAGTATTATTTAAGAATATTTTTGGTCAGAATAATTGTTTAGACGATTTAGAGACATTACAGATAAAATTTAATGTTTTTGTCTATCTCTTCAGGTTTTCTCGACAACTGGATGCAGGGTCAGACAGATTTAACCTGAACAAGCCTGTTTATTTCTTATATGCTGCTGGAAACATGAGTATGTTACCAAATATTGTTCTGTCGTATTTTTTAAATGTTTCTCTATTTTTTCCCTTTATTTTTTTCCTTTCCCAGCTTGGCTATATTTAGACATTGTAGGATGAACACTGACGAGTGTTGGATATAGCTTCTCAAACGAATCAATATTTTAAGCAATATTTTAAGAGAAAATCGACCTCAAAGTTTGCTAAATTTGACTGTATAATCTTCTTCCGATTTCTAAATACTGATTAAATTTTTTTTTTTTTTGAAAATGAATGAATTATGAATTATTAATGAATTGTTAATGAGTTTGAGAAGTAATATATCATCTATGCTTCCTCCATGTTTTAAAGATTATTTTATTCTTAACCGAGACATACATGAAATTTATCAGTGCCAACTAGGAAACAAACCTTTAGGCACAGTGAGTCAATACTGTGGAACTCCCTTAACATCACTTTTACGCAAGCAGCAACATTTGGTATTTTTGAAGCGAAATTCAAATCATATTTTTTTAGGAAATCAATCGATTCAGAATAATTATTTCTTTCCAAGGCTTTTTCCATATTTTTTTTTTTACTTTTTAAAATTGTGTATTTCACAGTCCAGTTGCAAAAACTAATAATTGCTACCGTGTTTTTTTTTCACTGATCATGCACCCTCCATATATCGTGTACATATGTGCTAATTAAAATTTTGATTATTGTTTAGAGACCGGAGACAGGATTAATGAACACGATATATATAAGGCGTCTCGTAAACCTCTGAACGTGTTTATGATAACTGACAATTGCGATAAAAGCCAAGCTAAAGAGGTAATGTTTGACTGTGTTTTTTCTTTTACCAAACACTTTATATTAAAAAATGTATTTTGAAATCTATGCAAATACAACATATCCTGTAGCCAGGATCCTAACACAATGCCATGGTCGTGATCGGAAGCTCCAGGTCAACAAACATTCTGAAACGTTTTCAGGCCATTTCCTGCTTTAGTACATTACCGAATTACGGTGTGCTTCAATGTTATCTAAGTTATCTTAATAGCACTGTCACTGTTTTTGATTTAATATAAATTAATTCTGATTTTACTCCTGGTGCATGTGATTTTGTAGATTTACTCACTAAAGTATTGGGTTATTAATTACTTGTTGGTAAATTCTCGCAAACACTGTAGTTGCTAGTTAAAACACTGTAGTTGCTAGTTAAAACACTGTAGTTGCTACAATCCTGGCCAAAATGAACTCGGACAGTCGCGTAAAACGAACTTAAACGCATCAATTCCTAAGATTATGTTCAAATAACATCGCCAATATCAACATTGAATTGAGGGAGCGGGGGGAATGATTATTAGAAGGAAATTTGATATCAGGTGTGATTTAAGGCGATGTGTCCGAGTGATTTTGACCAGGATTGTCTGAAAATGCCATTTCGAAAAATAGACGTGTTTTTGCTGTTAAAATAGTGCAGAATGGTGGCAAACGTTACATGTTTTAATTCGTCAAATAAAGTATGTTTGAGCGTGGTAAAAGATCGTTATGATTGATGTGTTTGCACTAGTTTGCATTTCATATCCACGCACATAACACACAAAGCACAAACTGGAAAGCGCCATAAACTCATTATATATGCCTACGTCACCGACTTCTACCGGCGACGGTAAACACGGTAAACACGCAAAATTCACCTCTTTGTCTAACGATTAGCGCATGAAAGAAAGAACTACACAACGATCGTGCTTTTCAGAATGTTCTCGTACTACAAGTGGTTAGATAAAGTAGAAACGCAGCCATAATAAACGCGCATGTTAAGAATCCCCACGGTAAACATCGAAAATCAGCGTTTCTTGAATAATTAAGAGTTAGAGGTCATATTTATTTTATGTAAAGCCATACATATGTTAAATGATATGCATTAGGAGGGAAATCGAAATCAATAGTGTGCATATAGTCCTAAACGTAGACGCATGTACGCGTTGCGTACCTATTTTTACTCACGAGTTGTGATGTATTTATTATCATAAAATGAATTTTATGATACTGTACAACGAGTAAAATAAATTGTACAAAGTATTTACCATAGTTAAAGTGATTCTCTGATGAAAATATTGTTGGTAATCTTTGTGCATAATCTTAAAGATATAGAGAATAATACATGGATGTGCGGAAATATGAAATTTATTTCGAGTGTTGACCAGGATATCTCACGAGTGAGCGAAGCGAACGAGTGACATATCCTGTTCAACACGAATTTCATATTAATGAGTTCACGAATTTCATATTAACGAATTTCATATTAATGAGTTTACAAAAGCAAGGACAAGAAGTTCACACTTAAAAATTTACAGTGTTGATAAGTTTAGATAATAAAAATAAAAAAGTAAAATGTATACAGTTTGGAGCGACTCAATCTCATCTCATGAGTGGCCTGATAAGCCTGTTAACGACTCAGCTTGTTTCGCTTTGTGCAGTACAATTATTCCAAAGCATGGCACCGTTATATTTCAAGCTTTTTCTAAGAAATTCTCTCTTAGGCTCTAGAAGTACTAAGTGTGTATCGTTATTCCCAAGGTTTTGTTTTGATATTCATTTCGCCCCCGAAAGAATTATTTTAAATTTGGCGCAGTATATTTCACCAATAGCGGCGCCATCCTGAATTCGCAATGAATTGTGGTCTATCCATGGTAACAAGCTTAATTGAAAAGGTGATTGCGTGGTATTGAGACACATGCAAGGAGGTAATTTTTTCTTTATAAACACTTTTGTGGCAACCATGTCTAAATATGATCGTTGTGATATTAGTAAAAGCAACAATTATCGCACGTATAAGGATAGATTCATGACAAATGTCTTTATACGTCAAAGCATTATCACTTTCACTAATATTACAATGTTCATATTTAGACATTGTTGCCATGAAAGTATTTATAAAGAAAACTTTACCGCATTGTGTCTCCACACTAAGCAATCGCCCTTTTAATTGAGCTTGCTACCCTGGATAGACCACAGTGCATTGCGAATTCAAGATGGGGCCGCTATTGGTGAAAAGGTCCATTGTTTTATATAATGTCTGCCATCTTGGATAAGTTTGGGGGGGGTGTCAAAATTAGAAACCCGTATGTAAATTATCTGGTCTCAGATTCTGTACCCGAGGCTGGGTTTTACAATTCTCGATCATCCAGCCATATTTGTTCATGGAAGAAGATATAGCTTATAATTTTTGAAGTACGGATCAAAAGACATGTACATATGCTTCATATGTTGTTAGAAATCATGAGCTTTCTTTTGATGTAGTAGTACTGTATGGTTTTGCGTAATTTGTAACTTTTTAAAGGGCCAAAGCATTCGCACTGTTACTCGTCAAATAATAATAATAATAATGGAAATAAACCTGTCGCAAGATTATTGTTTGTAAAATACTTAACTACAATCTTGAGCTATACAACAAACAGATGCTATAAAATGCTTTTTGGTAGAATTATTAAATTACTATAGCTTAACGCGGGAAGTATTTTAAATATAGGAAAACATCTGTCATTTTGATCTGGCTAAGGTGAATATATGTTAAGAGCAAGGTGGTAAACTGCCGAGAGTAGTTTTGAATAGCGGAGCCTTTCATTAGGGTAAAGTTTGTTTTGCCTTTTGCAAATTTTTGGAACGCCAAAATAAGACTGCTCGTTCAATCAGAAAGCTGGAAAAACGGGCTTTGCAACGTGGTATATACGTGGTATATATATATATATATATATATATGTATAGGTAATAGCATGGTTTCGAGTGCAATTTGGAAAAAAACATGCACGAGTGAGTTTTTCAAATACTGTCAAAATAACGAAGGACGAGTGCTATTTGAAGTATTTGAAAAACTCACGAGTGCATGTTTTTCCAAATTGCACAAGAAACCATGCTATTACTTATTAATAATATACATGAAAAAATGTTCAAAACAACTGTACTAACATTTTAACGTACGCATGTTTCACGGCGTCCACTCCTCGCATATTTATTTGTTAAAAAACGCTTCGCTTCCTTTACTACTTGAAAAAGTTTACTCGAGGCATAAAGAAGCTTCTGGTCTTCTTGTAGGTACTTCACTTGGCAATATTAAAGCATAACTAGCTTCAAATTTGAACAAATTATCCCCAAAACCGCCGAATCTTGGCCGCCATCTTTGTTTGTTTTGAGTCGAGAAAAATCCGCTGTACAATCAATTTGATTGGTTCTTGGTGATAACAGATTTTTGCACTGTATTACAGATTTTTGCACTGTGATTACAGATTTTTGCACTGTTGTTTGGGATTAACTGCACTGGAATCAGCCAATCACAGTCGAGATATTTTTTCATGTATATTATTAATATTGTAACAGTATATTAAGCCATCTGCCAAAATACATCGTGTCTTTTTAGTGTAATTACAAAAGGCTTCTTCTATTTTTTGAATGTTTACATGGTGACAAATTGTAATAGAAGCGAGAATTTGTGGGAACCACGTTTATTATTTATTGCTGAGCTTTCGACCTTTTGAGTCAGTTTTCATCAGAGCAAATGCTGAAGACGGCGCGCGGGAGAGAAAAGGAGGGACTGTGGACAATGTCGTTGAAGTTGCGTTTGTCCATAGGCTCCGCCCAGTAATTTTTTCAAATTTTATTAACTATTAAAATTTCTCAATATTATTCGTTAGATTGAGTTTATAATCTCACTTAACGTAGAACCAGACCCATATAACCAAATTATATATATGTCAACATCATCGTTTGAATGTGACGAAAATATTGATTCAAACAAGGTGGAGATCGGATGTCTGTGAGAAAATGTATAAGCGATCGTTCCCTAAGCGACCGTTCCCTAAGTCTGTCATTCCCTATTTATATTCGACAACTGAAATTATATTTCACAACTCAATGCGTCCTGGAGTTTTTGACTCTTTAAAATTTAATTAAACCGTTATAATTTCGTAACAAAAATGTTTCCAGTACCTTGCGGTTTATTTTGATATGAAATTTGTTACAGACGTGTCGTCGGATGAAGAGATATTCGAACGCGGCTTTCTTGTTTACGCGGTGTTTATGTTCGTCGAGACAAAAGTTCGTTGTCCCTTGGCGAAATCAGAAATGTATTATCTGATATCAGATAAAAGTCGCTGTATATTACATGTTGAAATGGTCAGCAAATCAAAGTAGGTTGACTTCAAGTAGCAAACAAGCCGTATATACAACCAGGATACAACCAGGCAGGACCGTTCGTGTTCTCGGTTTCTCCGTTCTCGCCCTGTTGATTTCAGCTAACCTGTCGAGAGAATACAATTTATACGAGGAACACTTTTCCTTTCAACTAAGAAATAATTGCCAACCTATTAATTCGTGTTCTTTATTTAAAATTAAAACAAATATCACAGCGATATATTAAAATGGTCTGTAAAGTACATCCGTCCAGACGATTGATTATTCTTGAATTTTAATTAGACTTGACCTGTCAATCAACGATTTCAGCCAATGGGAATTTTGCGTTTGTCAGGGCACGGGAAATGCAACTTCAACGACATTGTCCACAGTCCCTCCTTTTCTCTCCCGCGCGCCGTCATCAGGAGGGACTGAGTACAGTCTAAGCAAATGCCTACAGTGAGGCAACACGATGTTGGCCTGGATGAAGGCCTGAGTCAACAGGTCGAAAGCTCAGCGATAAATCTGAATAAACGTGATGTTTCCACAAATTCTCGCTTCTATAAGGTTTCTTTCACTCTACATCTGTTTCTATTCTGCCTCTGCTAGGTTTTGAACAGTCCTTTTAAAAAGTCTCCATTATCAATAATTAATTTTTTCAATTTTGGGGGGGAACTGGCGTGTAATCCCGGTTAGACGGGGTTAGTACTTGGATGGATGACCGCTTGGGAATGACCCCGTTGTCGAATTTGAAACTAATGTGAGTAGAGTTGTAGTTGATCTCTCCTGTGCTTTGAGGGTTTTTCGCCGGGTTCTCTGGTTTTCTCCCTCCGCAAAACCAACACTTACATCATGGTGGTCATGTTCAATTGGGGCATTTCGCTCTGTTTGACCACCAGTTGCTATAGGAAATAAAGTCATTAAATCTAAATCTAAAATCTATATTTGTATATCGCAACATAGTCGATCTTGATTGTTACTTACCCTTATATGCCCAGTAGACCATTTTCTTTTGTTTTTCGGAGGTTTTCTATAATTCCGACAATTAGGTAGATATGCTTAACCAAGTTGACTTACGGCTTGTGGGATGATATTTATTCAGGCTAGGATGCGCAGTTTGTCCGTTTCTTGTCCCAAATATTGGCTCACTTCTTGTGGGACCGAACGAGTTCAACTGAGCATGCCCAGTACAACTTGTATGCTCCCACATTCATAAGACAAAAATGTTTGTAATAAATTGTAGCATGTGTTCAAGGTGTGTCAAGGTCTTATAGCCATTTCTTTGGCTACTCCCTCTGTCCTTTCGGACGGTGTAGAGTGCTTGTGCACATTGTGCGGCAAGGTATCAGGTTACTACCTACACGTAATGATCTGATACCCTGCGCACAATGTATCGGGCTATTACTGCACGTAATAACCTGTTACCAAGTTTTTACTTCGCGTAAAGACTCACTGATAGTACACTTCTACTATCACGAGGTCATTTCGCGGAAGTTAAAAACCGGCGAAAAACAAAAGAAAATGGTCTACTGAGTTTATAAACAAAGTTAAAGACCGCGGGTATCGGTTTTTATTCAACTGTAAAGACCTCGGGCCTGCGGCGCTCGGTCTTCACAGTTGAATAAAAACCTCTCCCTTGGCCTTTAACCTATATTTCGCGTTCATCATCATTTTCATTTCTTAATTCTAGCGTATTGACACAACTGGTTGTGGAAAAACTACGAGTTGTTTACGTGATCCTGAAACATGCAGTGACAACAGAGATTGTAATTTTTTGGTCGTTTTTAAGAAGAACGGCTCCAGTGTTGAGTTCAGTATGAGTGGTAAGGCGGATGGCTGGATATCTGTTGGGTTTAACGACAAACCAAAAATGGTACGTGATTTTAAGAAAGTGCTGAATGTATACTCTATGTTAATTTAAGACCAAATTCTCATAAAACATGATATTTTGAAATAAAATAAACAAAAAATAATGTATATGTTTTCATAAGGCGAGTTTATTTGGTAACTTACTACGAGTTTAGGAAAGGATCATGTTACATTTTTTAAAGGTTATAATTTCTTTTAAATAGATTTTTTGTTCAGTGTTTAGTAATATGACTACTGAAGTCAGTCATTATGTTGCTTTAGATAGCAACAATAAACTATGCAATGTTGAACTATTAATCCAAACGTTAATCGTGACGATATTTCGAATGCTTTGAACAGATCTTACCAATTCACATTTAAATTTGGCGCCATTGTTCTAGTGTCAAAATTTAATGCGTTGGGGTGCTTGGTCTATGGCCAACCCGCTACGTGAAAATCGTGTCAATGCTTTTTGTGATGACGAACGAACGAACGAACGAACGAACGAACGAACGAACGAACGAACGAACGAACGAACGAACGAACGAACGAACGAACGAACGGACGGACGGAGATAAGTTACAAAGATGGCTAAACTAAATTGTTTTGAATATAGGGAGGCACAGACTCTGTGATCTGTCTTCCAAATAGCAATGGCGTAACATTGTGGACAGCCAAGTTAGATTATGACAGTCCTGCTCTTGAAAAGGTATCAGTATAACTATTCTCTCTGACGAAGGGCCTTCGCTCAAAACGTTAGAAACTATGTTCAATAATTTCGGCAGTACTCAAACCTTACTATATTTCGATTTGTATTTCAACACTGCCTACGCAGCACACTACGTTTATTTTACCATCAGTATAGCTAGTAGGACTTGAACTGTTTAACTCTTTCATTAGATCTTTACAGAAAAGACTCTTTCACGACAACCTAGTACCCTCCTAAAGTAGGGCTCTGGCTCCTGTACTAGATTCCCAGGGCCTTTGGTTCTTAATTTCTAAAGTATAAGGCCTTTGGAACCTTGCATTTTTCGTCAGTGATCTCTACTGGGTTTTCTCTATATTTAAAATTTCACATATATAACCCTTAGGACGTACTCTAGTATTTTACTATGGCTAACACCAGGGTATTTTACTCGTCAATAGGGAAACCCCTGGTAGGGTTAAGATTTCTCCCTTCATAACCGCATGACTATCAAAGCACTAGAATTATATAACGGAGCTACATAAAATCTAATAAGCAGTCTATCTTGAGTTGTGTAAAGCCAAAAAAAAACCAAAAAATTGAAACCGAGAGTATTTTAAAGTCAGGGTCGGGCCAACATCATTTCTCAAACAATCCTTGGTAAATTTAATATTTGACATACAGTAGACATGCCGTGTACATAGGCAATTGCACGTGACAGCTCATGCCATGCACAGGACATGATCTTCAACTGCGTTTGCGCACCTCATATGGACAGTGACGGTTAAATATTTATTTTTATTGTTTTAAACCGTCTAAGTATATCTCTTACTGATTGTTTACCTTCATATTGCATCATATTTAAAATTATAGTATTTAAAAAACATCTATTTTTATAATGAGGAAAATCTTACAACACACTTGAATACAACCGTGTGTTGTAATATATCATACACGAGGAGGAGTGTTTCATCAGGATATCCAAACACCGAGACGTTTGTTGAAAACCGAGGCGAAGCCGAGGTTTTTGAACAAACTTCGAGGTGTTTGGATATCCTGATGAAACACTCCTCCGAGTGTATGATATAGCATCTCAAACAAATCAGTATTTTAAGAGAAAATCGAGATAAAAGTTTGCTTAATTTATGTAATTTCTTCCTCCGATATCCAAACTACCGACACGGTACTGATTTCCTTTGTGTTTTCCTCATGAATTATTAATGAGTTTGAGATGGTTATTGACTTTACTTCGACTTCACTCTAAATGTATCCTGACGTGATTCCAAATAAAAAATGAAAAGTTGAAGTAAATCGATTCAACAGTTTTTCTTGCGTGCACCATACATGCAGTCCTTCTAGACTCTTGTGCGAACATTATTGTTTAGTCCAAACCCTGTACATAAGTGGTATATACAATATGTAGGTCCTTTGAAGTTAATTATAGGCAACTGTATGGAGGTTCTTTTAACTTTAGTGGTTTTTGGAATCAAAGAGTTTTGAGTTTTCAAAGTTTCCAGGAAAAGACAAAACATCACAAACCTCTGGTCAAAAAGATTAAACGTTAAAATTAGTTAAAACAAAAAGCCTAAATTATCCTTACTGTTTATCAATGGCGTATGGGATAATGGGATGGCGTTTGATGGCGTAGTGGATGGCGTAATCTTTCCAGGTTTTTCGTAGAGTTATACAACACAGGACAATTATTTTATAATTTATAATAATCCCAGTCTACATAAACCATGGTATGTTTTTTAGCCATCTAAAGAAACTCTGCTCCTGGAAGGGGTATTTGAAGGATGTGTTCTATACTGCAAGTAAGATAAAGTCGATTCTTTTCCTAATTTGCAATTTGTAAAAAAATAGTGCATGATCTTATTTTAATATAGATTGTATGTCAACTGTTCTTCAAATTATAGAATTTTTCGTTTTCGTCTTTCATTTTAAACGTTATTCAAACTGGTAGCGTCATTTCTATACTTTTTCGGATTGCATTTACCTATCAATGTTAAGCCTCAAAGGGGAGTGCATTTGATCTCTACCTTCGGGAATTTGTTTATTATCTTGGCCCCCTAGTTTTTAAGTTTTTTTTATGCAAGTGACCAAAAGATAGGAACTACACTGAAGTAATATGGATGCATTTACGGATAAGCGTCTCACATCAGTAAATATATTTTGCTGGAAAAATTGAAAACAAAAGTTGTGTTGGGGGGGGGGGGGGGGGGGGGGTGGGGTGGTGTGTGTGGGGGGGGTGTTATTTTGCTCCCTCCGTTGTGTTTGCCAATATGGACACTCATATATCAGTTTAAGAAGCATAAATTTTATCGTGACCCACCACTTATTAACTATAGACTAATGCAAAGAAAGACGCATTTTATTGACAACAGCCTAGTACATACACACACACTGATGTTTTTACCTTGAACATTAACATTGCATTTGGTTTTTAACAATAATTGGGCGTTTTATTCTTTCACTAAAAATCGAATATTTCCATCGTAAAATTGCGAGTATGTGGGAATCTTAGTTGTAAAATAAGCAATGCATATTTTAGCTCTACAGGCAATACGGGTTCCCGAAACGGCGTCGTCGCAGGCAACCGTGTTATTCGGGCCCGTGTTTTGAGAGTTCTCGAGTTGCCTGCAGAGGAGGCTATACATATTCTAATGTTTGAGAAGGTTGATTTGCGTAGACATTAATAACTGTGAGTATTTATTTTTAATTATTTCAGGTTTTCGCGGCCGTTGTCCGACATTGGTTCTCCTAAATATGTGATATATGGCAGAGGTCTGTATAATCCACAGATTAGTGTAAACCAACTCGTGGACTCTTACAAATGTTGCATTCTTTTTGATTGAGCTACCCACTGTCTATTGGTGATAGACCACTTATAGTAGCGAAAGAGTCGAGTTTTAAATGCAAAACAATGGCAGAAAACTCGCATTTTGCTGAGGGTTCAGTTTGTTTCTTTAAAATAATAGTTTGTCCGACTAGTTGGTTTATACTAAAACAATTAGACAACTTGTCCTTGTTGTCAAAGAACGATAGTGAACTGGGCTGCGCCTCGTCAACTATCAGCTCATAGACAACTCGAACTCGTTGTCGAATTGTTAAATATATAGTAACTGGACTAGCGTTCTGAAATATATATTTTTTATTTATATAATTTATTTTTCTTTTACTTTGCTCAGTATATAGTTGAAATACTTTAATTATACTATAGTGCATGAAATGGACTGGAGTCGTGTTAACTTATCGCTGCAAGCAGACATCAGAGTTAACTCCACGAGAGTGTAAAAAAGTAGGCATTGCTTTGGATTTAGAGCATAGTGAAAAGGTTGTTAAACTTCCCATATTTTTAGCAAAGAAGTCAAAATACTGACGTTTTGAGCAGAGGCCTTCATCAGAGTAAAATGTGATGAAATATAATAAAAAAGGGTTCATAGGCTAAAGAATGACGTAATTAACAGTAGCCAATCAAATGGTGAGGAGTAAAGAAACTGATAATAAAGCCTGGTTTATACAGCGTGCTATGAGCGCACCGAACTAATTATTTGCCTAATTGGTTCGGTCATAGCACGCTGTATAAATCAATTTGGTTCGCTCTTTGAATTAGGTTCGCTCTTTGAATTAGGTCCGCTCTTAACCGTGCGGCTCGTTTAAGTCGAAGGCGTGCGGAACGCTCTTAGCACGGTGAAGAACGCTGGTGATTCGAGCCAACACCGCACCTAAATAAGCGATGATTGAATAGAATTTATTAAAATACATAATTCAATTTTGGCGCTTTAAATTTGGTCAAAATTTTTGATGTATAAATAATCGGACAGCGTTCTATCAGCGTGCTAGGACCGCATAAATTAATTAATTAGTTCGGTGCGTTCATAGCACGCTGTATGAGATGCGAAAATGTTAAATCATTTGCGTTAACTCTATAGACATTTTTAATAAATCCAGAGTACGTCATTTTCAACCATTGACGTCATTTTCGTTTGAATTCTATTGAAAATATAAGACAATAAACGAAGTTGAAAAGAACTCAAAAGAAAAATTGAAAAGAGTTTGAAATTGACGTCATAGGGTGAAATCACGTGTTCTATACTTATTAAAAGGGTCTAGTATATAGATGTTTTGGTGTAATTTAATTGAATTTTTCAAATACAGTCTTCAAAGCCTGCAGAACAAAAGAATATTCAATGAAATAAAATTAAGGGTATAGCGCGGTAACATAGATCATACATGCATGGTTATTTCTTAGTGCAGATCTTATTACTACGCGTTAAATTTCCATAGTCTAAATAAATTGTCTGGAAACGCAGTCAAAGTCTTTGTTCTATGTTATTCTTCACGTTTGTGCACCTTCATGCTTGCTGAACACATTGTATTTTTGGTATAATGAAGAAATCATTCAATAACAACGTTGCTGCATGTATAAATATTAATGAACGTAAAACAAAAGGTGCACTTTCAGGCCACCCTCAACATAAATTGCAGCTCATTAGATGTTCACTGCGTTTCCAGACAATTTCATTCTAGGGAGATATCTCTATAGATAATCAGTTATTTTACAATTACAATAGTTCATTCAACCACCTGATTGAAGTTGGATGCACTAGTAAAACACGCTAAAATTGTATACAGATTGTATTAGATACAGAATTGTACATACAGAATTTAGATACAGAATTGTATTAGATGACAACTGGTGTTTATCTATTTCCTAAGATCCCGATTATCCATGCAAGATAAACAAGTTGCTGCATGAATAAATTTTACACACTCTCGTGAATAAACTTTCGTGAGGGTTTACTTTAATTGCATTTTCCAATTGAAAAGCTCGATTGAGATGCCATATCAACAACTCGTTTATTGTGTTTTATCAGGGGAATCCAAACACTCGAAAACATTAAAAATGACCACCCGGCATTCGGTTTCGTGTTTTCATCATGTTCCCTCGCGGTTGGATCTCCTGATGAAAAAGTTGAACTCGTAATTGTTAATATATTACTTGCAAACCATTGTGAATTATTTTTATGCTCGTGATGTCGGATTATCACAACCCTTACTTGCTATATATTCTTCGGCGAAAGTTGTTCTGAAGTTGAAAGACCTAGCTCGATCAACTACGTGTGAATTACTTTTGTTAATTAGGTGGAGGAACATTGCATAAGTTAAAGAAACATAAAGACGATGCCAGAGGATGCTCAATACTGAAGGTCGATTTTAGTTCTAACATGAAATACAAGTTAGGCGACTGTCACTTGTCTAATTTATCTAAAGTTCATGGTAAGTTCTTGTCTATTATACAATTGAACTACAATCAGTGGTAAAATACCTTGGGATACTTCGTATTTATCGAGAGGCAAATCACTTCAAAAATCTCGTACACTTTGCCGAAAAATCCGCAAATCCAAAAATCCATGAGAATTCTTGAAAATCCATAAAATCCTTTGAAAATCCATAAAATCCGTGGAAAATCCATAACATCCTTGGAGAATCCATAGAACATTTTGAAAATCCATAATTATTTTCACAAGAAATCCGAAAAAATCCGCAAAAAATTCCTAAAAATCCGAAAATCCAATGCAAAAATCCAAAGATTTTTGAAAGTTCAAAAATCTCGTACACTTCTCAGTGCTCTTCGGTATTTATGATGATCATCTAATACATTTTACAATTCTTTTGTAATAGTGTCTATCCCTTCCTCTCTCCTTCTCTGTTATAAATGTTGAATAGATAATAAGGGACCCATTAAACATTGAGAAGAGACTCCAAATAGTAACCAACATTGAATAAGGATTATAAGGGGCCCGGGGGTATTTATAGCAAAAAATGTTGTCCTTCAATTGGCAGTGTCCCAACACTTTTGTCACTGATTGTAGGCTTTAGTCTAGCTGTGCTATAAATAGATGACAGTGTTTTTGTATGTGTGTTTTTTCTGGACAGGGTTTTTGTATGTGTGTTTTTGTACAGGGTTTTTGTATGTGTGTTTTTTCTGTACAGGATTTTTGTATGTGTGTTTTTGTACAGGATTTTTATATGTGTGTTTTTGTACAGGGTTTTTGTATGTGTGTTTTTGTACAGGGTTTTTGTATGTGTGTTTTTGTACAGGTTTTTGTATGTGTGTTTTTCTACAGGGTTTTTGTAGAAGTGGTGATCAAATTGTCTGCTGATAAAGGTTTAAAATACGAGATTTCCTAAATTAGATTCAAATTATGTAATCTTATCTCGTTGTTTTTCTGGTTGTGACAAAGCATACAGTGTTAATATAAAAGAATCTAAGTACCTGTAAAGGAAGCTTAGTATGCACGAAACGTTAAACGACATTGTTCACATTTCCAGATTAGTTTATAGTGCATAATTGCAGTTGTTCCTTTCAGCTGAACATGCAGAATCCGAAGAAGCGAGCTTGCATGCGCACGCAGTCTACTTTATTGGCTGCATGGAAGAGCATAGAAATAATACTATTTCTATATTTGGGAAGGGTCACCGGCGGAGTGATGATAGGGAGAGATGAACGTTTAAGTATATCACAAGTAACGCTAGCTAAAGAAAATCGTTGATAATTCATGAAGAAAATTAAAAAGAAAGAAAAATTTGATCTACCGTTGAAGCGGAAATGGAATATACTGTCATAAGTAATCCAGGAGAAGATTGGGCTTAATAATGAAATCGCGCTACAATAATGTTCATATTTAGTGATAAAAATTTGTTAGATTTAACAAATATCTCCTTTTCCCGTTTGTAAGGAGATTGCAGTTTATATGGGTGTTCAGCTGTTTATTGATGTGTCATTATGCTTTTAAGGTTCTTTTATGATCTTCTCTTGGATGTTCTTGGTTGTCATCTCCATTTTTATTGCGCGCTATTCTCGTTCTTTGTGGGGAAGTTTCAGGATTTTAGGCAAGGATGTTTGGTTCCAGGTACCGTATCGCTCCAGCACGCTTCACTAATTCATTCCTTCCATCCTTTCTTCCTTCCTTTCTTTATTCCTTCTATCTTTCTTTCCTTCCTTTTTTCTGTCATTTATTTTCCTACTTGTTTTTCCCCCTCCCTTGTCTCATTCTTCCTTTCCCCCATCCTCCCTTTCTTTCTACTTGCCTGCTGCCTGCCTGCCTTCCTTCTTTCCTTTTTTCCTTCTTTCCGTCCTTTCCTTTCTGATTTCCCCCCTGTATTTCTTAGTCCCTTCTTTCCTCCATTCCCCCCTTTTCAATCTTTCTTTTCTTTTCTTTTCCTTTCTTTTCTTTTCTTTTCTTTTCTTTTTAAATTTTAATCTATGTTTTGACAATGGTTCAATCTCCTAACTGTCATCGTCATCGGCTTTGTTAGGTCCACAGATCGACCATGGGTCTTGCTGTTTTGCTTACTATTATTGCAATTATTATTATATTCGTGGACAGGGAAGGATGGAGTGAGGTATGTTGAGGCGTTCGTTCGTTCGTTCGTTCGTTCGTTCGTTCGTTCGTTCGTTCGTTCGTTCGTTCGTTCGTTCGTTATCGTTCCTTCGTTATCGTTCGTTATCGTTCGTTATCGTTCGTTATCGTTCCTTATCGTTCCTTATCATTCGTTATAGTTCGTTCATTCATTCATTTGTTCGTTGCTGCGTTCGTTCGTTCCTTCGTTTGTTCCTTCCTTAATTGAAGACATTTTATTTATTTAGAGTGCTGGTGACCATGCAGTGTTTGGTATTATTGTACTTGTTCTGGCTATTATTCAACCAACTATTGCCTTATTCCGTCCCCATCCTACTGCCCCTCGGTAAGTCCAACTATTCTGTATCTATAGTATACTTTATGCACCTATCAATGTTAAGCCCCGGGGGTGGGGGGGGGGGGGGGTGGGGGGGGGCGGGCAACCCACGGGATATTGACTGAACGACATATCCCAACACAGGGAAATTTGACTTTCTTGACAAGCTCGAGAGACGGGATTTTTGACACATAAAAAAAGATCAATATCCCCGTGGGTTGCCCTCCTCCCCTGGGGCTTAACATTGATAGGTGCATTATTTATCGCGTAGGAATGTTGTTTCTTATCGTTTTCAAATCTATAATTTTTGCTTTAGTTATGTTATTCAACATAGGCTTCATTTGATTTTAGAATTTATGGTAGTAATTTTAGTTTATAATTTTATGACATGACTTTATGTTAAATCAGGCATGTGTTTTTTTTAATTTGTATTCAGGATTTACCTCGGATTACTCCGAATCACACTTACGTATGAATTTCAGGATATTATCTTATCCAATTCAATAATAATTTATGAAGAAATAATTTTTGAACAAATTTCGAGTCAGTATTTTAAGAGAAAATCGAGGCGAAAGTTGGCTTAATTTATGTAATTTCTTCCTCCGATATCAAAACCTCCGTCTCGGTACTGATTTCCTTTGTTTTCGGTTCATGAACTATTAATGAGTTTGAGAACTGAAATTCTCATGCTGTTGTGATACTTTTTTCCTTATAACAGCCGTCCTATATTTAACTGGTTTCATCGTATCGTTGCACTCTTCGTGTTTATCTTGGCAGGTATATCTTTTTTTATTTTATTTTTTTGTTTTGTTTCGTATAGACCAAATTGTATTTTTTTTATTTACACCAGGAGTTTATCATTCCATATTTCCTTTATCTGTGTGTCCGCGTTTAATGTGTATTCTTAGGCCCCGTTTACACTAGAGCAAGAGTATCCGGATTCACATTGTTTTTCATCCTCATGGGAATAAAAAACAATGTGAATCCGGAAACTTTTGCTCTAGTGTAAACGGGTCTTAGTGAAAGTTATTTTAATTAATATCTGTAAAAAATTGAAATTAATATAAATTAATAAAATTGAATTTAATATAAATATTGAAATTAATTAATATCTATTAAAAATTTAAAGCTTTGCATCTTTTGCATGACTTCTTTTTTTTGCATGACTTTTACATGCCTTGTATATCTTACCCGTTAATTGATTATGTAATTTGAGCTATGGCGTCACTTTGTACGTGGGACCCAACGAAAAATTAGCCATATCTTTTAATTGGTTTGACTAATCTGAAGCAAACGTTGCAGACATAGGCCCCATTGTTTTTCATCCTTATGGGAATAAAAAACAATGTGAATCCAGATACTTTTGCTCCAGTGTAAACGGGGCCTTAATTAGTTCACATCCCAGGGTAAGTCTGTCATGTTTGGTTCAGTTAAGTCAAACCACTCCCAAAGATATGGATACTTTTTCGTTTTGTTCTACACACAATATGTGTGCATGATATCATAGAGCCTGCATGTAGGCTACGTGATCAATAAATTAAGAACAGAATAAGATATGAAAGCATGTAAAAGTCATTTCTCATTATTTTAAGTAGTAAAAATATGAGCGGCTGATCTTTATGAGCATTATTTTACAATGGCGAACCAAAGGCGAGCCCATAAAGATTGGAGGCGAATATTTTAACTTACTTATCGAATTCTAAGTGTAAATGATGAACACTTTGTTTAAGAGTCGTAGGAAAGGTTAGATAAGATAATTTTAAGTCAGAAAATGCTGAATTTGAAACACTAGTGTCTTATAACTTTGATAAAACATTGATGTTTTATTAATCAATGTTTTAAGTAATATATGATACACGAGAAGCCGTTTATTATCTGATTTGAAAACACCGTGAAATGCGTTGAAAAACGAGGCGATAGCCAAGTTTTTTAAGTCACTTCGAGATGTTTTTAAATCAGATAATAAACGGCTTTCGAGTGTATGGTATATACATGTAGCTTCTCAAACAAATTAGTATTTAAAGAGAAATTTGAGGTAAAACTTGTCTTAATTTATGGGCGTTTATTACCACATTTCACAACAACGTCTCGGTAACCGATTACCATTATGTTTTCTCATGAATAATTAAAGTTTGAGAACATTATTTCTCAAACTCATTAATAATTCATGAGCGGATTAGTCAATCAAAGAAAAATATTTGATCATGTGCATGAGTTTTGAAACCCGGTAAAGGTCGCGCTCTGTGAATTCATAATTAAGAAATCAGATAATAAACGGCACAAACAAAATACCGTTTATTACCACATTTTTTAATTATAAATTCAACTGAGACTATTGGGTACTAATATACACCATTGTCTAATCTAATATGTACCAAGTCCCTAGCGAATTCTACTATAATAGACGATTGAGAAGCTATTTCATAAACTCGTGTATCGTATTTTACCAGGGGTTACAAAAACTCGAGAACAACAAAAATCACTTGGCCTATTACCTCGTAATTTTGAATGTTCTCTCGTGTTTGTAAAACATTCGAAAACAATAAAAATCACTCGGCCTACAGCCTCGTGATTTTCATTATTCTCTCACGTTTTACAAACACTCGACAACAATGAAAATTACTCTGTTAACGGCCTCGTGATTTTCATTGTCCTCTCGTCTTTGTAACCCCTGGTAAAACTCCCACTCGTTTATGAAATATTACTTACAAATATTGATTAAACATTCATTTCTTTTGTCATGAATTTTCCTTATGAATTATTAATGAATTTGATCAGTGTACTTAAATTAGTTATTGGATAAATATCTTGTGCTGTCTTTAGCCTAGTACAACAGTCCCCGATATGTAGCCGGGTTAATAATGAAGTGCTTTTTTTTGTTATTTAGTTGTGTCCGTTTTTAAAGGAGCACATCTTCTTGAAGACAATGGAGGCGATGTTGCTGCTAAACTTTTGATTGCTTTACTTGTGATCGCGTTCATTACAGCTTTGATTTTGGAATTTCTGGCCTTTCGTATCAGGACGCAACTATCGTACTACACAACTGGTAAGTATGAAAAGCAGTGTGCTGCGTAGGCCGTAGTGTTAAAAAAGGTTGAAATACTCTTTTATAGTGCCTATCACCCAAAATACTAGAAATACATGAACGCAACAACCCCTCACCCACTTTTACATGCTTGCTTGAAACAATCCCCCCCCCCCACCCCACACCCCCCTGATTAAAATAAGCAATCCTGATATACAACCAATATAAAAACAAATGATAATCCTCAAGCTAATTTATGGATGAGATGACTAAACTGATTTAATGAAAGTTGAACATATCAAAGCAAAACTTAGATTTCATTATTAAATTCTGGTTGTAAAAAATATATTGTTTTTTATAGGAGGTTTCGAAAGGGATTATTTTTAGGAAGCCTTTAAATGGCATAAGGAAATGTTATGCATACAGCCATACATGTTTTGCAAAGGAAGAATTAAAAGTTAACAGCTCAAAAATTACATTTATAATACAATTCAGTAGAATCGGATTCCAGAAAGAAGTATTAAACAGACCACGTTTCAGTCGAAAATTTGTAAATACAGCCAAGAAAACCGACAAAGCCAGCCCAATGAGTATTTTTATTAATAAAAAGTGCATGCAAATTAAGTCAATGAAAAACATCACGTCCGCCTAAGGTAGTGATTTAAGTTAGTTTTAGTTAAGCTGACTTATGGTTTGGACGAGCAAAGGGAAAGCACGAAAACGTGAAGCTGTATATTGTTTTAGGTTAAAGGAAAACTTGAAAACAACATAAGGATAAAATACAAATCCCCTACCGTTAACTTTAAAATGATTTTGAGACCACTGAGTGACCACAAACACTGCACTGAATTTAGATCGAGTTTTTTGTTTACCATACGGCGTGTGGTTTCTTCAGGTTCTCTGGTTTCGCTTCAAGATATATTAAACCGGCTGTTTGTATCCTTTTCTTCGTTCTCTTTTAAGGTCTTCGTTAAGGTTGGCAGGGTCATTTCTGTAAAGCGCTCTCAATTCGTCAGAATTTATGCCACAAAAATAAAATAGATATCGTTAGAAAGCTAGGAATTTGTAGAATACAATGGTGTCTTTGGTTTCGCGACAAACACAAACCGTTAATAGTTGTGAATTTTTTAATTAAAACCAGAGGGCTTCAGTCGGGGCGACTTAAGAACAAAGCGTTTCATTTTGTTCAAAAAAAATTTTCGCAGTTCGATTCCGAGATAAATGTCCAGCAAAACGGTGTCAGCGTTGTTTTTTTTTTATTGCCTGGTTTCGAATTTATGACTTATTTTGTCCGAATGTTGATCGAAGAACAGCATTTTTAACTTTGGTCGTCAATAAAATCGGCAAAACTCGACATATCAAAAAAAAACGCTGACACCGTTTTGCTGGCACCATTTATCTCGGAATCGAACTGCGAAAAATATTGAACAAAATGAAACGCTTTGTTCTTAAGTCGCCCCGAGTGAAGCCCTCTGGTTTTAATTTTAAAAAATCACAACTATTAACAGTTTGTGTTTATCGCGAAACCAAAGACACCATTGTATTCTACAAATTAATAGCTTTCTAACGATATCTATTTTATTTTTGTGGCATAAATTCTGACGAATTGAGAGCGCTTTACAGAAATGACCCTGCAAACCTTAACGAAGACTTTAAGTTAAGTAGAGCAGGCTCCATTTCGTTAAACGAAAGCAAAAACTGACAGATTTAGTTTTCTTCATCGCTATATAACAGCAGGGAATTTTGTCTGCGCATGCGCTCGTGGAGATTGCGAGATAGTCGCGCGAGTTGTCGCGGGGACTTCAAAAACATAAACAAAGATGGCGGTGAATCCCCCCCCCCCCCCCCCACAACCCTTATTTCCCCCCAGAAAAAGGTGTATAGTTTGTAAAACGGCTTGTGAAAGGACACTGGAAACAGTCAGAAGCAGCCTCCCACAACGTGAAGAAATAGAAAGATATTTTAGTGAATCGTACGATATTAAATTGGGTGACAACGGCAGTTTAATTGAGCTCAAAGCCCCATTTCTACAATTTTTAAAACAAAAAAGTGTCGTTAAAATTTAAGAAAATCAACTAAAGACTGACAATCGGTAAAAATCGTTTTGGAGAAAAAGGGCAGATTTTGCAGAAATTGACAATATTTGCATGTCGTCGCCGCAATGAAGTTAGTGGCGTAGACATGTCAAACTTTATTGTAAGATCTGAGTGAGACAAAGAAACTGATTATATTTTTCTATGTACGAACGGAATTATACATAAATTTAGCACAACATCGTGGCAGTTAAGAGGTCTTGCTCGACATAAGACAGAATCTGAGTACGTTTTAAAGAAAGCACTAACTAGTAAACAAGTCGTCGGATGAAAGGAATAAATACATAATTTACCCACTTTCCCCAATTTTCCCATTACGAAATACCTCTCAGATATCAAAAGCAGTAATGGAAAAAAATGAAACCAGCATTTAAATTTTGGGGAAGAAGGCAAATTTTGAGTTATAGTTGATCAAACATTCGCTATCAACTTGACTCCAATGCGGCTTCTTCGTACCATCACTTCATCTTCGATATTTATACACCTTCCTGGCTAAAATGTCTTCTTTCACCTATCAGAAGAACGTCAGTGTCTCCACTAATTGGACAACATAGTTTAAAACTCTGGTTGCCCGACTGATTGTTAGTAAATCTTGACGATATCTTGGTCATCATACCTTCTCCACATTTTCAAAATTTCGCCACACTAGACGATTACAAAACACGATGAGTCCGCGATATTTTTTAACTGTGCAGACAAAATTCCCTGCTGTTTATATAATATATATATATATATATACGGACAATACGATACTAGACATCCAGGTGAAGTTCCATATCTGAAGGTCCTGAAATGACGTCACACAGACTTTTTAGTACTAAAACACGAATTTAAAGTCAAGTTTATTTTTAGGGGTGTTAAGATTAGGGCCAAAATAAGGGTTAGGTTATGTTAAAATTTTGGGATACTTATATGAAACTACAGCTGGACATTCGGTACTTTTAGTCGGCCATAGGGTTTATTAAATACTTGCAACCGCGAGCTCCGAGGAAAGAGCCTGGGTACGAGGTTGGACTTTGAGAGCGTATATACGTAACATTGTAACATGATATGCTTCTTGTTTTTTTATAATCTTTAAGAATTATCAACTGCAACTGGAGAGGTGAAATCAGATAATTCAGCTGTAAATGGGAATGATGTCAGTCATTCATTTTGGGTATGACGTAATGTTGGTAGATCCCACCTTTTAAGATATAAAGTGTATACAACATGAAAATTAACTTTGTCTTATTTGAAAGAACACTTCAAATTACAAGGTAACATCTTTTGCAGTTTTTGGTTTCCTTACTTCGCTTTTGAGATATTTCAGTTTGTTTCATATGTAAATCAGTTACATGCTGTGACGTACGCATGCATAATGACTTGTTAGTATAACTTATTGGATTCATCTAAGCCCGATATGGCAAAATATTTAAATCGAAAATCAATATTGGGCGAGACCGAAGATCGAGAAATTTGAGACTTAAATATTTTCCATATCGGGCGAAGATGAATCCAATAGGTGTTTTATTATATCGAACAAATAATCGTACAATAGACCTTTCCGCGTGAAGTGCGTGGATAACACGTTGAGAGCTCTGATTTGCTCTCACAAAACTTCGGACATCCAAAACTTCGGACAAACATTGGACATTAACCAATCAGATTTGTCAAAAAGAAAGACCACGTGATCCATTCACTTCATGTGGAAAGGTCTATTGGCAAGTAAATGTACCTTGTGCACCTGTCCGAAGGTTGCTGCCCGATATGTAGTTGTCCTACATCGTAAAATATTGGGCTGGCACGTGACGCTAACGTAGACATTTGATTGGACGATTAATTGCGTGGGTATAATAAGGAAGGTTATATATATTTGCTTTTAATATCTAACCAAACTTAATTCGACGAAAGCAATATGCGTGGCTTCCACCCAGAACACCAAACTTGTAGAATTTCAAGTGACTATGTTATAACCTCCTCCGATAAGCTAAGTCATTATGCATATGTACGTGGGAGCATGGGTATGTACGGGGAGCACGGGTGGCGTGTGCTATTAGGGCGCTGCCTTTCACCAATAGTTAAGCCCGGTTAGACGGGGTTAGTACTTGGATGGGTGACCGTCTGGGAATAACCCCGTTCTCGGGGTGGGGACTCGTGTGAGTAGAGTTTAGTTGGTCTCTCCTGTGCTTCGAGTTTTTTTCGCCGGGTTCTCCGGTTTTCCTCCCTCCGTAAAATCAACACCTATAGGTCTAAGCTGTAAAAATGGAGGACCCCACCAGCTCTGCTGAAAAACGTATCCTCCTTAAATAAAGAATAATAATAAATAATAATAATAATAATACGTCACAACATGTGACATGCATTTATATATCAAACAAACTAAAATATTTCAAAAACCAAAAACTGCAAAAGACGTTACTTTGTTTTTAAGATAAATAAGATAAACCTAATTTTCGTGCCATATAATGCACATTAAAAATCTACAGAGAAATACACCAACTCTCTGGCAGTACATAACGTCACACGTCCCTCCCATTTTCTAATTACTAGCCTACGTGTCACAGCCCTAACTCAGTACGAGTAAGGTCTGTGAACACTCGAACGATTGCTTGTTCTTGCATAAATTAAATCCCAAGTTTTGGGGGAGGCTTTTTGCTCAAATTTAGCTTAAAAACGACGTAGTTTTGTGGTCACTATACCCACTTTTACATGTTTAAAGCCACAAATACAAGGTAAATCGAGAGACAGAGTCAGTAGTTGGTTTGTAATATGTGTAGTATATCTATGTTATTTTGGCGGATTTGATCGCGTTGCATGATAATAATTAACATATTTAGCTCTAATATCGTCCCTAGTCTTCTCCCAGCAGGAACAAGCAACGCCCGAGTGTTCACAGACCTTACTCTTACCAAGTTAGGACTGTGACACAGGCTACTAAGTACGGACTGGAGTTTACAATCGATATTTTTCTTGTTCTGTATGTTTGTCATTGTAGGAAATGAAAGCACAGCGCGTGTTGTTAGTTGTACTTTCTCTTGTGGTTTTCATTTTGGCCATCACAATGATTGCGTATATTGGTGGTGCTGGGAGCGACGATGACGATGATGATGGTGATGATGATTAACTTAGGTTTCTTCGTGGTGCACTTATATCAAAATATTCATCGCAGGTAATATAATTGGTGTTAGGTAATTCCTAATTAAGGTTACAGAATACCCTAGTAAGCCATTTCACGAAATTTGTTACTGCTAATTTTTCTCCGATTTGTCTCAAATTTGCACCAAATGTAGTTAAGAAGTGTAAATATGGTAAATTGAGAGCTTTTTGGTAAAACCAAGACCATCTTAAACCTGGCGCGAAAGTTCTGTGATTTTAAACTTATATATCTTGACCAATATTGTATTCTTTTATTTCATAATACGATAGTGTCCTTCACATTCCTAACTACATTTGGTGCAAATTTAATTGAGATAAATCGGAGAAAAATTGCGCCAGCGGTAACAAATTTCGTGAAATGGCTTACTAGGGTAATAGATAGAATATGAGCGGCCGAACTGTATGTGATTTACAACGGCGAGCCGAAATCTTACTTAAACTACGATGAGTTTATATCATGAATACTTTGTTGTAGAAAAGGCAAAAACAACTTATTTAACAAGGAAAAAGCTCAATTTCAGCCAATGGGTTCTAATTACTATGCTGTAAATATGATACACAGCATTGATGTTTTATTAATTAATCAATGCTGTATTCAATTTACAACACCTGTTTAAACATTCATTCTTTTGAATTTTCTTCATGAGTTATTAATGAAGTTTAACCTTAACTTCAGATAGTTCCTGAAAAAAGCTCGAAAACACAAATTTGTGATTCAAAAACATGTGGGGAGCCAAACTGACTTTTCTTGGATAAAATGAACCTCTTGAAGTAACGTACTGAGCATTTGTTGTTTTTTTATCTTAGGTCAAAACTGAATTGTGCTGCGGTAGTTAATAATAAGAATTTAATTAAGTGTTTTTAGGATTTCGTTTTTTTTTGTTTGTTTTTATATTTTTTTGCACCTGCTTTTCTACAAACTGCACGTTTTCACCTGCGTGCTATACCCTTCGGATTTAATCCGTGGAAAGAAAATAATTCAATTTTTTAATGTTTTGTCAACACCAAAGGTAGTAAAATTGTAGTAATAAATAGCCTGTATAATGGCCTGTAGTAATAAATAGCCTGCATAATGAAATAACTTGCTGTCACCAAGTCTTTGTATAATAAGATGCTAGTGGTTCGCTGCATGTATTGTATTGCTATGATAACAAAAATATTGTGATATTTTTCTTTGTCGGTGCAACAACGATACTGTAATTGATAACTAAACAATGCTGTAAACTGATGATAGAAAGATATATTTAAAAAATGGTTCATGGTTTGGCGTGCTCCGTAGTTATGGATGCACGCGGGAAGTTGGGAGAGGAAAATTTTCTAGGGTAGGAAACTTTTCAGATTTTTTGCCCACCCGGACATGCAAAAAGTTTTCAGCATCCCCGGGCATGCAAAAAAATTTCCGATTTTTTGTACACCTGGGCATGCAAAAAAATGTTCAGCAACCCCGGACATGCAAAAATTTTGATATTTTTTGCACACCTGGACATGCAAGAATTTTCAAATTTCTTTGCACCTCCGGACATGTTCATGTTCAGATTTTTTTGCACACCCTGCTATCCAAAAATTTTCAGATTTTTGGTTCCCCTAGACAAGCAAAAATTTTCCAGATTTTTTGCACCCCTGGACATGGAAAATATTTTCAGATTTCTTTGCACCTCCGGAAATGCAAAAATTTTCAGATTTTTTGCATTCCCAGACATGCGAAAAATTTCAGATTTCTTTGCACCCTGAACAAGCAAAAAATTTCAGATTTCTTTGCACTCCTGGACAAGAAATTTTCAGATTTTTAGCACTCCCGGACATGGAAAAATTTTCAGATTTTTTTGCGCCCCCTGCATCCAAAAATTTTCAGATTTCTTTGCACTCCTGGACAAAAAATTTTCAGATTTTTAGCACTCCCGGACATGCAAAAAATTTTCAGATTTTTAGCACTCCCAGACACGGAAAATTTTTTAGATTTTTTGCAACCCTGGCAAGAAAAAATTTTCAGATTTTGTTGCACACCCGGAATGCCAAAAATTTTCAGAATTTTTTGAACCCGTGGACATGGAAAAAATTTTGATATTTTTTGCACCCCTGGCAAGCGCAAATTTTCAGATTTTTTGCACTCCCGGACATGCGAAAATGTTCAGATTTTTTGCACACCGGGACATGCAAAAACTTTTCAGATTTTTAGCACTCCCAGACACGGAAAAATTTTGAGATTTTTTGCACCCCTGGCAAGCAAAAATTTTCAGATTTTTTTGCACATCCAGAATGCCAAAAATTTTCAGAATTTTTTGAACCCGTGGACATGGAAAAATTTTTGATATTTTTTGCACTCCTGGGCAAGCACAAATTTTCAGATTTTTTTGCACCTCCGGACATGCAAAAATTTCAGATTTTTAGCACTCCTGGACATGGAAAAAATTTTGATATTTTTTGCATCCCCGGACATAAAGATTTCATATTTTTTACAACCCTGGATATGGAAAAAAATTTGATATTTTTTGCATCCCTGGACATGCAAAAAATTTTCAGATTTTTTTGCACAGCTGGATATACAATGAATTTTAAGATTTTTTTGCACCTTCGAACATGCAAAAATTTTCAGATTTTTTGCACCTCCAGACATGCATAAATTTTCAGAATTTTTTGCACAGCCGGATATGCAATAAATTTTAAGACTTTTTGGCACCTGCGAACATGCAAAAAATTTCAGATTTTTTTGCACACCCTGCTATCCAAAAATTTTCAGATTTTTGCTTCCCCTAGACAAGCAAAAATTTTCCAGATTTTTGCACCCCTGGACATGGAAAATATTTTCAGATTTCTTTGCACCTCCGGAAATGGAAAAATTTTCAGATTTTTTGCACTCCCGGACATGCAAAAAATTTCAGATTTCTTTGCATCCTGAACAAGCAAAAAATTTCAGATTTCTTGGCACTCCTGGACAAGAAAACTTTTTCAGATTTTTAGCACTCCCGGACATGGAAAAATGTTCAGATTTTTTTGCACACCCTGCTATCCAAAAATTTTCAGATTTTTGGTTCCCCTAGACAAGCAAAAATTTTCTAGATTTTTTGCAGCCCTGCACATGGAAAATATTTTCAGATTTCTTTGCAGCTCCGGACATGGAAACATTTTGATATTTTTTGCATCCCCGGACATAAACATTTCATATTTTTTACAACCCTGGACATGGAAAAAATTTTGATATTTTTTGCATCCCTGGACATGCAAAAAATTTTCAGATTTTTTTGCACACCTGGATATGCAATGAATTTCAAGACTTTTTTACACCTGCGAACATGCAAAAAATTTCAGATTTTTTTCAACCGCGGATATGCAAAAAAAAATGTTCAGATTTTTTTCCGCCCCCTGCTATCCAAAAATTTTCAGATTTTTGGTTCCCCTAGACAAGCAAAAATTTTCCAGATTTTTTGCACCCCTGGACATGCTAAATATTTTCAGATTTCTTTGCACCTCCGGAAATGGAAAAATTTTCCAGATTTTTTGCACTCCCGGACATGCAAAAAATTTCAGATTTCTTTGCACCCTGAACAAGCAAAAAATTTCAGATTTCTTTGCACTCCTGGACAAGAAAATTTTTTCAGATTTTTAGCACTCCCGGACATGGAAAAATGTTCAGATTTTTTTGCGCCCGCTGCTATCCAAAAACTTTCAAATTTTTGGTTCCCCTAGACAAGCAAAAATATTTTTCAGATTTTTAGCACTCCCGGAATGCCAAACATTTTCAGAATTTTTTGAACCCGTGGACATGGATAAATTTTTGATATTTTTTGCACCCCTGGGAAGCACAAATTTTTCAGATTTTTAGCACTCCCGGACATGGAAAAATTTTCAGATTTTTTTGCGCCCGCTGCTATCCAAAAACTTTCAAATTTTTGGTTCCCCTAGACAAGCAAAAATTTTTTCAGATTTTTAGCACTCCCGGAATGCCAAACATTTTCAGAATTTTTTGAACCCGTGGACATGGATAAATTTTTGATATTTTTTGCACCCCTGGGAAGCACAAATTTTTCAGATTTTTAGCACTCCCGGACACGGAAACATTTTGAGATTTTTTGCACCCCTGGCAAGCAAAAATTTACAGATTTTTTTGCAAACCCGGAATGCAAAAAATTTTCAGATCTTTTTTTCACCTTCGGACATGCAAAAATTTCAGATTTTTAGCACTCCTGGACATGGAAAAAATTTTGATATTTTTTGCATCCCCGGATATAAACATTTCATATTTTTTACAACCCTGGACATGGAAAAAATTTTGATATTTTTTGTATCCCTGGACATGCAAAAAATTTTCAGATTTTTTTGCACAGCTGGATATGCAATGAATTTTAAGATTTTTTTGCACCTTCGAACATGCAAAAATGTTCAGATTTTTTTTCACCTCCAGACATGCATAAATTTTCAGAATTTTTTGCACCCCTGGACATGATAAATATTTTCAGATTTCTTTGCACCTCCGGAAATGGAAAAATTTTCCAGATTTTTTGCACTCCCGGACATGCAAAAAATTTCAGATTTCTTTGCACCCTGAACAAGCAAAAAATTTCAGATTTCTTTGAACTCCTGGACAAGAAAATTTTTTCAGATTTTTAGCACTCCCGGACATGGAAAAATGTTCAGATTTTTTTGCGCCCCCTGCTATCCAAAAATTTTCAGATTTTTGGTTCCCCTAGACAAGCAAAAATTTTTTCAGATTTTTAGCACTCCCGGAATGCCAAACATTTTCAGAATTTTTTGAACCCGTGGACATGGAAAAATTTTTGATATTTTTTGCACTCCTGGGCAAGCACAAATTTTCAGATTTTTTTGCACAGCCGGAATGCAAAAAATTTTCAGATGTTTTGCACACCCGGACATGCAAAAAATTTTCAGATTTTTAGCACGCCTGGCAAGCAAAAATTTTCAGATTTTTTTGCACACCCAGAATGACAAAAATTTTCAGATTTTTTTCCACCCCTGGCAAGCAAAAGTTTTCAGATTTTTTTGCACAGTCGGAATGCAAAAAATTCTCAGATCTTTTTTTCACCATCGAACATGCAAAAATTTCAGATTTTTAGCACTCCTGGACATGGAAAAAATTTTGATATTTTTTGCATCCCCGGATATAAACATTTCATATTTTTTACAACCCTGGACATGCAAAAAATTTTCCGATTTTTTGCACAGCTGGATATGCAATGAATTTTCAGATTTTTTTGCACTTTCGAACATGCAAAAATTTTCAGATTTTTTTGCACCTCCAGACATGCATAAATTTTCAGAATTTTTTGCACACTGGATATGCAATAAATTTTAAGACTTTTTGGCACCTGCGAACATGCAAAAAATTTCAGATTTTTTTCAACCGCGGACATGCAAAAAAAAATGTTCAGATTTTTTTGCACACCCTGCTATCCAAAAAGTTTCAGATTTTTGGTTCCCCTAGACAAGCAAAAATTTTCCAGATTTTTTGTACCCCTGGACATGGAAAATATTTTCAGATTTCTTTGCTCCTCCGGAAATGGAAAAATTTTCAGATATTTTGCACTCCCGGACATGCAAAAATTTCAGATTTCTTTGCACCCTGAACAAGCAAAAAATTTCAGATTTCTTTGCACTGCTGGACAAGAAAAATTTTTCAGATTTTTAGCACTCCCGGACATGGAAAAATTTTCAGATTTTTTTGCGCCCCCTGCTATCCAAAAATTTTCAGATTTTTGGTTCCCCTAGACAAGCAAAAATTTTCCAGATTTTTTGCAGCCCTGGACATGGAAAATATTTTCAGATTTCTTTGCAGCTCCGGACATGGAAACATTTTCAGATATTTTGCACTCCCGGACATGCCAAAAATTTCAGATTTTTTGCACTCCCGGACACGGAAAAATTTTGAGATTTTTTGCACCCCTGGCAAGCAAAAATTTTCAGATTTTTTTGCACAGCCGGAATGCAAAAAATTTTCAGATCTTTTTTTCACCTTCGGACATGGAAAAATTTTAGATTTTTAGCACTCCCGGACATGGAAAAATTTTCAGATTTTTGGTTACCCTAGACAAGCAAAAATTTTCCAGATTTTTTGTACCCCTGGACATGGAAAATATTTTCAGATTTCTTTGCTCCTCCGGAAATGGAAAAATTTTCAGATATTTTGCACTCCCGGACATGCCAAAAATTTCAGATTTTTTGCACTCCCGGACACGGAAAAATTTTGAGATTTTTTGCACCCCTGGCAAGCAAAAATTTTCAGATTTTTTTGCACAGCCGGAATGCAAAAAATTTTCAGATCTTTTTTTCACCTTCGGACATGCAAAAATTTCAGATTTTTAGCACTCCCGGACATGGAAAAATTTCAGATTTTTTTGCGCCCCCTGCTATCCAAAAATTTTCAGATTTTTGGTTCCCCTAGACAAGCAAAAATTTTCTAGATTTTTTGCAGCCCTGGACATGGAAAATATTTTCAGATTTCTTTGCAGCTCCGGACATGGAAACATTTTCAGATATTTTGCACGCCCGGACATGCCAAAAATTTCAGATTTTTTGCACTCCCGGACACGGAAAAATTTTGAGATTTTTTGCACCCCTGGCAAGCAAAAATGTTCAGATTTTTTTGCACAGCCGGAATCCAAAAAATTTTCAGCTCTTTTTTTCACCTTCGGACATGCTAAAATTTCAGATTTTTAGCACTCCCGGACATGGAAAAATTTTCAGATTTTTTTGCGACCCCTGCTATCCAAAAATTTTCAGATTTTTGGTTCCCCTAGACAAGCAAAAATTTTCCAGATTTTTTGCAGCCCTGGACATGGAAAATATTTTCAGATTTCTTTGCTCCTCCGGAAATGGAAAAATTTTCAGATATCTTGCACTTCCGGACATGCAAAAAATTTCAGATTTCTTTGCACCCTGAACAAGCAAAAAATTTCAGATTTCTTTGCACTCCTGGACAAGAAAATTTTTTCAGATTTTTAGCACTCCCGGACATGGAAAAATTTTCAGATTTTTTTCCGCCCCCTGCTATCCAAAAATTTCCAGATTTTTGGTTCCCCTAGACAAGCAAAAATTTTCTAGATTTTTTGCAGCCCTGGACATGGAAAATATTTTCAGATTTCTTTGCAGCTCCGGACATGGAAACATTTTCAGATATTTTCCACTCCCGGACATGCCAAAAATTTCAGATTTTTTGCACTCCCGGACACGGAAAAAATTTTGAGATTTTTTCCACCCCTGGCAAGCAAAAATTTTCAGATTTTTTTCCACAGCCGGAATGCAAAAAATTTTCAGATCTTTTTTTCACCTTCGGACATGCAAAAATTTCAGATTTTTAGCACTCCTGGACATGGAAAAATTTTCAGATTTTTTTGCGACCCCTGCTATCCAAAAATTTTCAGATTTTTGGTTCCCCTAGACAAGCAAAAATTTTCCAGATTTTTTGCAGCCCTGGACATGGAAAATATTTTCAGATTTCTTTGCTCCTCCGGAAATGGAAAAATTTTCAGATATCTTGCACTTCCGGACATGCAAAAAATTTCAGATTTCTTTGCACCCTGAACAAGCAAAAAATTTCAGATTTCTTTGCACTCCTGGACAAGAAAATTTTTTCAGATTTTTAGCACTCCCGGACATGGAAAAATTTTCAGATTTTTTTCCGCCCCCTGCTATCCAAAAATTTCCAGATTTTTGGTTCCCCTAGACAAGCAAAAATTTTCTAGATTTTTTGCAGCCCTGGACATGGAGAATATTTTCAGATTTCTTTGCAGCTCCGGACATGGAAACATTTTCAGATATTTTCCACTCCCGGACATGCCAAAAATTTCAGATTTTTTGCACTCCCGGACACGGAAAAATTTTGAGATTTTTTCCACCCCTGGCAAGCAAAAATTTTCAGATTTTTTTGCACAGCCGGAATGCAAAAAATTTTCAGATCTTTTTTTCACCTTCGGACATGCAAAAATTTCAGATTTTTAGCACTCCTGGACATGGAAAAAATTTTGATATTTTTTGCATCCCCGGATATAAACATTTCATATTTTTTACAACCCTGGGCATGGAAAAAATTTTGATATTTTTTGTATCCCTGGACATGCAAAAAATTTTCAGATTTTTTGGCACAGCTGGATATGCAATGAATTTTAAGATTTTTTTGCACCTTCGAACATGCAAAAATTTTCAGATTTTTTTGCACCTCCAGACATGCATAAATTTTCAGAATTTTTTGCACAGCCGGATATGCAATAAATTTTAAGACTTTTTGGCACCTGCGAACATGCAAAAAATTTCAGATTTTTTTCAACCGCGGACATATGCAAAAAAAAATGTTCAGATTTTTTTGCACACCCTGCTATCCAAAAAGTTTCAGATTTTTGGTTCCCCTAGACAAGCAAAAATTTTCCAGATTTTTTGTACCCCTGGACATGGAAAATATTTTCAGATTTCTTTGCTCCTCCGGAAATGGAAAAATTTTCAGATATTTTGCACTCCCGGACATGCAAAAAATTTCAGATTTCTTTGCACCCTGAACAAACAAAAAATTTCAGATTTCTTTGCACTCCTGGACAAGAAAATTTTTTCGGATTTTTAGCACTCCCGGACATGGAAAAATTTTCAGATTTTTTTGCGCCCCCTGCTATCTAAAAATTTTCAGATTTTTGGTTCCCCTAGACAAGCAAAAATTTTCCAGATTTTTTGCAGCCCTGGATATGGAGAATATTTTCAGATTTCTTTGCAGCTCCGGACATGGAAACATTTTCAGATATTTTCCACTCCCGGACATGCCAAAAATTTCAGATTTTTTGCACTCCCGGACACGGAAAAATTTTGAGATTTTTTCCACCCCTGGCAAGCAAAAATTTTCAGATTTTTTTGCACAGCCGGAATGCAAAAAATTTTCAGATCTTTTTTTCACCTTCGGACATGCAAAAATTTCAGATTTTTAGCACTCCTGGACATGGAAAAAATTTTGATATTTTTTGCATCCCCGGATATAAACATTTCCTATTTTTTACAACCCTGGGCATGGAAAAAAATTTTGATATTTTTTGTATCCCTGGACATGCAAAAAATTTTCAGATTTTTTGGCACAGCTGGATATGCAATGAATTTTAAGATTTTTTTGCACCTTCGAACATGCAAAAATTTTCAGATTTTTTTGCACCTCCAGACATGCATAAATTTTCAGAATTTTTTGCACAGCCGGATATGCAATAAATTTTAAGACTTTTTGGCACCTGCGAACATGCAAAAAATTTCAGATTTTTTTCAACCGCGGACATATGCAAAAAAAAATGTTCAGATTTTTTTGCACACCCTGCTATCCAAAAAGTTTCAGATTTTTGGTTCCCCTAGACAAGCAAAAATTTTCCAGATTTTTTGTACCCCTGGACATGGAAAATATTTTCAGATTTCTTTGCTCCTCCGGAAATGGAAAAATTTTCAGATATTTTGCACTCCCGGACATGCAAAAAATTTCAGATTTCTTTGCACCCTGAACAAACAAAAAATTTCAGATTTCTTTGCACTCCTGGACAAGAAAATTTTTTCGGATTTTTAGCACTCCCGGACATGGAAAAATTTTCAGATTTTTTTGCGCCCCCTGCTATCTAAAAATTTTCAGATTTTTGGTTCCCCTAGACAAGCAAAAATTTTCCAGATTTTTTGCAGCCCTGGATATGGAAAATATTTTCAGATTTCTTTGCAGCTCCGGACATGGAAACATTTTCAGATATTTTGCACTCCCGGACATGCCAAAAATTTCAGATTTTTTTGCACTCCCGGACACGGAAAAATTTTGAGATTTTTTGCACCCCTGGCAAGCAAAAATTTTCAGATTTTTTTGCACAGCCGGAATGCAAAAAATTTTCAGATCTTTTTTTCACCTTCGGACATGCAAAAATTTCAGATTTTTAGCACTCCTGGACATGGAAAAAAATTTTGATATTTTTTGCATCCCCGGATATAAACATTTCATATTTTTTACAACCCTGGGCATGGAAAAAATTTTGATATTTTTTGTATCCCTGGACATGCAAAAAATTTTCAGATTTTTTTGCACAGCTGGATATGCAATGAATTTTAAGATTTTTTTGCACCTTCGAACATGCAAAAATTTTCAGATTTTTTTGCACCTCCAGACATGCATAAATTTTCAGAATTTTTTGCACAGCCGGATATGCAATAAATTTTAAGACTTTTTGGCACCTGCGAACATGCAAAAAATTTCAGATTTTTTTCAACCGCGGACATATGCAAAAAAAAAATGTTCAGATTTTTTTTGCACACCCTGCTATCCAAAAAGTTTCAGATTTTTGGTTCCCCTAGACAAGCAAAAATTTTCCAGATTTTTTGTACCCCTGGACATGGAAAATATTTTCAGATTTCTTTGCTCCTCCGGAAATGGAAAAATTTTCAGATATTTTGCACTCCCGGACATGCAAAAAATTTCAGATTTCTTTGCACCCTGAACAAACAAAAAATTTCAGATTTCTTTGCACTCCTGGACAAGAAAATTTTTTCAGATTTTTAGCACTCCCGGACATGGAAAATTTTCAGATTTTTTTGCGCCCCCTGCTATCTAAAAATTTTCAGATTTTTGGTTCCCCTAGACAAGCAAAAATTTTCCAGATTTTTTGCAGCCCTGGATATGGAAAATATTTTCAGATTTCTTTGCAGCTCCGGACATGGAAACATTTTCAGATATTTTGCACTCCCGGACATGCCAAAAATTTCAGATTTTTAGCACTCCTGGACATGGAAAAAATTTTGATATTTTTTGCATCCCCGGATATAAACATTTCATATTTTTTACAACCCTGGGCATGGAAAAAATTTTGATATTTTTTGTATCCCTGGACATGCAAAAAATTTTGAGATTTTTTTGCACAGCTGGATATGCAATGAATTTTAAGATTTTTTTGCACCTCCAGACATGCATAAATTTTCAGAATTTTTTGCACAGCCGGATATGCAATAAATTTTAAGACTTTTTGGCACCTGCGAACATGGAAAAAATTTCAGATTTTTTTCAACCGCGGACATATGCAAAAAAAAATGTTCAGATTTTTTTGCACACCCTGCTATCCAAAAAGTTTCAGATTTTTGGTTCCCCTAGACAAGCAAAAATTTTCCAGATTTTTTGTACCCCTGGACATGGAAAATATTTTCAGATTTCTTTGCTCCTCCGGAAATGGAAAAATTTTCAGATATTTTGCAGTCCCGGACATGCAAAAAATTTCAGATTTCTTTGCACCCTGAACAAACAAAAAATTTCAGATTTCTTTGCACTCCTGGACAAGAAAATTTTTTCAGATTTTTAGCACTCCCGGACATGGAAAATTTTCAGATTTTTTTGCGCCCCCTGCTATCTAAAAATTTTCAGATTTTTGGTTCCCCTAGACAAGCAAAAATTTTCCAGATTTTTTGCAGCCCTGGATATGGAAAATATTTTCAGATTTCTTTGCAGCTCCGGACATGGAAACATTTTCAGATATTTTGCACTCCCGGACATGCCAAAAATTTCAGATTTTTAGCACTCCTGGACATGGAAAAAATTTTGATATTTTTTGCATCCCCGGATATAAACATTTCATATTTTTTACAACCCTGGGCATGGAAAAAATTTTGATATTTTTTGTATCCCTGGACATGCAAAAAATTTTGAGATTTTTTTGCACAGCTGGATATGCAATGAATTTTAAGATTTTTTTGCACCTCCAGACATGCATAAATTTTCAGAATTTTTTGCACAGCCGGATATGCAATAAATTTTAAGACTTTTTGGCACCTGCGAACATGCAAAAAATTTCAGATTTTTTTCAACTGCGGACATATGCAAAAAAAAATGTTCAGATTTTTTTGCACACCCTGCTATCCAAAAAGTTTCAGATTTTTGGTTCCCCTAGACAAGCAAAAATTTTCCAGATTTTTTGTACCCCTGGACATGGAAAATATTTTCAGATTTCTTTGCTCCTCCGGAAATGGAAAAATTTTCAGATATTTTGCACTCCCGGACATGCAAAAATTTCAGATTTCTTTGCACCCTGAACAAGCAAAAAATTTCAGATTTCTTTGCACTGCTGGACAAGAAAAATTTTTCAGATTTTTAGCACTCCCGGACATGGAAAAATTTTCAGATTTTTTTGCGCCCCTGCTATCCAAAAATTTTCAGATTTTTGGTTCCCCTAGACAAGCAAAAATTTTCCAGATTTTTTGCAGCCCTGGACATGGAAAATATTTTCAGATTTCTTTGCAGCTCCGGACATGGAAACATTTTCAGATATTTTGCACTCCCGGACATGCCAAAAATTTCAGATTTTTTGCACTGCCGGACACGGAAAAATTTTGAGATTTTTTGCACCCCTGGCAAGCAAAAATTTTCAGATTTTTTTGCACAGCCGGAATGCAAAAAATTTTCAGATCTTTTTTTCACCTTCGGACATGCAAAAATTTCAGATTTTTAGCACTCCCGGACATGGAAAAATGTTCAGATTTTTTTGCGCCCCCTGCTATCCAAAAATTTTCAGATTTTTGGTTCCCCTAGACAAGCAAAAATTTTCCAGATTTTTTGCAGCCCTGGACATGGAAAATATTTTCAGATTTCTTTGCAGCTCCGGACATGGAAACATTTTCAGATATTTTGCACTCCCGGACATGCCAAAAATTTCAGATTTTTTGCACTGCCGGACACGGAAAAATTTTGAGATTTTTTGCACCCCTGGCAAGCAAAAATTTTCAGATTTTTTTGCACAGCCGGAATGCAAAAAATTTTCAGATCTTTTTTTCACCTTCGGACATGCAAAAATTTCAGATTTTTAGCACTCCCGGACATGGAAAAATGTTCAGATTTTTTTGCGCCCCCTGCTATCCAAAAATTTTCAGATTTTTGGTTCCCCTAGACAAGCAAAAATTTTCTAGATTTTTTGCAGCCCTGGACATGGAAAATATTTTCAGATTTCTTTGCAGCTCCGGACATGGAAACATTTTCAGATATTTTGCACGCCCGGACATGCCAAAAATTTCAGATTTTTTGCACTCCCGGACACGGAAAAATTTTGAGATTTTTTGCACCCCTGGCAAGCAAAAATGTTCAGATTTTTTTGCACAGCCGGAATCCAAAAAATTTTCAGCTCTTTTTTTCACCTTCGGACATGCTAAAATTTCAGATTTTTAGCACTCCCGGACATGGAAAAATTTTCAGATTTTTTTGCGACCCCTGCTATCCAAAAATTTTCAGATTTTTGGTTCCCCTAGACAAGCAAAAATTTTCCAGATTTTTTGCAGCCCTGGACATGGAAAATATTTTCAGATTTCTTTGCTCCTCCGGAAATGGAAAAATTTTCAGATATCTTGCACTTCCGGACATGCAAAAAATTTCAGATTTCTTTGCACCCTGAACAAGCAAAAAATTTCAGATTTCTTTGCACTCCTGGACAAGAAAATTTTTTCAGATTTTTAGCACTCCCGGACATGGAAAAATTTTCAGATTTTTTTCCGCCCCCTGCTATCCAAAAATTTCCAGATTTTTGGTTCCCCTAGACAAGCAAAAATTTTCTAGATTTTTTGCAGCCCTGGACATGGAAAATATTTTCAGATTTCTTTGCAGCTCCGGACATGGAAACATTTTCAGATATTTTCCACTCCCGGACATGCCAAAAATTTCAGATTTTTTGCACTCCCGGACACGGAAAAATTTTGAGATTTTTTCCACCCCTGGCAAGCAAAAATTTTCAGATTTTTTTCCACAGCCGGAATGCAAAAAATTTTCAGATCTTTTTTTCACCTTCGGACATGCAAAAATTTCAGATTTTTAGCACTCCTGGACATGGAAAAATTTTCAGATTTTTTTGCGACCCCTGCTATCCAAAAATTTTCAGATTTTTGGTTCCCCTAGACAAGCAAAAATTTTCCAGATTTTTTGCAGCCCTGGACATGGAAAATATTTTCAGATTTCTTTGCTCCTCCGGAAATGGAAAAATTTTCAGATATCTTGCACTTCCGGACATGCAAAAAAATTTCAGATTTCTTTGCACCCTGAACAAGCAAAAAATTTCAGATTTCTTTGCACTCCTGGACAAGAAAATTTTTTCAGATTTTTAGCACTCCCGGACATGGAAAAATTTTCAGATTTTTTTCCGCCCCCTGCTATCCAAAAATTTCCAGATTTTTGGTTCCCCTAGACAAGCAAAAATTTTCTAGATTTTTTGCAGCCCTGGACATGGAGAATATTTTCAGATTTCTTTGCAGCTCCGGACATGGAAACATTTTCAGATATTTTCCACTCCCGGACATGCCAAAAATTTCAGATTTTTTGCACTCCCGGACACGGAAAAATTTTGAGATTTTTTCCACCCCTGGCAAGCAAAAATTTTCAGATTTTTTTGCACAGCCGGAATGCAAAAAATTTTCAGATCTTTTTTTCACCTTCGGACATGCAAAAATTTCAGATTTTTAGCACTCCTGGACATGGAAAAAATTTTGATATTTTTTGCATCCCCGGATATAAACATTTCATATTTTTTACAACCCTGGGCATGGAAAAAATTTTGATATTTTTTGTATCCCTGGACATGCAAAAAATTTTCAGATTTTTTGGCACAGCTGGATATGCAATGAATTTTAAGATTTTTTTGCACCTTCGAACATGCAAAAATTTTCAGATTTTTTTGCACCTCCAGACATGCATAAATTTTCAGAATTTTTTGCACAGCCGGATATGCAATAAATTTTAAGACTTTTTGGCACCTGCGAACATGCAAAAAATTTCAGATTTTTTTCAACCGCGGACATATGCAAAAAAAAATGTTCAGATTTTTTTGCACACCCTGCTATCCAAAAAGTTTCAGATTTTTGGTTCCCCTAGACAAGCAAAAATTTTCCAGATTTTTTGTACCCCTGGACATGGAAAATATTTTCAGATTTCTTTGCTCCTCCGGAAATGGAAAAATTTTCAGATATTTTGCACTCCCGGACATGCAAAAAATTTCAGATTTCTTTGCACCCTGAACAAACAAAAAATTTCAGATTTCTTTGCACTCCTGGACAAGAAAATTTTTTCGGATTTTTAGCACTCCCGGACATGGAAAAATTTTCAGATTTTTTTGCGCCCCCTGCTATCTAAAAATTTTCAGATTTTTGGTTCCCCTAGACAAGCAAAAATTTTCCAGATTTTTTGCAGCCCTGGATATGGAAAATATTTTCAGATTTCTTTGCAGCTCCGGACATGGAAACATTTTCAGATATTTTGCAATCCCGGACATGCCAAAAATTTCAGATTTTTTGCACTCCCGGACACGGAAAAATTTTGAGATTTTTTGCACCCCTGGCAAGCAAAAATTTTCAGATTTTTTTGCACAGCCGGAATGCAAAAAATTTTCAGATCTTTTTTTCACCTTCGGACATGCAAAAATTTCAGATTTTTAGCACTCCTGGACATGGAAAAAATTTTGATATTTTTTGCATCCCCGGATATAAACATTTCATATTTTTTACAACCCTGGGCATGGAAAAAATTTTGATATTTTTTGTATCCCTGGACATGCAAAAAATTTTCAGATTTTTTTGCACAGCTGGATATGCAATGAATTTTAAGATTTTTTTGCACCTTCGAACATGCAAAAATTTTCAGATTTTTTTGCACCTCCAGACATGCATAAATTTTCAGAATTTTTTGCACAGCCGGATATGCAATAAATTTTAAGACTTTTTGGCACCTGCGAACATGCAAAAAATTTCAGATTTTTTTCAACCGCGGACATATGCAAAAAAAAATGTTCAGATTTTTTTGCACACCCTGCTATCCAAAAAGTTTCAGATTTTTGGTTCCCCTAGACAAGCAAAAATTTTCCAGATTTTTTGTACCCCTGGACATGGAAAATATTTTCAGATTTCTTTGCTCCTCCGGAAATGGAAAAATTTTCAGATATTTTGCACTCCCGGACATGCAAAAAATTTCAGATTTCTTTGCACCCTGAACAAACAAAAAATTTCAGATTTCTTTGCACTCCTGGACAAGAAAATTTTTTCAGATTTTTAGCACTCCCGGACATGGAAAATTTTCAGATTTTTTTGCGCCCCCTGCTATCTAAAAATTTTCAGATTTTTGGTTCCCCTAGACAAGCAAAAATTTTCCAGATTTTTTGCAGCCCTGGATATGGAAAATATTTTCAGATTTCTTTGCAGCTCCGGACATGGAAACATTTTCAGATATTTTGCACTCCCGGACATGCCAAAAATTTCAGATTTTTAGCACTCCTGGACATGGAAAAAATTTTGATATTTTTTGCATCCCCGGATATAAACATTTCATATTTTTTACAACCCTGGGCATGGAAAAAATTTTGATATTTTTTGTATCCCTGGACATGCAAAAAATTTTGAGATTTTTTTGCACAGCTGGATATGCAATGAATTTTAAGATTTTTTTGCACCTCCAGACATGCATAAATTTTCAGAATTTTTTGCACAGCCGGATATGCAATAAATTTTAAGACTTTTTGGCACCTGCGAACATGGAAAAAATTTCAGATTTTTTTCAACCGCGGACATATGCAAAAAAAAATGTTCAGATTTTTTTGCACACCCTGCTATCCAAAAAGTTTCAGATTTTTGGTTCCCCTAGACAAGCAAAAATTTTCCAGATTTTTTGTACCCCTGGACATGGAAAATATTTTCAGATTTCTTTGCTCCTCCGGAAATGGAAAAATTTTCAGATATTTTGCAGTCCCGGACATGCAAAAAATTTCAGATTTCTTTGCACCCTGAACAAACAAAAAATTTCAGATTTCTTTGCACTCCTGGACAAGAAAATTTTTTCAGATTTTTAGCACTCCCGGACATGGAAAATTTTCAGATTTTTTTGCGCCCCCTGCTATCTAAAAATTTTCAGATTTTTGGTTCCCCTAGACAAGCAAAAATTTTCCAGATTTTTTGCAGCCCTGGATATGGAAAATATTTTCAGATTTCTTTGCAGCTCCGGACATGGAAACATTTTCAGATATTTTGCACTCCCGGACATGCCAAAAATTTCAGATTTTTAGCACTCCTGGACATGGAAAAAATTTTGATATTTTTTGCATCCCCGGATATAAACATTTCATATTTTTTACAACCCTGGGCATGGAAAAAATTTTGATATTTTTTGTATCCCTGGACATGCAAAAAATTTTGAGATTTTTTTTGCACAGCTGGATATGCAATGAATTTTAAGATTTTTTTGCACCTCCAGACATGCATAAATTTTCAGAATTTTTTGCACAGCCGGATATGCAATAAATTTTAAGACTTTTTGGCACCTGCGAACATGCAAAAAATTTCAGATTTTTTTCAACTGCGGACATATGCAAAAAAAAATGTTCAGATTTTTTTGCACACCCTGCTATCCAAAAAGTTTCAGATTTTTGGTTCCCCTAGACAAGCAAAAATTTTCCAGATTTTTTGTACCCCTGGACATGGAAAATATTTTCAGATTTCTTTGCTCCTCCGGAAATGGAAAAATTTTCAGATATTTTGCACTCCCGGACATGCAAAAAATTTCAGATTTCTTTGCACCCTGAACAAACAAAAAATTTCAGATTTCTTTGCACTCCTGGACAAGAAAATTTTTTCAGATTTTTAGCACTCCCGGACATGGAAAATTTTCAGATTTTTTTGCGCCCCCTGCTATCTAAAAATTTTCAGATTTTTGGTTCCCCTAGACAAGCAAAAATTTTCCAGATTTTTTGCAGCCCTGGATATGGAAAATATTTTCAGATTTCTTTGCAGCTCCGGACATGGAAACATTTTCAGATATTTTGCACTCCCGGACATGCCAAAAATTTCAGATTTTTAGCACTCCTGGACATGGAAAAAATTTTGATATTTTTTGCATCCCCGGATATAAACATTTCATATTTTTTACAACCCTGGGCATGGAAAAAATTTTGATATTTTTTGTATCCCTGGACATGCAAAAAATTTTGAGATTTTTTTGCACAGCTGGATATGCAATGAATTTTAAGATTTTTTTGCACCTCCAGACATGCATAAATTTTCAGAATTTTTTGCACAGCCGGATATGCAATAAATTTTAAGACTTTTTGGCACCTGCGAACATGCAAAAAATTTCAGATTTTTTTCAACCGCGGACATATGCAAAAAAAAATGTTCAGATTTTTTTGCACACCCTGCTATCCAAAAAGTTTCAGATTTTTGGTTCCCCTAGACAAGCAAAAATTTTCCAGATTTTTTGCAGCCCTGGACATGGAAAATATTTTCAGATTTCTTTGCTCCTCCGGAAATGGAAAAATTTTCAGATATTTTGCACTCCCGGACATGCAAAAAATTTCAGATTTCTTTGCACCCTGAACAAGCAAAAAATTTCAGAGTTCTTTGCACTCCTGGAGAAGAAAAATTTTCAGATTTTTAGCACTCCCGGACATGGAAAAATTTTCAGATTTTTTTGCGCCCACTGCTATCCAAAAATTTTCAGATTTTTGGTTCCCCTAGACAAGCAAAAATTTTCTAGATTTTTTGCAGCCCAGGACATGGAAAATATTTTCAGATTTCTTTGCAGCTCCGGACATAGAAACATTTTCAGATATTTTGCACTCCCGGACATGCCAAAAATTTCAGATTTTTTGCACTCCCGGACACGGAAAAATTTTGAGATTTTTTCCACCCCTAGCAAGCAAAAATTTTCAGATTTTTTTGCACAGCCGGAATGCAAAAAATTTTCAGATCTTTTTTTCACCTTCGGACATGCAAAAATTTCAGATTTTTAGCACTCCTGGACATGGAAAAAATTTTGATATTTTTTGCATCCCCGGATATAAACATTTCATATTTTTTACAACCCTGGACATGGAAAAAATTTTGATATTTTTTGCATCCCTGGACATGCAAAAAATTTTCAGATTTTTTTGCACAGCTGGATATGCAATGAATTTTAAGATTTTTTTGCACCTTCGAACATGCAAAAATTTTCAGATTTTTTTGTACTCCAGACATGCATAAATTTTCAGAATTTTTTGCACAGCCGGATATGCAATAAATTTTAAGACTTTTTTGCACCTGCGAACATGCAAAAAATTTCAGATTTTTTTCAACCGCGGACATGCAAAAAAAAATGTTCAGATTTTTTTGCACCCCTAGACAAGCAAGAATTTTCCAGATTTTTTGCACCCCCGGACATGCAAAAATGGTGGCGGTACATTTAAGCAACCTCAAACCAGTTCAAATAAGAACTAAATAAAGCAGGAGTTAGGGAACGGCTTTTCCTGTTGCAGATTTTAAAGATGCATGTCGAGTTTCCCACACCTACTTTTAAAGATTTCTGCTTCCCTTTGTTTTACATATTAAACAAACTAAAATATCTCGAAAACGAAGAAAGATACAGAAAAGTCGTAAAAGGTCGCCATTACAATTTTACAAGTTCTTTCAAATTAGACAAACTTAATTTATATTGCCAATGCCCTTTAAGGTGGCTCCACACAGTTTCTTGAAAAATGGAAAATACAAGTTTGAGAGTCCAAAACACGTACATAAACAATTCGGAAAAAGAATAAAACTAAATGTTGTGCATAATTAAACAGTGTGACAATACTGTTACCAAATAAATACCAACAGTTGTTGCTATGGCAACAATGACGTTTCAAAATGGCTGCCAATTACCCTTCAAACTAATTTAATTCGAAAAAAACTTTGGTGACCCCCAATTTTATTTTCATTAAAACTTTTCTTGAAGTATGAGTAATCAATAGGCCGATTTTAAAAAAAATCTGTAGAACGAATAATTTTTTCCCCAGAAAAATCATGTTTGTTAATTTTTCAAAAAATTCGTTCTACAGAATTTTTGTTAAATCGGCCTATTGATTACTCATACTTTAAGGAAAGTTTTAATGAAAAAAAAATTGGGGGTGACCAGTTTTTTCCGAATTAAATTAGTTTGAAGGGTAATTGGCAGCCATTTGAAACGTCATTGTTGCCATAGCAACAACTGTTGCTATTTATTTGGTGGCAGCTTTTTATTGTCAGACTGTTTAACTATGTATAACATTTAGTTTTATTCTTTCCGAATTGTTTAATCACGTGTTTTGGACTCTCAAACTTGTTTCTTCCATTTTTCAAGAATCAGCGAGTCTTAAGATTTTAACAATCTTCTGGATAACCTTACCTACCACAACAAAAATAGCGTTTTTATTAATTATAATTTTTTTAATTAACAAAAATAGCGCCTAGCGTTTTGGGAAAACATATTTAACGACATATTTTGGAAAAGCCGCAGAAACTGGGAGGGTCCGTTTGAGCCATCCTTTTTAGTAACGACCCCGTAGGTCCACGATAGTACATCAAGAGTAAACTAAAGTAGATAGCTAGGTTTATCCAGTTTTTATTAGATTTCACATGCAGACAACAAACGGAACGCAACGAGAAAGGAGTATCTAAATATGGTTTAAGAATTAAGGTGGCTGCGTACTGTTTCTTAAGTGGTAAAAATTCAATTAAGCAATAAATATTTATAATTTATAATATATTTATATCTATATTAAAGTACAATAAACGCTTTTTGCATGTTTCTACTTGATGTTTCTACTTAAACCGTAAGGAGCTACCTAACACATTCATTCTACCTACACGAAATTTCGTGATATTATTCATGGAAATTAGTTGTGCACATATTTTCAGTTTACTGTGGTAAATATTATTTACCAATTTAGTTTAACAATGGTATACGTAACACACGTGACCACCAAATTCTGATTGTAAGAAATACAGTAAAAGGGAGAATGACGTTAGTGCAATGGAAGCTAGTGAAAAATCCTTCCTGTTATCACCATGAATTGAGTTGTCGACAATGTGAAGATGCTTCTTAGAAGAGAAAACAACAACAGCCGCTGAAGATCTTTGTCAATAAGAGAGCGCTTCTGCAGCTAATCGTTACATTTGTTTATCGGATGTATTTTTTAAACTTTCAACAATTGTCGACGTTTGTTGAACGTTTGTAGGCGTGGCAGCGTTTCGAATTTTTAACTCCATTCCACACTTCGGTGGTTTCCGTAATACCTTACTCCATACATACAATACATCAAAGTGAAAAGATGGTAAACTGCCGAGATTAGTTTTGATAAACGAAATAATGGAGTTTCGGCAGTTTACAACATTTTCACTTGGACTTATTTTAGAGGTTTTTATTGTTTTCCGAGTGTTCGGAGTCCCCTGATGAAACACGATAAACGAGTGTTTGATCTTGCTTCTCAAACGAGTATTATATAGCATCGCGATTTGGGTTTTCTTCATTGATTTCAATATGCAGATTATTTAAGAAATGTGATCCAGTTCATTAGGAAGTTTCCTATGCAGCACTCTACTAATTTTTTCTACATGTTACCTCTAGAATTTGGTAGTCATGTCATGTACAAGAAGGAACAGTATCTAAACGCAGTGATCACATGTGAATTTGGGGCATTCACAGAGTTCAACATATGCACACCCAATATCGGAGGACCCTCGCAGTCTTTCCGCGACTTTTCCAAATATGTCGTCACATTTGGTTCTCCTCACAAAGACTTGAGACTCACTGAAGAAGGGTGAGTCTCAAGATTTTAGCAATCTTCTGGATAACTTAAGCACAACAAAATCCCTAACCCTACTCAAAAATCTGGTTTACCTCCTAGATTTTTTTGGGGAAAAATTTGACGACATATTTTAGAAAACCCGCGAAAATTTGTTTATATACTAGCATCTTATATTTTGTACATGTACACGCAATGCTTGATATAAATCAGTTGAATGGTTACAACGAGAATTGTTATAATGCATGTATGTTATGCAGGACCTCTGCAAACAAATTGCAGAAAACACAACACTGCTGTAGAACAAGTCATTTGCAAGAGATAACACTCTTTTTGTGTTTTATTACTGTTCAGATTTAGGAAGTACCAAAACCAATTGTCTCTTACGAAATTATAACCATCTATGTATTTACAGCAACTTTTGGCTTAGAATTTCGTAAATCATTCTCCGTCGGAAGTAAGGCATATGGTACTAAATAAAAATAAGCAAAATATATCGTGAGTAACTTCTGGTAATTAGTTACAGATTAGGCAAGAAGCATGCAATTAATGCTCATTTCAAAAATTCATTTGTATGTTTAGCTTAAGGTGGCTCGATAGGAAAAAGCTATAAACCATCAGATTTTCCTTTCTAAAACGTTCCAAAGTGTAGACTCGTGCTTCGTTGCACAGCTCTAGTGTTACTCTTGAGTTTTGAAAAGTATTAGACAGTGCAAAGTTTTCAGGAGGGGAGAAATCTTTGTTGTAGCAAGTTCAGAAATTCTAATTTGCATTAAATTTGCATATTACAATGCTGCAAGTGTAAAACGTTTCAATTATCAGCACCGACATTAGAGCTATGCAAGGAACTAGAATGAGGCACAAATGTACACTGCAAAACGTTTTAGAAGAAAAAAGATGATTTTTTATAATTTATTCCTATCAAGCCACCTTAATGATTTGCCATAAGGAACGAACGAACGAACGAACGAACGAACGAACGAACGAACGAACGAACGAACGAACGAACGAACAGTGTAAACAATGACAATACAGTACCTGCGTGAAATCAAGTTTTCTTCGCTGCGATATGTATTCAGCATACTATAAGAAGAAAACCCCACATGTTTTCTAAAAATATTTCCATGTGCATGTACGCGGTAATGAGGAAATGCACACTTCTTATACTGCAATAGCCTGATAGCCGTATTGTAAACCAAATAGCGCTTACAATCGACTACAGTATATGATGAGTATACACGAACATGAACTGGTAGTTTTTGCAGGACAAATATTCTTACATATATAATTCTTGCAAACTTACCTTGCATATAAAGACTCCGCAATCACATCCGTTTAACTGTTCAGGTATATTCTGTAATTAATAGTAAATGATAGATTAATATATGTAAACGTGCACCTGGACTCTTTCCAGGCACCGTGTGACAATTACGTCTTTATATATAGGTGTTTAAGATAACACCAAAACACATCATGGGCGAAAACCACCGCCAGAAACAAGTCAAGAACAAAATGAAAAACTGTATTTCTTAATTTTTTCCCGACGACGTGCGATGTATTTTACTATATACAGGCTTCTAACTTCAGACGATGTTACATATCATGAACATCATGAGGAAGAACACGCTGCCGGGGATCAGTTAAGAACAATTTGTACTGTCAGAGTCGTCATGGGGAGAATAACCTTCCGGCTGAAAATGAGTTAAAACGTAAAAAGAATAATGATATTAGGTGCATGCTACTCCGAGTGACAAACCATACCGGGTAAGTAGAGAAAAACTCATTGCAATAATTAATAACAATAATTAACGACATAAGATGAAGAGTTAAGTCTCTCGAAATTGAAGACACTAGATTTTGGGTTATTTTTATTTTACTATTATTATTTTTTTTTTGACAAATTTTTTTGTTTTTTTGTTTTTGTTTTGTATGGGTAATAGCATGGTTTCGAGTGCAATTTGGAAAAAAACATGCACGAGTGAGTTTTTCAAATACTGTCAAAATAGCACGAGTCCGAAGGACGAGTGCTATTTGAAGTATTTGAAAAACTCACGAGTGCATGTTTTTCCAAATTGCACGAGAAACCATGCTATTACTTATTAATAATATACATGAAAAAATGTTCAAAACAACTGTACTAACATTTTAACGTACGTGTTTAGCCGTCCACTCCTCGCATATTTATTTGTTAAAAAACGCTTCGCTTCCTTTACTACTTGAAAAAGTTTACTCGAGGCATAAAGAAGCTTCTGGTCTTCTTGTAGGTAGCTTCAAATTTGAACAAATTATCCCCAAAACCGCCGAATCTTGGCCGCCATCTTTGTTTGTTTTGTGTCGAGAAAAATCCGCTGTACAATCAATTTGATTGGTTCTTAGTGATAACAGATTTTTGCACTGTGATTACAGATTTTTGCACTGTGATAACACAATTCTGCACTGTTGTTTGGGATTAACTGCACTGGAATCAGCCAATCACAGTCGAGATATTTTTTCATGTATATTATTATGTTATATAACATTTGATCATTGTAATTTTGTTAGTAGATAACCCAATAAAGTTGTTGAAAAAAAAATATTAAAATTTCAGTTTCGAAATATCAAATGTAAGTAGAACCATTCCACAACCTGCTCCCAACTTGACCATGTAGCTCAGTCGGTAGTGTAGGACTATCATGAAAACTACTGGGAAACCAGTAATGATGTATTTAACCCTCGTTAAATAAAGTTCTTCTTCTTCTTCTTCGTCGCGGGTTCGTCACTCGGAGTAGCACCTAATATGATTATTCCCCAACTGAGTTCACTGTCCCACTGACAATAATTATTCCAGTTAACGTAAAATGAAGTTTGTCTTGTTCACAAATTATGCACTTAACCTTATGAGTAATGGCATTGGCAGATACACAGATGGCAATACAGAGTTTCGTTTATTCTTCAAAACATTGATGTAATATTCAAAAAAAAAATTTGATAACCAGTGTGAATTATAAGAATTTCGGTATCTTCATTCAACACTTGGACATTAGCTGAGGTCGGTCGGCCAACTAGATGTGTCATTTACATATTTGGTCGGGCTTTTTATATACCCCTTCCCCCCTTTAACGAATAGACGTTTGCTTCCGAAGTCGGTATGGCTGTGGAAATAAGCATATAATATACTTTTGATGCAGATACCCTAGCTACCTCAATAACATAATTTAACCATGCATTGTAAAAGGACTGGATAGGAAACTAATAGTCATGTGAGGTGTTTTGAGCCTTTCGATTGGTTAAATCGCATTCACTCAGTTTGCAAAATGGTTGAAACCGAGTATGCTTGTTTTACCATAGGCAGCCCAAGTACTATCACGTACTGTCTGTCGTAGTATATAAGTATCTGCCTATGGTTTTACCGAGGTTTTTAAGTGAACTTTTCTTAAAATTCTTCATTTTCTCACATTCAGATGACTATATGTTGACGTTCAAATGATTTTATCGTCTTACAAATCTGCCTAAGCCACAATCGAGTGTTCGAGGTAAACGTTGTTGATCTTTGTTTTGATGTTTTCTGTGTTGTTTCAAAGAAACTGGCGTCCCAAAATAGTACTTTGTTTTGCTAGAAATTTGGGGTGCATATTTTAACTAGTAAACCTTGATATTTTCTTTTAAAATGAGTGAGAATAGATGGGAATTTTATTGTATTGTGGCTTTGTCGTATTTACAGGCAGTTCTATTTTCATTTTAAGTTGTATTAATCCTAAACTTTGAATAAATGGCTTTTATTTGTCAATATATAAGCGAAACCAACGAAAATTTAGGCTCTAACAACTCCAAAAGTAAGTATAAGCGCATTTGTTTGTTGTAATTATTTCGTAGATTAGCAATAATTTGGTAAAATTTGACGAAAACCATCTCGGCCGATCAGGCAATTATCGAACAAAATTTGCCGAGAGTTCATTCACGTCCAGTCCGAAAATCAGTCACAGCAGGTGGTCTTGGCAATTTGTGAATTAACATGGCATAATAACACAAAAATAATACCACAATATATCATTTGAATCGTTTTTACCTCTACTATTCAAATTTTTGGTTTTCGGGTCTTGTCAGACAACCCATTTTGCAAATTATGCTAATTTATGCTAATTACTATTATTAAAAATATTATTATAATCCAACAAAATGTTAAATATTTAACGAGAAATGACTTTACACCAAACTTTGGATCAAGTAAAATGAAAAGCAGCATTTCACAAATTCAAATTGAAAAAAATTGAAGCAATACAACAAAAACCAAATATTATATTGATTTTTTACGATTTTCCATTGGGACCCCCCATGGTGCGCCCGCGCGCGATCAAAACCTCGCAGGTTCACAACAAATCAAAATGATCCGTCACCAGTAGCGGAAATTTGATCTTGCTTCTCAAACGAGTATTCGCATCGCGATTTGCGGTGTTTTCTCTATTGATTTCAATATGCAGATTATTTAAGAAATGTGATCCAGTTCACTAAGAAGTTTCCTACAGGTTTTCATTGGGTATCAAGACTCATGCATGTGATGTGGTATATATATATATACGTTCATGGATTGGCTATGATAATTCATGAATTATTAATGAGAAGCATTAATCGTCAAGCTTCTTGAATTAAAAGAACAAAGTTAAAATTTGTGGTTCGGATCCATTGTACCGCTATATGTGAATTTCTTTAATGCGCACATGTGCTGTTGCTGTAATACAATTTATTATATGGTTGGGTTTGATTTCCGGTCCGTACGCAAAACGACGCACGCTGATTGGTTCCTGAGCGGTCGGGATTTTACGATATTGACCTCGGGTCAATACGCTTTTTTCTCGGCCCTGTAAGTTTTGGCGGAAAAATTTCTGAGTTGATTTGAATACAAATAAAAGAGAACTGGGTATCTTTATTCAAATATTCTGAACAATAAAATGTGTTGGAACATTACTGCTGGTTTTCTTCAACGCTGTTTATCTAAAAACACGACAGATAAAACCCGAACTGGTGTAAACAAGAAGGCCAAAAAGCGACACGAAAAAGTTAACACTATAGGTAAGGTAAACATCATACTCCGAAGACGAAAACAATGCTCGAAACTTAAAAATAAAATGAACCAATAGCCATATAATAAATTCCTTATTAACCTCGTTTGCTCGGTCTGTACGGGAAAGTATTTGCCTTCGGTTTTACCGCAGAAACCTCGCTCCTGTATCGCTCAGTCTGTACGAAAATCTCACGCAAATACTTTCCCGTACAGACCTCGCACTCGGTTAATAAGTCTTTATTATACCTGCGGAGAATCACACTTCCAGCCAGTTAGATCAAGTGTCTTTTTCTTTTTATCCAAAGATTCTGCACAAATATAGTCACTGCAAAAAAAAGAAAATGCAGTTATAGACAAATTTGACATTATGGGAATTAACATTGTAGGGAGGAGGGAGGGCAGGAGGTATGAAGAGAAGAGAGGAAGGAGAAAACAGGAAGGTGTAGTGTAAGGGAAAATAGAAAAGGGTGAAAGAGAGTGGGGGAAATGGTAATGGAGAAAGAGAGGGAAAAGGGAGAGAAGGAAGAAGAAAGGGAAGGGAGAGAGAGGAGGGTGTAACGGAAGAAGAAAAGAGAAAAAGAGAAGAAGGAAAGAGGGAGGGGAAAGGAAGGTGTGACAAAACACGTGAGATGAGACAGAAAAAGAAAGAGAGAGATGGGGTGGGTGGGGGTGGGCGGGGAGGAGAGAAGGAATAAAAAGGTGTGAAAAATAAAGAGAGGATAGGAGGGAGGGAGAATTTTCACTCAGTCATATAGAATCCATTTCGTTCAATACATGTCCAGCAGTTCATTCAACAAAAATAATGCTTACCGTAAAGCTTGAAGACATGTGCTATTTTCGCCTTTCAAGGAGTCATAGTACGAAATTATCTTGGTTTTAAAATCGATAACCTACAAACGTAATTCAGTAAGTAATTATCTGAGACAAACAACTACAACTTTGTGCTCAAAATTTATGCTCAGAATTTAATCATTAGAGTACTAGGAGTTTCCCTATTGACGAATAAAATCGCCTGGCGTTAGCCGGCGAGTAAAATACTCTCACTGGCGTTAGGCAAAGTAAAATACTCACTCTAGAGTAGATGCTTGGTGCTGAAAGGGTTAATGAAACCAAACCGAAGTAAGATACACAATGTTTCCATTTGATATACAAGCGTATTTATTACCAAAAAAGGAGTACAGATATAAGCATTGATATATTATTTCAGCACATACAGTAACTAAAATCTGAGTTTATTATACTAGTCACGCAAGCTATTCGAGGAATCAACCACTGGTAGTTACTGGTATTCCGTTGCAGCTGCTACAATCTACACTGTTATTTCACAGGTGGTCTATATTGGTTATGCTTTGGTTTTAGAAATAATACCAACACAGTGAGAGACACAATAAAGATCATTGAAAAACCATTTGTGGTCAGCTACTGTAGAAGACCGACACTTAGAACAACGTTTTGATTGGTTGGTTTTTGAAGTAATGGCCAATAGTGCAATGTTAATTAGACAAGAAATAGTAAAAGCCAGGGCGTGAAATTTTCGACGACCATCGCCGATATCTTTTTGATTTTGGTTGTCGCTGCTACGTAAACCCGTCGGCCACATTTGGCAGCTGTCGATGCATTTTCACAATGGTTACATCTGTTGATAATTTACAATAAAGTATTGACGATGTACTTTGGCCCCAAATTGTCTCCCAAATCAGACTCTACAGAACCTACAGTAGACCCTATCAGAATCTACAGTAGCCAGATTCCCAGAACGTAACCCCTCAGCGCTACCCCAGCAGCATGACAAATACTTTTGCGTCATTTTTTTTGTCCTTTCACGATTTTCTTGTTCTGTGACGTGAGGTTCCACTGAAAAGAATGACTCAAAAGGACCTTCTCGGTCTTTCCCCGGCTTTTCCAAAATAAACCAGATTCTGACTAATGACTATAACGGTTAGGATTTTTGTTGTGGTTAGGTTATCAAGAAGATTGCTAAAATTTTGAGACTAACTGAAGCTGGACGACAATTTAAGGCGCAGAAAGACTGGGAGATTCCTTTTTGGATCATGTCTTTCAGTGACGACCGTTCTGCGATTTCATCAAATTGAATTATCGAGAGAAAAGAAGACTAGGAACAAGTTTACTTACCGCCAAACACCAGTGCATGCCGAGATGAACTGGAACGAGAACCATATCCATGGAAAACAGATCAACCTTCTTGGTCCAACGGCGTAGGCTGGCGTGACCCGTTTTGACAAGTTTGGAGTAGAAAAAGGTATTAAATGAATGAACCTTGGGTCCGTTTTTCTTGCTCCGTTCGGCAATCATGTTGAAATAAATATTAACAATTTCATCGTTTAGCCAATTTTGCTGCCCTAACGTGGCGATATCTGCTCGAGTTATTCGACCGGTTGGCGTTTCCACAAGATTTTCGTTGGGCGCACCGCGAGCAAACGCTTTATCAACCTAAAAACAAGGAATTTCAGATTATATAAAGGAAGAGTTTTCACTAGATTATTGCATGCCATGTATTTACTAAATATAAATAGGAAACACATTGGAATTTATGGTAAAAATAACAGTAAATTTATATCATTATTGAATTTATAATATCATAACTAAATTATACGAGTTATATTATCTAATTACTCACTATATGTACGTACATGCATTACCTAATACCTGATAGCATAAACGCAAAGAAAATTTTTTTTGAAGATAAATATGATAGACAGAATGTTTTTCCTATCTGCATAACACAGTAAAATATTTAAATGTTGAATATAATAAACACAGAAAATTGTTCACTATCTGACAAATACAGCAAAATATTTGACGATAACTGTACCAGGATCAGCGGTTTCGGCGAATAAACAATGGCACTATGCCACCCCTAAGGCCATCCATCCAGCGCATTCAAGAATCTAGCCAATAATACCCCCCAAACACTTACCATACTGTTCATTTCAGCAGTTAGCTCTCGGAAAGAGTCAACCTATGTCGAAACAAGTAAGTATGTAAGGCAGTGTAGATAAACAATTTTGAGCTACGCCCATCGAGTTGTTAAGGTTCCTCGATAGGAAAAAGCTATAAACAATCAGATTTTTCCCTCTAAAACGTTTCATGGTGTAGTTTCGTATTCTTTCTAGTTCCTTGCACGGCCCTAATGTTACTCTTGAGTTTTGAAAAGTATTAGACAGTGCAGAGATTTCAGGAGGGGACACTAGGGCTATGCAAGGAACCAGAATGAGGCACAAATGTACACTGCAAAACATTTTGAAGGGAAAAAGATGATTTTTTATAACTTTATCAACACACCTTAAGATTCGATTAATCGTTATAAACAATCGACTAATATTAATTAATCGCACGAGATTGGGACTTCAAGCATATAGTTTATACTAGCTTGTGCCCCAGACCACACACGCCTCGTGTATGGTCTGGGCATCGATCTTCAAAAACCTGTTCCGTGACGTCATCACCGCCAGCGGTGACTGATTTGTGCATTTATAATCAAATTATGCTTTTTAACTTTTAAGTTAAAACATCAAAGACAATTTTCACTGGTTTTGAAAGTTAACATTTTGTAGAAAAGTATATTAATATTTTGCCTAATTTGATAATAAATGCGGTGAAAATGGTGATGCTACGGTACAGGTTTTCAGATCGATGCACCATAGATAATGGAAGGGGAACTGGATAGGAAACTTAAAACGATGTTACGAAATCGGAAACGATGTTTGCACAACTTGCTATGGTAATTATACACTTATAAGCAGGTCCCACATGGCCAGGATCAGCTATTGCTGAAATTAAACAATAGTGTAATATCACTTAAGTTCAGCAATGTCTGATCTTAGCCATGTGGGACCATCCGTTAGGTGCATTAGCTCCTTATAAGTGTATAATTACCATAGCAAGTTGTGCAAACATCGTTTCCGGTTTCGTAAGTTCCCTATCCAGTTCCCCTTCCATTATCTATGGATGCACAGACCATACATGAGGCGTGTGTGGTCTGGGGCACAGGCTAAGTTATACTTATTCTGTAACGTTAATAAGGACAACTGCAGTACTACAAAGCTTACTTTTTCTTCTATCACTGGACTAGCACTTTTCTCTTTCATTCTAGTTTTTATCTAATAATAGTAAAGACAATGCAATAAGTTACAGTACAGATGATACAGTACAGTTTTGCTGATGTGAAACCTAAAGAGAAGTATTAGAGTTTTAATATGCTTGTCGCCATGTTTCGTTAACAAATCAATTTAGGCCTTGTCCACACGTATTCGTATTCGTTTGAAAACGCAACTTTTTTTCTCCGTTTTCAAAAAAAATCCGCGTCCACACAAAAACAGGTAAAAAGCGTTTTCAAAAAATTCCACTCCGAAAACCGTCTTCGAAAAGTTCCATTTTTGATAAGCGTTTCACCGTTTATGTGTGGACGGTAGGCCAATTCGTAAAAGAAAAAAATGCGTTTTCAAAAAAATCCAGATGCTTGTAGATGGGGTCTTATAAGCACCTCTTAGGCACTATTTCGCGTATACATGTAGTCACTTGTGTTTATATGTTAACATCGTCGCTTGGCGCATGGCGATTGCAATTTAATCTACTGATGGTTTTTTTCAGCATTTAGCATTCATCAGGGCAGCGCAAAGTGATGTACATCTTAGAACCAAGTCTATTCATTACTTTACTTGCAGTAGAAATTGATCCATTAAGTTTGCACAAATTAATGCGATCAAGTTACTCAGAACAAGTATTCGGTACAAGGTAGTCAAAATAAACTATATACCCAATTTTTACTCCTAACAAACAATACCAACTAAAACTTAATTCACAAAAACTAAACAGAATCACCACTACCGTATAAACGACATGAAAATACAAACAATAAAAATTCTTACTTCTTCCGATATGAGTTCAAAGTCATCATTCTACAATAAACATAGAACAACATTAAGGTTACGTAACACCTTGGAGTAGTGCTTTGCGAAAAATGCAACTGCGCGTTGAGTCTAAAAGCAATCAAATTCAAATTTTTACAGTTTATAGCAAAATGACTGTAGAATTGGACAGTTGATTTACAATTTTGAAAAGAATTTAAACTTGTTTTGTTTTGACAAAATTCTGAAAACGCATTCGCTTTGCGCCGCGACTTTTGTTGAACTACAGTTTCAATCAAAACATGTAAAAATAGTTTTAATTGAAACTCAACTAGCTGTTCTACGTGTGCGGTAGCCATGTTTTTATTTTATTTTTTATTTTTGAGATATAAGGCATTCTTTTGCAACCTCAGTAAGTTGCGTGCATACCATGAATCGTAGTCGATTACTCAGAAATGAAAAAAAAAATCGTATAGCTACCGCACACACTTTTGAAGTTCTTATTGTCTCCGATGTATTGTGAAAATCTGAAAAAAATCGGCCAAAACCCGTGTTCAACAAAAGTCTTTGAATACGGAAGTTTAGCTGAAATTTAAAGCTGAAGAAACAAGCCTTGCAACATTTAAATTTCGCGGGAAAACAGAGCTGCTTGCAATTTTCATCGCTAAATATCTTAATGAATTTTGCTTTAAACGAAATAAACTTTTCAAAACTTTCAGCATTTGGCTTAAGGCAGCTAATTACGCAAAAAAATATTTTTTGTATTTTTAAATTTCTATGGTGTAACGTAACCTTAATACTTTCTTTCTTTTACGTTAATTCTCATTTTGTATATATAAACTGTGATCAGGAAATCATATTAGTCCGTAATTCCTGATGAAAAAATCGTTCAAGATAAAATGCGTTATACAGTGGTGTTTAAATGGAAGCTCTCCCAACTGTCAGTCAAATCCATTGTAAAATTTATTCTGGTTTATATGAATAGAGAGTCAGCACTCCTATACAGTAGGTCAAGTCTACCTACTCATCACCCGAGATCCCGCGGCACCTGCATGTGAAGGCTGGAGGTTTTCCGACGAATAACGACGCTCAAGAGGACTCCTAGAAGGGCTAAAAGTTTTCCATATACAGGATGCTCAAGAGGGCTGACCTTCCTAGAAGGACTGAAAGTTTTCCATATATAGGATGCTCAGGAGGGCTGACCTTCCTAGAAGGACTGAAAGTTTTCCATATACAGGATGCTCAAGAGGGCTGACCTTCCTAGAAGGACTGAAAGTTTTCCATATATAGGATGCTCAGGAGGGCTGACCTTCCTAGAAGGACTGAAAGTTTTCCATATACAGGATGCTCAAGAGGGCTGACCTTCCTAGAAGGACTGGAAGTTTTCCATATATAGGATGCTCAAGAGGGCTGACCTTCCTAGAAGGACTGAAAGTTTCCCATATATAGGATGCTCAAGAGGGCTGACCTTCCTAGAAGGACTGGAAGTTTTCCATATATAGGATGCTCAAAAGGGCTGACCTTCCTAGAAGGACTGAAAGTTTCCCATATATAGGATGCTCAAGAGGGCTGACCTTCCTAGAAGGACTGGAAGTTTTCCATATACAGGATGCTCAAGAGGGCTGACCTTCCTAGAAGGACTGGAAGTTTTCCATATATAGGATGCTCAAGAGGGCTGACCTTCCTAGAAGGACTGGAAGTTTTCCATATATAGGAAGAGGGCTGACCTTCCTAGAAGGACTGGAAGTTTTCCATATATAGGATGCTCAAGAGGGCTGACCTTCCTAGAAGGACTGGAAGTTTTCCATATATAGGATGCTCAAGAGGGCTGACCTTCCTAGAAGGACTGAAAGTTTTCCACATAACGACGCTCAAGAGGGCTGGCCCTAGAAGGGCTGGTTTTCCATATACAGGACGCTCGGGGCAGGATCGTGGTTTAAGATGGCTGAAACGAGTTGCTGTGTGCATGAGCATAAAAGGGTAGAACATTTCCATGTCAACACGAGATAAAATCCAGCCCTCTTACTCGGGCTATCTCTCTTAGACTTAGGAAAGCTGACCCTCTCCATATAAACACCACCCGAAACAAAAATAATATAAAAACGCGAGTCCCTTGGTGAGTGTGTGTTATATATCACCTAAATTCTTGTCTTCCAGGCCTTAAAGTGGCACGTTGCAATTTTTGTCTACTAATGACAGCAAATACACGATTCACGTTTGAACACTCACCATACCCGACGAACGTAGGTGACATTCATATTTAGTTACCATGAGCCCCTTAGATAAATACTGTAAAAATACAGGGAGTCACTTTCGGGCCCCAATGCGAGAAACCAAACGTGACTTATTAACTTTCTTTGGTCCGAATATAACTTCCAAGAAGAGAAATAAAAGGTTTAAAAGACTTCGACTGTGTGAGAATGAATTAAAAAAGGAATCTTAATTGAAGCGCAAATTTATAGAAGAGATTTACCTTTATTCGTATAGATTCGAGTCTCAATTTCTCCTTCGTTATTTTTCTTTCTTTTTCAAGATTTTCTGAACTTATAGCTTCTTTCCTACAACAAGGAGAAATAGATAATCTTCATCAGTAAATGCATTTTATCTTGTGTTAGGCGAATCTGGCGTAAGCGTAATATATTTGAAATTTCATATTTGCATAGGTAATTCCAAATTTTATGCTTGAATTTATATTATGTTAATTATCTTTTATATAATTTTATTTGCTTGCATTCCTCCACTTTTTTAAGAAACTGTGCTGAGCCACCTTAATACTTTGATAAAGACTCAGACCCAACCAATTATAGACTGGTGCTAGTTATTTTATAATTTTTGTCATCAAATGCTTGTATGCAATGTAATTGAAATTTGAATAGCACAGGAATAACCTGCAACTAACGAAGAACACGCTATAAAAAGACTCACCATTTCTTTATCCAGCCATCCCCCAGTAGGCCTGATGCCACCATGCTAACGAAAACCAGAGAAATTATGAGAATACATGCATTTATTACATGATAATGGGGTAATTTTTCCATATATACAGTAGACAATGTACAGTAGCTTAAATTAACCCAGCTTTCCCCTGGCCGATTACACACTAATTGTATTGCACACTTCTATACTGGTTTAACTTGGTTTTGAAGTCATAAAATCAAGCAAAATAACAAATCTAAACCAAAATTGCATTTTACTCGTTTCTCGCATTTTTCCTCACCCTTCCAGGGTTTGGGAAAATACATCTGAAACTCATAAAATACCTGGCCGCATTATCAGCCAAACCATTCAATAAGATATATGTATGGATGCGTTTTCGATGGTCGTCAGGGCATCAATTGTTTCATGAAACGTTTACACGGTTCTTCTAGTTTTGTGTATTATGGACAGGATGCGAGTTAAAATTTAGAGTTGACCACACCTCATCAAAAATACTGTGAAACCAAGCAGTGAGCAGAAAAATGCCAAAATCTTTCTCGAATAATACATACCTTGTTGACCTACGATTACTTGGCCCCGTCTCAAGTACACCTAAAAATAGATCAATGCCAAAATTATCATTAAGGTGCGTCATTCGTCGCACCAGGTCGCAGCGAGGGTGTATGGCGTAGAAGGAGTATCATGGAGTAGTCCGGGACCCTGGGCCAATTCTTAAGAAATATGGTGCTGGTGAATAGTGCAGATATTTACCTTGCCACTTCGCAGCTCGGTGAATATCCAGCACTATTCACCTCCTACATTAAGGAATAATTGTTAACTATTACATAATACATGTAAACGTGTTTTGCGTCTGGATAAACTTATTTCAATTCATAACATCTGGCTGAGGAATTCAGTATAACGAATTTGAAAGTGTAAATGAAAACGCAAATAAATCCGGCGGTCTGATGTTATGAATTGAAATAAATTTTACCCAGACGCAGAACGCGCCATTTTGATGCCGAGTTTACGAACTGGCTTATATTCATCAATAACTTGCATGTCCTGTAATTTGACGTACCTTTTGTAACACCAACAGGGACGGTCCTGGAGATATCTACAGTTCTGGATGACGTTGGTGATGGAAATACTTGTATTTTAGCCACTGGATGAATTTCTTTTGCAGTTGTGCGCGATAACCGCTTAGGATAGAGCTCGGGAGACAACAAGGACTGATCATATCTTGTATTCCTTTGGAATGAGACACAAAGACAAGAGTTGAACTTTTTAATTAAATCAGTATAAAGTCGATGCAGACGAGTCCTATGCTTGACTCATGAAATAAGAAATCTTTATTTCGTATGTAAAAAAACAACATATTTCACCAATGCTTTAATGCTTTACAAATGAAATCTGAACAACATAATTACAAATGTTATTTAACGAATAAAACATAAAGTTCTGAGCATATGTACTCTTATAAAGGCACGTTTGACGTCATTTGAACACGAAAGAAGTTGAGTAGAGGCACGAGGCGATAGCCGCGAGTGCCTTTACACTTCTTTTGTGTTCAAATGACGTCAAACGAACCTTTATAAGAGTACATATGCACAGGAGCGTATGTTTTATTTGTTTTATAAAATAAGAGGGGGGGAAATAAACTAAAAGTGGGATAGTTTTGAAAGTTCGCTAGCTTTTCCCGCCAGGTGACGCCATCCTACGCCACTTCACGCCATTTTACGTCATTCATGATCTTCATACTCTTATAAATGCACGGAGCCCAGTCAATCAGAGCGTGCGTAGAGGACACATTATTTTATGAACGTTTATACAAAAACATTTATAACAACGTTTTTGATTGGTTGTCGGGCGTGCTCCATTTCTCGTTGGAGCACAAGAAAAAGCACAGGAAAAAGCGCGGGAAAGCATTTCTGGAAAAATAGAAAGAAAAACACTGGCCATGAACAAAGCAAACAAATTTCCAAGTGGTCTGTGGCAACATTCATAGCTTAGATAGAGGCCCCGGAATATTTAAAAGATATGTAAATCTAAGCGGCTCAAGCGAGAAACAGTAAACATGCCAGAAAACATAACCAAAACACTTGTTGTGACATACGTTAATTTCAAGCTTATAAAAGAAATGGTTCGTTGTCTGCATCGCGTGCTCATCGACTATATATGGATACACTTGGGAAGTTCGGCAAGCACTCAAGTTCCATTTTTTGTGCTCTCCCAACTTTCATGGAACACGCCAGAGTCCTCTCTCCTCCAGCCCGCGCGCCTGCGAATAGAAGCCTCTGCGGAGGAGAGAGCGCCAGAGTCCATGAACGTTTCTTTAGTACTTTACTGGAAAATGTTAATCTTAATAATAACCCGCTGGCGCGGGAGTCTATGAATGCCCTTTAGTCAGATATACAATACTATCACAAATTAAGGTAATATTTCAAAAAAAACACAACAGAAGTATAATTAAGTAACAGATAAAAATACTGTAGAACGCACCTAAAGGTTGAATTTGTTTTCTTGTTTGTCTCGTGGTTTTCGGCTTCTTCAACAACAAACTGCGTACCACTGATAGTACACTCTCCACTCTCATGCTCTACTGATGATCTGTAGTGGGCAATCAATTGCATATATTGTTCACGTTCCTGAAGGCGTACAACCTGCAGATTAAAGAAATTACCATGATTTCAATTACCTTTCTTTGTTCATCACTTGCATATTAAATTAAGTGGCTATAAAGAACTCGTTGGCATTTTTGTTGTTTTAATCAACAGAGGAGCAGTGTTACCCTGCGAGTCAGAGCCCCTTTCCGACCTACGCAGGCTTCGGGGGGAAGTGGGCTCTGCCAACAAACTCGATATTGGCCCCCAAGTTTGGGGCGAGTCAGGTCAAACAACTTCTTTCGTGTTCAAATGACGTCAAACGTGCCTTTATAAGAGTACATATGCTCAGAACTTTATGTTTTATTCGTTAAATAACATTTGTAATTAGGTTGTTCATATTTCATTTGTAAAGCATTAAAGCATTGGAATCAGTGAAATATGTCTAGTTTACGAACACGCGTAAGCAGGAAAATAGGAAGTGACGCGTTAGAGCCTGGGCCCAAAATAGTATCTTGGCAACCGTTCACGCATGCTCAAAAAGAAATATCGAGTTTGTTGGCAGAGCCCACTTTCCCCCGAAGCCTGCGTAGGTCGGAAAAGGGCTGACTCGCAGGGTAGAGCAGTGTAGGAGCATTCACTGAAAATTTGAAAATAATCTGATGTATTGCCTTCACGCTATCAACCGCCAAATTTTGCCATAGTTGGTTTTGGAGAAAATTTGGGCTATTGGCAAGACCTTGGCAAAGTTACCTTGACAACGAACTGAACAAACTGAGCGAAGTTCAGAAACACGAGATATGCGTGAACAACAGATCTGCGACTCGTCTTGTAAATTCCCAAGCACTGTAAAAGTATTCAACTGTGACAAAGTAATCTTATTTCTTTAGAGAAAGAATGTTTTAAATAGCAACGTAAAGACATAAAAACAGGGTCAAAGAAGCTCAATTGGCTCAGAAACGCTAATTGTTACACTCTAGCGCAACCACGTAAACAACTCCTTGGTCATTGCGTAAGCACGCCCAGTAGCCAACCAGAATGTGTGTTGTATCAAACCTGATCTCAAAACTGGTTTGACACGTCCAAGATCATGGACGGCGGCTACATCAAACAAAGTCTCGGATGTTTGCAGAGGTCTCAGATTTCCTGTAGAGAGACCTCTGCCAGCAGGGAACAATTAACACTTATTTACTGGCGCCGAGGGAAACAGTGTGATTTGTGGCCCCGAGACTGCCGTTGTTTCCCAATGCGAGGCCGAGGGCAACAACGAGCAGTTGAGGGGCCACAAAACACACTGTTTTCCCGAGGTACCAGTAAATAAGTGTTTTGTTATATATCAAGCGTTAAATGACAACAAAAATGTTGAGCAAAACCTTCAGACATTGTTTTGAATGAAGGAAAACTGGAGAAAACAAAGACAAACTGAACCTGACCATCTACTTCCAGTATTCATATTTTCCCCTAGGCCTTCCCATATTTTTACCCGCTGCCATGGGTTACGCGGGAAACATCACGATTTTCGGACCACCACGCGCGGACCGCTCGTCCAATCAGAAAGCTAGAAAAATGGACTCCGACACATGATATATAACAATGCCATATGACGTACGGAAATAGACAACTATGCATAAGAACAATGGATTTCAGCATCAATTCGCCATTTGCATACGTTATAAGGCATTGTTACCGAGAGCCCAAATTTCTCCAAAACAAAATATCCATGGTAAACTTTGAGAGGTCATGGCTCGAAGACTATACACCAAATTCTCTTGAAATTTTCAGTAAGTGCTTCTACCACGCTCCTCTGTTCATTAAAACAACAAAAATGCCAATGAATTTTTCACTTTATTAGATACTTTAAAAGATTGGTGTACTGCTGAAATAATCATAAAGGAGGTCTAAATCGTCTGCTTGAAAGGAATGCTAATGTGTAGGTCTGTAGGAGGTGAAATTGTGAATTAAGTCACCATGTGGAATAATGTGGCAAGTTATCGTTTTGTCCGCCCATGGTAAACTAAAATATTAAAATGTTCGTTGTTGTTTGTTGAGTCCGTGTAGGCAAATAGTTTCAAGCTTGAAAACGAGACGCTTTTCTTGTCTTCTCCACCTGAGGTCAAAATAAACCCCGTCCGAAACTCAGCAAATGCTTCTGAGTGAGCATGAGAGCCTAAGGCTTGGTTTATACAGCGTGCTATGAGAGCACACTGAACTAATTATTTGTCTAATTGCTTCGGTCATAGCACGCTGTATAAATCAATTTGGCTCGCTCTTTGAATTAGGTCCGCTCTTAACCGTGTGGCGTCGAAGGCGTGCGGAACGCTCACGGTGAAGCACGCTGGTGATTTATACGATCGACCCAACACCATACCTAAATAAGCGATGATTGAATTCCATGATTTAATTTAAGCGTTATAATAAATTTGGTTCGTTCAAAATTTTTCATGTAGAAATCGGATAGCGTCCTTATCAGCGTGCCAGGACCGTACCAATTAATTAATTAGTTTGGTGCGCTCATAGCACGCTCTATAAACCAGGCCTGATAAGTATTCAAAGTACATTATATCAACACCTACTACAGTAGAACTCTGCTATCTCAAACTCTTAAAAGAAAAAGTTAGTTACGGACTTCGAGATAACTGGCTAAAACTGTAAAATAGTGAAAAAATATGCTGAAGAAAAATCAACTCATGTTTGATCGAGGTTTTCGAGATAACCGAGTGAACTCGTGATAGCAAGGTTCGGTTCTACAGTACAGTACTGTACTGTATTTAAGAAGTACATGTAACACCTTCGCCTCATTCTATCACTTTTAAAGGCACAGCGTCAGCCGTCAGGCTTAATTAATAGTTTTGCGCAAGACAAAAATAATATTTGTGTGCAAAGGAAAGGAATAATATTCTTACAACGTTAAAAGAGTAAGTCATTAGTGCATTTTCTTACGGACTATTTAGTCCAAGTTTTGACGTGTGTGATATTCACCTTAATTTTAATCATTTTTAACCTGAATTTGTCCACGAAGTTTTTCAAGTTTGCGTCATGGTTACACTTTTTTTCAAGTTTGCGTCATGGTCACACTGTGCCTTTAAAAATATCAGTTTTCGGAATGTCGCGGTATTTAAGTCATTTGCAACTCACGTTTCACCAAAATCTTCGGAAGTTCGTTCCGAAGTTCGCAAGTTCGTTGGGAAGTTCAAAGTTCGTTTTGAATTACGGATTTGCTGGCTGCTAGGAACCAAGCAACCAATCAAATGCGTAGTTTAAAACGAACTACGAACTTTCCAACGAACTTGCGAACTTCGAAACGAACTTCCGAAGATTTGGGTGAAAAGTGAGTTGCAAATGACTGTGAAAAACAAATATTTCATTATTTCACATAAAAGCAAACGTTATATAAATTACAACACAACGATTTTTGTTGAATGTTCGTCATGGATTATTACCGTAATTGTTTTGAGAAAGCTATATAGTATATGACTGTGTACTTACGGCACTGTTTATTAACGGTTTGACATCTTGTGATTTTTCTGTTCCATGGCTCTTCGTTTTCCTGACATCGATAGTGGTCTTTTTAATAACCGATTGATGACCAGCTCCTTGAACAATATTACAGAAATTTATATATTTTCAAATCACATGTAATATTTGAACAACGAGAGCGAGTGTTTCACCAGGACATCCAAACACGAGAAAACTTTTGTTTTCGAGTGTTTGGATATCCCGGTGGGACACGAGCTCGAGTTGTTTAAATAGCTTCTCAAATGAACACGAGTATAGTTTGCATAGGTAATTAGGATATTTGAGGAAGGCTAGATCATTAGTGATCTTCCTCAAATATCCTAATTATCTATGTCGATGAAATGTACTGTAGTGTTTTGAGCCAGGGTGTTTCACCTAGTTATCCAAACGCAACCCCGTGATCAGATGCACCTTTATTATTGGATAATTTGCTCATGAATTATTAATGAATTTCAGAAGTGACATGAAAGATTATCAACAGATTTAAAAACAAACAAACAGTGTTTACAACGTTGATGTGGCATTTTTTGCCTATTTGAAAAAGTATGATTCGTTTCTCTTTTGGTAGACGTCACTTCCGCCGGCTAAATTCAGGCCCTGTTTACATAAAGCGGATCCACGCAGTGGAGTGGATGACTTGAGATTCAAGCAAGGATCGACTTGAATGTCTCCAATTTGATTCATGTAAACACGGTTTGACTTGAAAATGACTTGATACGCATGAGTGAAGTTGGTGGGTGTCGTGCTAAATGGCAGACATCGAGGGAAGCACAGAAAATAGTGTTCCAAAACCAAAAACAACGTTCCAAGCAGATCGGATTCTCCATGTAATTGACTTCACTCGCGTTTTACAATCCGATTGTACTGTCAATCCGCTTCATGTAAACAGGGCCTTAGTTAGTGCCTGGAGAAGAAGGTTGTTTTGAACACATTTTTTTCTGAACTCTGTTTCAAGAAAAGGTCGAAAGTCTCAACTTGGAACGCAAAGAAGAGTATATAAGGACATGATTTTATGAAATGGTTGAAGACAACACGTGACTCTGTGCTGCATGCGCCACCCACATCTTCCCCAGGTTCCAAAGACCACAATTATCTAAATACTGTACATATCTTTTCATTACTCTCATCTTTTCATCAATACTTTACCATAACTGATTGAATACGAACACATTCTTGTGATTTGCAATACTTAAGAAGGATGTTAATATTTATAAATTTCTAAAGACACATGAGCTGGAGAGGAGACACAGAGTCGGATAACTTTAGTTTTGCAGTAAAATTTGCAATTAACGTCATTCTACAGACAATCAGTTATAATGGAACTTAAGGGTTTTATTGATTTACATGTATACAGTACATGTACAGTACCTTCTCTACGAACATGACGGGATAAAGTTGGTGGCCAAAAGTCCTTTCTCGCTGAATCTCTTCTTTGAACGCTTTCATATTTTGAAGGATCATATACTTTTCTTCTTGGCACAGATATACCCTCGTGCAAAGACGGTCGCGTTAAATTATTTTCAAAAGATTTTCTGGTCAAGTTTGACGATGTTGCTTCATCTTGCTCTCGCGCAAGGAAATCACTGTCCTGAAATAAAATGATGAAATTGGTAAAAAACAAACAAACAATAAATTACATGATTGTACTTATTTATTCAAGAAAACCGATTTGTCGCGTTTGTGTGCAGAGATACGAAAATACGACAATCCGCTAATTCTTTTAATTAAATCCGTCAATCCGCACTTCTTTTTTGTCAAAATCCAAATCCGCAGTTATCAGTTTTATTGAATTTTCCGAAGTCGCGCGACTCACGCAAATTTCATTTCAATACGCTGACAATTACTTGAACTTGTGTTCACTCGTCAAAAATCATTTCTTTTTATAATGACAATGACAGATCGTCAATGATACAGAATAATCCGATCAATAACATGCAAAACCCATAAAAGGAAAACTAGAAGGAAAAATCAATTATTGGAAGAATCCACAATCCACAAATCCGACAAAAATTTCGATCAGAACCGAAATCTGCACTAGTTTCTAGAACCAAATCGGCCAATCCATACACCTATACACCCCAGCCCTTTATTAATAGAAACATGAGTGGAAGTTTGGGAGAACGAGAAATCGTAGTAGAAACACCAACACGTGACCATGAAGAGCGAGTACAGTGCTTTCACTACTACACTGTGGGAACATGAGCAAAAGGTTTTGTATTTTTTTAGCATTTTAGCATTAAACATTACACTTCACCTGTCCGTAAAGTCTGTGATTCATATCTGGTCGTTGAGAGTTAGGTAGATATATGTCATTGGTGTTCTCGTCATCTTCTACATCTTGCCAGAATATAAATCTATCTGCAAATGACCTAACTACTCGTGCTGTTTTTTTCGCAGTTTCTTTAATCCAAGAAGAAACCTTTATGAATGGTGATTTGTTATCTGCATTGAGTAAATAAATAAATAAATGCACATAAGAATTAGACATAAAGAAACGAAATTTTAAAAATCTATCAAATAGTGTGAATTCAAAACATACAGTACAGTTCATATATACATTTAGTATAATTTCATAGTGGAAAAGAGGCTTTCCAGCTTTCTGATTGGTCCGCTCAGAATAATAATAGTCACCGCCTTGCATCACAAGAAATTGTTCTTCAAAAGTAGTTTTGGAAAAGAGACTGGTACTTATTCAACACTGCACTGACTTTACTCGTTTCAGTCTCCCCCTCGGAGTTGTCATTTTGAAGTATGAGGATTTTAGAATTTGTTGATTCATTGGAATCATTGAACTGTTAATTTTTTTTTCAAAATGGGGTCTGTCCTCTGTAGTTTTTGAGACAAACAAAAGAGCATAATACTGAAAAACATTTATCACTGAGATGTTGTACATATCAAATATCGTAAAAACAAAACATTATAAAGGTGAGGAAGTATATTTTCTATTAATTCTTCGTATTTTTGTATGTTTTGGCGAGGTTTTGGTCGTAGCGATGTTTTCGGAAACTTCGTCATGAGTGAAGAACATATTGAACATGAATTAAGTGCAAAAAAGCCGTAACACAGGATCCAAAACACCAGAATAAAAGTCTTTTTAGCATATATTTGAATGTATGTACAAGTTCAATTCCAAAGTAGAATGTTGTTCACTCTTTTTTTGAAATTATTTACTAACAGCGTCTGCGAATAAACAGAATCACCACTGTTAAAATGAAAGCAGTTGTCAACGTTATTGGTTTTTTATCAACCTCTGAAATTATACTAAAACAATTAGTCACCTCAGTCTCGGTGACTATCGGTGATTTACCGATAGTCACCTCGAATTCGGTGACTAATTGTTAAGTATCATGTCTTTGTTTGTGAGTAACATTTTACTGCCACTCCTAGATGCAAAACTAAATGATTGAAATAAAATGAAAACACAAAACAAAACAAAACAAAACAAAACAAATTAAATTACGGTCTTCGTTAAGGTTTGCAAAGTCATTTCGGTAAAGATGTTCTCAATTCGTCAGAATTTAGGCAAAAATAAAATACAGTAGATATCGTTAGAAAGCTCTAATTTGTAGAATACAATGTTGTCTTTGATTTTGCGATAAACACAAACCAATAAAAATTGTGAATTTTTTAATTAAAACCAGAGGGCTTCACTCAACTCAAGTAAAAAACGTTTTATTTTGTTCAAAATCTTTTTTTTTGAGTTTAATTCCAAGATAAATTTCCAGCAAAACAGTGTCAGCGTTTTTTGATATGTCGAGTTTTGCTGATCTTATTGACGACCAAAGTTGAAAATGCTGTTTTCAACCAACAGTGTCAATAAATAAAAAACGCTGACACCGTTTTGCTGGAAATTTATCTCGGAATGGAACTGCGAAATTTTTTTTTGAACAAAATGAAACGCTTTGTTTTTACGTCGCCGCGAGTGAAGCCCTCTGGTTTTACTTGAAAAATTCGCAACTATTATTGGCTTGTGTTTATCGCAAAATCTTCCTTATTTCTTCGCTGAGAGAGAGGAAGAAAAGAAGGCTCTGCTCGCAGGGTACGCAAAATCAAATACAACATTGTATTCTACAAATTAATAGCTTTCTAACGATATCTATTTTATTTTTGTGGTATAAATTCTGACGAATTAAGAGCGCTTTACCGAAATGACCTTGCAAACCTTAACGAAGACCTTAAATTAAACGATACTGTAGATATGCTTAACATTGCGTTCATCATGCAGCATTCGCAATTTTAAAAACGTTCACTGACAATACATTAATATGTACATAATTATGTCTTATCTGTATGATATACATGTACATTGCACAGTCATGAATGTACTGCACAGTACCTAGCTGGAGCTTCTCCTTACGGACTCGCTTGCGTGGTGGAGTCTAAAAATACAATTAGTAGTTTTAACAGTGTTGTAAGTTTTAGATATTACACTAATTACAAACTCAAGACAGAACACTGGTTTACATCATATTGTAATGTATTCTACCACTGAGTATTATAAAACTAGCAGTCCAGACCAATATATTAATTTTTCATGGTGCAGCAGAATTGTTTCAAAATTTTTAAAGTTGATTTGTTGGGAAGGAACAGGGGAATGTATTATTTGGTTAAGAAAATAATTATTTTGAATCAAACAGACAAAGTTAAATGAACTTTCAGACACATTATTTTGTTACACTTAGGAATGAGGACCTGAACCGTCTGGAACGAAACAATGCGATGAGCAGATGGACATGTAAAGTCAAGGGTCTGACGCATCAGCACAAGGTTCCACCCTGTACGAACGACTTGGGATTTCCAGTTTGGACAAAGTTGTGTGGAGCAATCGTCTGAGGTGGTTTGGGCACATTTAACACAGTACGGTAACGGTTGGAGCAAGAGGTACACCACCCTCAAGGTGGATGCAGAGGAAGACATGGCAATTGCCATCAAGGAGGATCTGTGAGTCGGGGTTTAATTTCATTGGCAATTTGCCAATTTTTGGTTTTACAAGTACCGTCGTAGTGGTTCATTCTGCCCATATTCTGCCTAACTTCCACAGGACACACTTGCTACACATAATGTCATGTAAATAGTGCATTGAGCCAGCATGCCAAAATTGATCAATTGGTACCACTTGGGGGACAATTAGGCTATTACATGTATGTTCATGGTGATGTACAGTGGGCCAACATCCCTAGTTTACATTTTTGATTGATGGCATTTCCAGATGTGTCAGTTTCAGGGCCGGGGGAAAGGCCGAAAATTTCATCTTCATGGAGTTTTTTGCTGTCAAAGTTACCGGATGTGATTCACAAGAGGCATTTTTGTGGCAAGTAACAAAAGAAAACTGGTTTGGAATGCCTCTTGTGACATCACATCCAGTAAATTTGACAGCGAAAAACTCCATGAAGATGAAATTTTCAGCTGACAAGATATATTGCAATTTTGCTCAGGAGAACCCAAAGATTATGACTATGTAAAATCCCCACAGGTGAGATATATAGGCACTTTAATAATAATACAGTATGCAGCCGGTCACTAAACAATATATTAACCATGGCACACCAGAGGATCCACAATAGATTTATTGGGACATGGGATAACAATTATTTTGATGAGAAACAAGATAGATTCGAGATTTCAAAAAATGGCAGGAAACAAGATCTAGAAATATTTGCTGTTGTGATTCGGGAAATAAGGAGAATTGAACAAAGGGATTCGGGATTTCTAAATAATGAAGAAGTTGGTCTAATTATTTATAATTCATAGTACAGTACCTCATTACATATATTTATATAAATTTAGTAATAAATTTGTACGGTAATTGACTCTGAAATTAGCCCCCCTGGGGAGAGTTCAATAAAGTATTGTATTGTATTATACAGGAAGAGTAACAAATATCAAACAGGATTTGGGATTTAAGAAGCCTATTGGGGACCCTCACTCATGAGAATCAATGCATAAATGAACTAACTAACCAGACTGCAGAGTCATGGGCAATGGTGCACCTGATATACAGTAAAAACCCGCTAACAAGAACCTTCCACTATAAGAACCTCAGGCTGAAATTAAGAATTTATTTATATAAGAATATATAAGAATATAAGAACCTATCCCAGGCTGATTTGGTAAAATGTAGGTTCTTGTTAGCGGGTTTTTATTGTATCTTACGTGATGACCTTCAGCAATCAGCACCCCTGAGATGTGTTGTGCAATAATTTTCAGTGCCTCAGCCACCCTTGTACCATTATCGGCGTTGACATGGCATCCCAGTAAAATCAAATGCTGGAAACCTACATAATGTATTTCAGGACTCTACTTTCAAGTTTAACAGAAACATCACCCCTGCCCACCCCTGGACATCTTTTGCACCCCTGCCCTGAGATTTTACAGCTTTTGGGCACCTGATTGCAAGATCTTGGTGAAAAGTGCCCAACTCTCCAGTCTGGCTAAGTAATCACATTAAACTCTTAAATATTGTGTCATTTATGCGTTAAATATAAATTATTGTACATGAAACATTATAAGGAGAAAATGACAAATCTCATTGGAAGTCAGACACATGTTGGCCTCCATATAATATATACCTGAAGAATATCAGTAACTACGCAATCTTCTTCTTCCCCAAACACATTTTCATTGCTGTAACAGAAGTCATACAGTATATGAGCATTACAGTACAATGTACAGTATAAAGTATAAGGGACCAGTCATTATTTATGGAGTACACTGGGCTGGAAAATTTGTAAATAAAATTTTAAAAAATTTCATGACCCACGCCATGCGGAAGTAAAAAGTTTGAAAGCCATCCAAACAAATGGCATTTTGATGTAAATAGCGATTCCACAGCAAAACTTTATTTTTATAATATAGCAAAGCTGCAAAAATGTCAATCAATATTTTCTCTGAAACAATAACAATTTATAAACTATAAAATAATGCAGTTATAGATTCTTTCCAAATATTTACAAAATGTTGCAGATACGAGAAGAGCAGTGAATCTTGCAAACTTTCATTCAAATCTAATAGTAGGTACCGTACATAATATTATGTATTAACGCAATAACAAATCAATCAATCTTGTCATTATCTTCCTATAATGGGTGTAGATATATCATACTGTATATAATTATAAGAAACCAATGAAATGCCCACCAGTGTTTGCAGGATAATCTGCTTTTGAAACCTGAAACATTGTGAGAAAATGATGGGAAAATGCGTATACCTGTATATTTCTCATTTTTGGTAGAGGAAATCAGTATTATACTACATATCATCCCAGTTTATACTACAAAGACTTTGTGGGGGATTTTCTTGGGCTCATGTTGTGCATATTTATATATACTTTTGCCTACTTTGGTGCACAAGTTACAATAGACTCCCACAAATTTTCATGACCCATCACTTCCAAACAAAAAAAAGTCATAGCCCATACAAATGATGGCAAAAATTTTCATGACCCGGGGTCAATTTAACTGACCTGGTACATGTACAGTATATCCATAAATAATGACCAGTCCCTAAAACCAATCATAAATATACTACAGTACATTAAAAATATAAGTGTAATAATTGTTAAATTCAGTACTGTATATAATATTAAATATTGAAAATGAAATATAACTTATTATACAATAATGTGACTTCTATGTACATTCTCACATTGGTTGTTGACTGTGATCTATTAAAGGACACATGCACAGCTGGCATCAAATCACGTCAGATCACGTCAGGCACGTAGCTATGGGGGGGGGGGGGGGCACCACCCCCACAGAATTATTTCTTGCCCCCCCCAACCAGAGACTGCATGACCAAAAATATCCGCAGCGTGAGTGGATAAGTAATTGAAATGTGAACGCTATCGCGTACTTGTGTAACGTAAGTGATGTTGTTATATCCAAAGCATCTAACGTCGTCATGTTACAGTACGTAGACCGTGTGACAGACTGAGGGGGGGAAGTAGTGTGATTGAATCAGTTGTTCTGCATGACTCAACTTTTGTACCTTTTCACTTGCCCCCCCAAAATAAAACTTGCCCTCCTAGATTTCTTAGTCTAGGTATGTGCCTGGATCACATCAGTAGACTTGTTTTTCTTTTTTCAAGCCCCAGAAATTCTTCAATAAACCACTTGACATTCTTATTGTATAAAACAAATAGATTTCATTTTTCTGTGCATGTGTACTATAATAGATCACAGAAGACGTCACAGCGTGTAAAGAACAACAGTCACACCACTCGACTTCATCTTGTGTTGTACTTTTTTGTTCTTTACACACTGTGATGTCATCTCAGGATCTGAGATCTATTACAGTACACACGTATGGGAAAATGTAATCTATTTGTTAATTACAGACTACAGAATACATGTGTGTGCACAAAAGTTGACATGTCAACATCCGTTGCTTGATATTTGATAGTAACAGACCTGTGCAAAATAATTGCCTTAGAAAATTGTTGTTAACTAACCTCTGACAGCCTATACAACAAATCTTTAGACTTCATTTTACTTTAATACAATATGCTATAATTTATATATCATACAGCACGGTACCTGAACAGTTTGACACACACAGACTGTGAAATTTAATATTTATATTTTATATACTGTGGTATTAAATAAACCTTCAAACAATAGCCACAAACGTTACCTTTCCCACTTTCGTTTAGTTTCGTTAGTCTGTTTGGGCGTTCGAAGACTTGAAAACGACGTAAACATACTAAAACGTAAATTTAAAATCGGCCGCCAGCTCAGGCTGTAAAATGAAAAACGTTATTTGCTCACGATTTAGACATTTAGTCTTTTGGGTCATTTTATTGCATTTTAGCGCCCGCAGTCTTGAGTTACAGATAAAATTTGTACAGCTACTTCATGTAAGGTCCGCATAATAGTTTGATTAGGCGCGTTTGCGCCATGCAGGCTTCTGATTGGTTTAAACAAAAACCCTAACCTATGAGAACGAATTGCTAATTGACAATGTGATTGGTTACTTATAGCCAATCATAAAACTCGTTCGTATCAGGTAGGTCTTTACCGCCATGGTTAGGATTTAGTGGGATCCTATGGTGAGAATGAGATTAATTGTGCACACGCGGTAACGTTTCTGAGCGTTATTACATTTGTTGTTTTCAACTTGGAATTCAACGTTTTGCCATACCGCAGACTTATCTCCGCTACTTTCATGCATCCTTACCCCACAATGTGTGTTGACAGGAGTCACAGGACTGCATGGTGACAGTGACACCGTGCTGAGGCTCATCTATTCTGCAAATTCCAACACCTGTAATATGTTTTCCTAATTAGCCTGCATAACTAATTGCTGTGCTGTCTATACTTAAGGTATATTAAATTACAACACCAACGTACACAAGTTAGGTGCTTGTCGAGGTCGATTTTATAGCTTCTCAGCTCTCTGTATATACATAATAATTGAAGTATCTCAGCCTGTGTATAGCACCATATGTCTCATACGCAACGAGGTTTTCCCTTGTCGCTTGAATTTAGCACGTACGTAACAAAGGTGCGGCGCCGTGCCACTTCAACCGAGCTACCAAGAGTATGGTAGGTATATGTTCCTCAGTTATACAGCTTTATATCTAACCATAAAAAAAATCATAATTATTGTGTTCTACCCATAGTTTAATTAGATAGGTCTATATTAGTGCCTTTTTACAGGGTGAAAATATTTAGAAAACTGTGAATACAGTCTACAGATATCATGTCATGAGTATAATTTCAGAAAACATCGCCCCAATTATTTAATAACTCTCCGTATTTATCATACGCATCACATTGAAAATCATTGAGTATTTTAGATCTCTCTTCTTATGTCAACAACGAAAGCAATGTGTGATAACGTTTCTGATATTGAGCCCTCGAAAAAATTGGCATAAAATATGTGTGCATGACAAACCCGATTAAAATCATAAGTAATGGTTATTTTTGGTGTGATATATCAGTATATCTATACTCGGCTATAACCTTTTGACTAGATTCACTCATCAGTATTCGTATTACCTAACTGATTACAATAATTACATTGATTTGACTTAGCACAGACCAAGGATGCTTTGATTTTTAGGTTAATTTTGATATCGGAACTACAAGTCTATAATTATACGTTAATGTTTACTTGTTATTCCAGTTAAAATTGTTAAAGTGACCCTGAACAACAAACAAGGCAGTATTTAACAGTGAAATATCAAAAGCTGAAACAAAAATATAGAGGTCAATCTTAAAATAGGCACCTAATTGATACATATGTCTACTAATATACATTTATAAAATAACATTCTGAAACCGTACTTTGCATTGTGGTAGTGACAGCTATAGTGGCCGGCAAAAGCAGGGGCGTCGGAACCGGGGGGCAGAATATGTTTGCCCCCCCCCCCCCCACACACACACACTTTTTAACAGGGCCAGTAATAAAGTTATGATTAACAAAATCAACAAGAAAACAATTTGTATACGTACCATATATTTTATACATTGAATTGTGTTTTTAAATGTACCTCTTGTAAGCCTGATCCAACACAATACACTAACCCTAGCTAACCCACGACTTTGAATAAAGATATAATAAAGAAATTTGAATGCAGATATTCAATGTCCAGAAAAGCTGTTGTCTTTTGAGTATTTTATGACGTTTTTGGACCTTTAGAATTCTGTAAATCCTTGTCCTAAAATGCAGGAAATGGCATTTCAGAGACTCTAGATTTCAAAATTTCCCAGTCCACACACACTTTTAGTGTAGCTCCGACGTCCCTGGGCAAAAGGCTTGAATTATATTTCTTGCTGACGTATTTGCCTGTTGCGGTTTAGGAAAATTTACATTTATAATAGTCCTTAAATATGAGAAGAGTTATTTGTTGGTGTTGCTAGTTTAGTGGTTTAGTACAGGTAAATTTTATAGGAAAATAGGAAACACTTTTTTTCAATGGAGCCATAAAAACATGGGCACATGTGAAAGTTTGAGAGAACTCTAAATATAAGTCTGAAACCTTTCACGTTTCGGGCTCGTGTTTCCACCTTCACTTCCCGGGAAGGACTGGCAATTTTTGGGTAAGGGTGTGCCGCCGTGACCTCAAAATCCTAACCCTATCCCAGCACTGGTGTTACATCAGCGTCCATACCCTAGCTATCTCACGGACCAAGATATACACCCTATTCCTAGACCAAAATGGACCGGAAGTTTGTATACCCTATCCCAGACCCCGGAGCTCGAAAACCATTATACTGTATACGAGAGTAACCCCCCCCCTCCACCCCCGGCATCACTTCTTGTTCTCCCAAAACTTTTCGCTTTTTTTCTTAATACGAGGCACCGAAAAATGTTTTCTATCTGCTTAAAATATTAAAATGATGAAAAAAACAGTACTGTCAATCTGTCATAAGAGTTTCACTGTGCCTTCCAATTTCACAAGTGAAACATTGCCGCCAAACAGCATAAGCTTTTAGTACAAGTCTAGACCTGCAGTCTGAAAGTAAAATTTGCAGTCAGTCAACTATTTCATAAATGCTTGTCTTAATATTATTAATTTGCCCTAAAGGATTTTAAAATATTAATGTGCATGATTTATGATTTTCACACTACTGTTTCTTTATCCACCAACTATGTTATGTTTAAATGAATGTTGATTTTACTTGATAGGCTTGGGATAAACTTTTAAGTCGTTTTCGTCTTAACTATGTTCATAAATAGTTGTACCAATTGTACGATAATGATTTTTGATCGACACGCATCCGATTCTTGTGAAATAATTGCTGAACTCGACCTTGCATGAGTCTTTTATACTATATATTATAAAATACATCTATGCTGGCTCGCTGAAGCGTTCATACTCATTCAGATTTATCGATCTCAATTCGCATTCAAGATATTTTATACTGTATAAGATCGATCCAACTTGAACTGATCTTAGTTAGGGACCATTCATGCATATAAGACGGGCCAGCCCGCGGTTACAAGGCTGATCTTATGTCACAAAGCTTAGATCTTATTACGACTATTTGAGAAATATCGGCAAAATGATGTTCAAAGCAAAATTGGTTTCGTTTTCAAGATTTTCATAATTATATTATTTAAATCAGCCTGGTATAACCGAGTTAGCTCGCTTTATGCGACTATATATACCCCTTAGAATTGATCCAAGTTTCCTTTGAGAAAACGTTTACAGTCGTTTAGATGGTTTACAGTTTAGCTGGCTTGTAGGTCGTACTAATCAGTTTCGCATTCGAGCGTTTACATTCAGATTGATTTTCACTTAGATGAATTGCCTATTGTAAAAAAAAAAGAAGTTAATTAAAAACGCAATTTTTCGCTGTTTCAATATCTGAAAGTCATAAATCGTATGATTTATGGATTTTTGGGAAGCAATGATATTGAACGGCCTGGTATTTAATGATAAAACTGCACTTACTGTTAAGGTATAAACTTTTGAAGGTTTCAGTTTTCAAGGATCGACACATGCACTTTTATCATTCACAAGAGTAGTATTTATTTCACAATTTTCACAATTGTATTGCAGGGTGGAGTTGTTCAAAAGCTGGCTAATTAGTGGATAAAAAGTTAATCTGTTGTAATCAGTTCCTCATTTTCTGGTTGATTCTTTCGCTTAGAAGAGAATTGCTGGCGACCAGCGCCAAAAAGCTAGTAAAGGTAATAAGCAGTACAACTAGAAAAGATAGAATCATCCTCAGAGAAACATGAGAACATTATTTTCATGATTTCTTACACTGCTAATTCGAGTTAGCCGAATCTTCCGGTTAACTTTAGCAGTGTAAGAAATCATGAAAAATTTTCTGAGAAAAGATAGTACTACTTATTATTATTATTATTATTAAAAGAAAATTATAACCCCGACAAGACAGGCAGTTTACTGATCAATTTATTTATTACTAGTTTTCTACAAGATAAACACAATAAAGATTTCTGATATTAATACAACTCTACACATGCGCATTGCCATTTAGACGGCTTGAACTTGCGAGTAGCTGTGCGATTTCTCATGCTTTGATCATGTTGGCTGCTTAGCTATAAACAGTTTTGTGTATACATAGGGTATTGTGATACGTAGCACGGTAAAACAAAACATAAAAAAAGTATTTCTATCGCTTTTAACATTTTTCTTAATATTTCTTCATAATTGCCCTTAAAATGCAGATCAATACGCTATTAAAATATGCATGACAATTAGCTTAGCGAATCTGATAAATGCACATTAGCATCCTTCTCTAAATACCCTGCCACGTTGTTTATGCATCCATGATATATCATAAATAAAATAATTACCATTTCTTTTAATTAATATATATAATTATAATCTTTTAGTTTATCACTAAGCTTCATGTTTAATACGAAAACAGGCAACATAGAAAGAAACGTTATCAGCCATGTGATAATTCCAAGTAAAAAACTGAACATTGTTAATAACACCGGCTAATATTTCAGTGACAATGGCATGCAATAAGAAAAATACACCGCTTGGTCTATTTTATAACATCTTCACAGTTCTACAGTATTATAGTTTAGTCTGTCGTACAACTATTAAAGTTTCACAAGGAGCCTATACACTAAAATTCGCAAGAATTCATGCCATAAAGAGCCGTTTACGAGCTTTACAAGGCACCATGCAGACGCAAATTAAGCATTACCTATATAAGCCTTAGTCAACCGTTTTATTACGTATCAGTTCAGTGATATGTATCCGATTTTACACCGCTGATTTCACATATACACCAGCAAGAAGCAAGTGTCGCCGACCACAGTCAGAAAATAGTGATAATTATATACTGATGAGCTGCACAAGTTAAATAAGTGCATTTTACGTGCTTTTATTGTGCTTTCCAGTCAGTTCTTAACTATAAACTAATGGTCTTAAGGATTACTTTGAGATTATAGATGTCATAAAGGATACACAAAAAATATTGTTTACAGGGCGGTGAAATTTATTATATACTTAAGATCATCTTTGTTGTTGCCTCAAAGAAGACCTCAAGTTGATAACAAAGCATTCTCCAGTTTGATTTACACTAAAACATCGCGGTATAACTCACAGAAACTTGTAAGTAACTTACATATGTTTAAAACTGTATATTATTTAAGAAACTATAGTACTGTACACATATGATCAATTGTCGCTAACCCAACGCTTTTCTAGCTTGATGTTTTACTCGGAATCGCTGTCTTGGTCTCCTTTGCGCGGTGAAGAGAATGGTGAATTAAGTGTGTATAAATGGTGACAATTGGTTGAAAACGCAAACCATTCAAACAACAAACTAAGTGGTTTTCAAAAGTTTGATACATATCTAATATATTGACGAAGTATACGAATGGGATGATTTGTGTAATTGCTTCCGTTCCTGAAGTACTTGGCTTGGTCGCAGCAATTTGCGTTTCTTTAGAATAGTATATAGTTGCATGCATTCTAAGTAATAAACTATGAAATATTTTAACACTTCGTATATCTTAATTCGACCTCATACGAAATCTAAATATTAAATAAAAACAATGTACTATATATTAATTTGGTTTATGCCAATTCAGCACTATATTTATTATAGTTATCGTTTACACTCGTTTTTAGATTTATTAAAACGCAGGAGAAAGCTGGCGTTTTGAATGGGGTGCGGCCCATAGCTTCGTCAAATAATGCCAGGGCCATCGTTTTAAACGTGAGTGGACTTTTAATGATTATTTATTTATTTCGGTCGTATACAGAACGTTTATGGGCTTTTGATATTTTGAAATAGACAACTGGCGACGCAGCACGCTACATCAGTTTGCAGCGTTTTTAATCAGATAATTGTTTAAAAAAAGGTTTTTTTTCTTAAAAAAGAGCATGCAGTATATACAGTATACAGTGCGATACTTGGCATCGTGTACGGCTTGTTGCCAGAGTAATTTACCCTATTTGTTTACCTTTAAGTAAACCTGCCAAAACATTGATAAGTTTTTTATAGTAACTAGGATTAGGCAATAGTAAATTAAAGATGACGCTTATTAATTCAAAGAAACTTAACAACTCATAAACACCAAGACTATAGTTCAACTGACTACGCTGGATTACATGTGCAGTGACTCGTATATCGACATATGAGTAAATGTCTCATTTCAGGTCACACATAGCATAAGAGTTGGTTTCAGTGAAAATATTATTAAATTTCAGTTGAGGAGGCATTTTTGTAGGTTTATTACAAATTCAAACGGTATTTATACAGAGTCATCAACTTTCTGGGCTTTACTATGCGCTATATACTAGTTTAGTTATAATTTCATTTGATATCAAATGAGACGAAGGGAAAAGAAATAATATTTTGATAAGCATGAAGTATTAGTGTGAACTAATTCATCTAACGTCAACAGATGGCTCTGCTTTGGTAAAATAGTAGACACTGCAAACAAAGCATACCAATTAAGTAAGATTTTTAACGCAGTGGAACCATCTGCGCGTGCGCACTAGGATTTTGTTTGAATTGTGGATTATATTGTTTAGAATGGACTTTCCAAGCAGGAAAACCAATGAATGGTTTATTGAATTTGGGGTATTAATCGACAGGCAAAAATAGAGTTAGATGCCAAGATATATAAGTTTTATAAACATTTGGTCTGTGTGGGTTTCAAGAAATGTCATTTTAAATACTCGTTAAAAGATGATAATTTATCAATGTAATAATTAGAAGTGACTTTTACAAGAGTTTGTAAATACGAGTCTCTTATTTGGTATCTTTTTCAATTGTATAACTAATTAGTATATGAACTAATAAGAAACTTGCAACATAAGCTCAAGTTCAATTTATTTCCATAGAATTATAGTTTACAGTTTCAATGAAAATATAAGAATAACAACAGAGGAAAACAGAGAAGACTATTATTATACTAAGATTAGTGAAAAATAGAATCAAAATAATGTACAGGGCCTGAGATAGTCAAGTAGCTAATGCCCATATAAATTTGTATCAACAAATACACAAGTAATACATTCGAATGACTTATATTAAAGGCTTATTAACCGAGTTCGAGGTCTGTACGGGAAAGTATTTTCCTGAGGTTTTCGTACAGACCGAGCGACGAAGGAGCGAGGTTTGTGCGAGAGAAACCGAGGGCAAATACTTTCCCGTACAGACCGAGAAAACGAGGTTAATAAGCCTTTTATTATATGGCTTTTTTGGTTTGTTTTCTTATCTGTTTTTAGTTCTACGTTTGTCTTGATCAGGTGTCGCTGTCCACTTTAGTTCTTACTTTTGAGCTTGTTCGTTTCGCTTCATGTTTACACCTGTTAGGCTTTTATTTTTCGCGCTTTTAAATAAGAAGTTTTTATAAAAAGAAACACTGATGTTTCAGGACGTATTATTGTTCAAAATTTTCCAACGAATATATCTAATTCGCTTTTATTTTCATTCAAATCAACTCAGTCATTTTCCCGCCAAAACTTGCAGGTCATTATAAAGGACGTAATGCACTCTCACAATACCGAGAGGGCATTACGGCTTTTTCCGGACCTCTCAGCAACCAATCAGCGTGCGCCGTTTGGCGTAATGACCCGAAAACAAGCCCAGTCATATAATAATTACGTGTAACACATGACCACGCAGTCACAATATGATACACAATCATATAATATAAAATTCAATACATGAATGACATCACATATAAAAATCTCTTAAATAGCTTCCTAAATCACAAAGCGGTGTCGTTGTATAGTGTAAAATGACTTCAACAAACATCATAAACTCCATATGTCCATCATTGATAACATAATTGCAACATGTCTTGACTCTGTTGTTATGAAAGTCGATGAACAAGAGTTTAAAAAATCCTGTGTGGTAAATATCGGTAGGAACGGTGTAGTAGAAACGTATTGTTGTTAACATAGGACTGACATTTCGTGCTTGTAATCCGTCTGAATATGTATAAAGATATGTTGCCAAACGTTCTTATGACTCTGGTCATGCAGTCAATGGGGGATTTGTCAACACTAAAACGGCCAAAAACAGCCAAACCTTTTCAAAAAATAAAATCGTTTAGTGCGTGCATGCCAAAATGAAAATTCTAGGAGGTAAAATGTTTAAAACCATTTTGGCGTAAGTTTAATTAATTATAACGATTATCATGAAGTACGCGCTTAGCTAATAAAATGGTTGTGAGAATATTTATTAAGAAATTTATATCATTATCGTCATTAGCATAGCCATCACTATCAGCAGGCTAACCAGCAGAGCACTAAAAATATAACTCTCTACTTCTGTTTCCGGTTTTCGCTCCGTCCCTCTGTTTATACCTCTCTTTGTCCCTGTTTTCATAATTTTTTTTATTCATTCTTCTTTCTTTTTTTCCCCACCTCTCCGTTCTTATCCCGTATTTCTCCATTCTTCTTTCCTACCCTCTTTTCTTTGTCTTTCCCTTTATCTCTTTCTCAGGTTTCTTTTCTTTCCTCAAACCTCTATCTCTTTTTTTTGTGTTTTCTCTATCGCTTTATCCATGACATATAAAGTTACCTTCTTGTTCTTTTTCTCCCGGCCCCGGCCGTTTAACCATCAATTTTTCTCTTCATCCGTCTGTCTATCTCTCTTTTTAAATTTTTTCCCCCTTCCTCTATTTATGCATCTCTCTTTCAATTTTTTTTTGTCTCCTTTTTTGTTCTTGTATCTTATCCTACCTTTCTCTGTTTATCTGTCCCTCAATTCCTCAGTCGTTTCATCTCTCCATTTCTTCCGCATTTTTCCTCCATTCCTTAATCCGTCCTTTTCCCGATTCTTTTATATATTCTTCCTATTCTTCTCTTGATTCCTCTCTTTGTTTCCTTTTCCATATGTTTTTCCATATACATATATGTTCCTCCATCAGTACTTTCGTTTTTCTATCTCCTTTCTCCATTCTTTTTCTACACATTCTGTTTCACTCTTTTTTTTCTTTGTTTTTTAATTTACTCCTTTTTCCTTCGTTCGTTTCTATCTGCGTCTCTTTTTCGGTCCCTATTTTCGTTCTCTATCCCTCTCTTGCTCCTCTGTCCGTTTTCTCTTCGTCATTCTCTATAAGTCCTTTTTTATTTATTTATCTCTTTCTTTGTTCTTCTACATTTTAATTTCCTCTATCCATGTTTCCGTCCCCTTTTTCATCTTTTTCTCCATCACTTTCTCCGTTCTTATCTATTCTTTCCATTCCTTCTTCCGTCCTTTTTTTGTCTCTCCCTTCATTTCTCCTTTGCTCTTTCTCCTCATCTCGCTTCAGTTCAGCCAATTTTTTCTTTGTACCTTCCTTCATCACCTCTCTCCGGCTCTCCAATTCTTCCATTTCTTCTTCCATTCTTATTTCTGTTTTTCCTCGGTCCGTTCTTTTCCCTGTTTCAAGCTTCGGGCACTTAATTTTTTTCTATTTTTCCCCCTCCTGCAGGAGATAATGAGCATGCATTGCCAACGCAAGTAGCTAAAGATGGGCAGCACATCTCCACAAGTGAAAACGTTTGGACAAACATGATGCTACATTTCTAAGAGAGCATCAAAATCCGACTTTACCAAACAAAGGTATGAATTACTCCCAAAGAGCATTGCGTGCAGGCCGCAATGCAATTGGCGTTACTCCAAAATTGCCTTTGAAAGTCCAAAGCAGACATAGCCGCAGATCAAACTACCCTGACTGCTCGACTTGTTGGGATAGGGGACAAGGACATAGAAACGTTGCAACCTCCGTTTGCCACGTATGCAATATTTATTTATGTGGCACTTGTACTAAGAAACACAGAAGTGTTACTAATGAAAAGCATTTTATTTCACCGTTCACTACACCTATGACAGTACCAAAACAGGTCGTCGCTGGGAAGAACGGTTATCACTCACTGGTTTGTAACGAAGAAGGTCATAAGGATATTCCTAAGTACTTCTGTGAAACATGTGAAGATATCGTCTGCTTAGAATGTATTGAAAATTACCACAAGAAACATATTTTCTTGTACGCAAAGGACGCCTATACTAAACACAGGACGGTGTTGGAACAACATATTGACCAGGCTCGTGCTGAAACATTTCGAATTTCAAAACAACTTGAACACGAAGATAGCATACTTAAAGATCTGAAGGCTGAGAAAGATGACGTCACAAAGAAAATCAAAAACCAGACAGCAATGATGATGGAGGCGATTCGCAATCAAGAGGAGCAACTCTTGAAAGATCTGGAAAAAATGTTTTTCCGAAAAGAAGAAATCGTGAGTAGAAGCAAAGAGCGGTGTCAGAACCGTCTTGAGCTTATTCACAGAACGTGCAGGTTTACCGAAACAGCAATCAACGATGCAAACGAGCTTCAAGTTTTAGTGTTCACGAAATATGCCAGAAAGCGGCTGGAAGAAGTGTGCCGACCAGAGATACTCACAACCGATACGGAAGACGCAAATCTAAAGTACTTCGTTTCCAAAGGGTCTCCAGATCAAGCCAAGGTGTTGCTCGGACACCTCGTAGATACCGCCGCTGACCCTCATCACTGTGTAGCAAACGGTGATGGACTTACTCGAGCTGTTGTCGGCCAAGAAGCGTGTTTTATTGTCACGGCTAAAGATACGAACAATATACCGCTGACCACAGGTGGTGACGATGTTCATGTGCGAGTGTCGTCAACTCAGGAAGATTCCATTTCAGCTTGCGTCATCGATCAGAGTAACGGCAAATATATGGTAACGTACACACCAAGATTGAGTGGACTGGTGACGATATCTGTACGGATCTACGATCAACCCATAAAAGATTCAGTATTTAAAGCAGATGCCATTTGTCAACGCGACTACACCACCATAACAAAACCCTTTCTCACAATAAATGGCCTTGGTTTTTATTCCGACAAGGACGCACCATTTAAATTGCCATGTGGCGTAGCTGTCGATGAGAAAGGCAGAATATTTATCGCTGATTGTCACAATCACTGCATCAAGATTATCAGTCGTGAAGGGAAATTCCTCAAGTCATTTGGCAGTTATGGAAGTAAAAATGGTCAACTGAATAGTCCTACTGATGTTGCGATATCACGAGAAAAAATCTATGTCTGCGATAAAGACAACAGTCGTGTCCAGTTTTTTACGTTGGATGGTGTGTTTTTAAACAAGTTCTGCTTTGGTTGTTGTAAACTAAAGCGTCCTTGGGGGTTATGTATTGACATCAAAGGCAATATTATCGTGGCTGACACAAAGAACAACAGGATACAGGTGTTTTCCGAGGATGGACGTTTTGTAACCTCCTTTGGAGTCGAGGGAAGCCGTGACGGTGAATTCCGACAACCTTATTTCGCAGCTGTTCATCAGAATGGCAATATTTACATCACGGATAACGGTAATCACCGTGTACAAGTATTTGATGACAGCTATTCATATATGTTCAAATTCGGAAGTGAATTAGATGATGGTGAACTGGCTTTGAAGAATCCAACAGGAATTACGACGGATCATCAAGATCACGTGATTATTGCAGATCAGTGCAACAGTAGACTTCAAGTGTTCACACAAGATGGTTGCCGCAAAGCTGTCATTTCAGCACCTTTAAATAGCCCACAGTGTCGAAGTTACCCTAAAGGACTTGCAGTGACACAAGACGGGTATATTGTTGTGGCAGACAGTGATAATGATAGAGTTGTACTTTTATAGAGTTGATAATTATATTCAGCTAGAACATTATTTCGTATTTTACTTAACTTGTACTTAACTTGTAACGATATGCATGCGTTTATAATCAGTGTTAGCAAACCCGCGGAGAGAGAAAGACAGTAAACCTAAGATATTTCAGCGAACGTTTGCTATTGATAAAATTTTTCCCATCTTATCAATATACTAGCTTTAATGCTACTAAAACATTAAAGAGTTTCAATTCTCTAAGTTTTCCCGAATTAATTATTTGTAGAAAAGATTCGGGGTGTACCCTAATCAACGGTACCGAAAAAGATGGCGGCGGTACATTTAACCACAATGCTTTGCGACCTCAAATCAGCTCAAATAACGACTAACTAAACATTGTTTATCATGCTAAGATGGATTAAGTAAGCAAGAACTTCATTCCTACCAAAGTTGATCGTTTTAAAACCATATATATCTTCCAATAATTCTGCAAGAAACAATATTTACTGCACGCAGATGACTGTGGTTAAATGTACAAGTCTCCATCTTTCTCGGTACGGTCAATTATCGCTGCACGCTGCTTTCCATGGTCTCTGATAACATCAACTATACTATAAAATTTGCCAACTCTGCATGTTCTTTTATATCAAACTGTTCTTATACTTATACTTATTCGTTATATGTTAATATAATGTTCAATATACTGTGATTACATAAATACTGCATGGTTTTTCAATTGCAATATCTTTTAGAACTCATCAATACTTGATTATATGAAATAAAAAAGAAAGCATATATTCCTATGCTGCGTGCGAAGACCATTACGTAAAGTGCTACCCGGATAGTCTGCTCGCTGCAGGCTATAGTAATATATAAGTTTTGCACACAAGTGTATATGTGTGTATGTAATCTTAAAATTCTTTAAAATCACTTAACACAAACGTTCGACAACTTTAACCTGCTAGTCGGCTTGCAGACTGTCCGACCATCCCCCTCCTGAAGGAGGAAGAGACACACCGCTTCCAGGAGAGAAGCGAGAGAGAGTATGCTTTCACAGACTAGCAAGGTCAGGCGAATGATGTCTAACCACCTCGAAGTTGATTTAAATATTCATCTTAAAGTTATTTTTGAACAACTTTTTGATCATTGAATCGATAATTATTTGATAAAACGACAATTGTACTTCTTCTGCTACAGCACAGAATTATTTTCTTTATTCTTCACATAATGTACGTATATATCGCAGCAACGATTATTCTCTCTCGCATGGCGGCAATGACTTTTTGAAAAAATACTAACATGGTTTGCTGTGCTGTAAAAAATTAATGAGCGATATTGATTAATTAAATAAAAGGGCTCCTTCTTCGTGTACCGGACACAGAATACGTCACAGCAACATTTTGTTCTAGACACAGAGTTTTGAAATCAGTTGAATTGCTCCGTTCTTAAAAACCTCGCTAAATTTTGCACTAAACATGAATTAAATTATTCCTTCAGTTAAAAAATTAGGCGAAGATTTTTTTTAAAAAACGAAGCAATCCAACTGGTTCCAAAATTCAATAAAAGTATTAAATATTACAAAACCATATAATAAATTTTTTTTGTTGTCATAATCCCGAAAAAGGTGCGATCGTTTTCCATCTAGGTATCTTCAATAAAAAAATTTTGTTGATTCTCTTTCCGTTAACAAATCTTTGTTTCAAGTACCTTAACCGACTGCAATGATTATGAAACACGTAAAGAATTTTGCAAGGGTTTTTCACTTTAAATCCACCAATACTTCGTAAATTAAATATCACAAGTTTCTCGACTCCAACAATATTTGGACGAAGCATTAACTTATCCAGAAGTTCGTCAGGTAATGGCTTATTAAGGTGTACTACAAAGGCATCGTGAGAGCCAATGTATTTTGCTGAAGGAGAGCAGAGGTCTTTTCCTCCACACTGCTGTATGGCTTCGATTGATTCATGTCTAGTTAGTGCGTAAATATTTTTCTTTTCAAGAATATCAATGTCAAGTTTTTCGAAACCTTTCCCAATAAAACAATCTGCATTCATGATAACAGCGGTCTTCTTTATCAGAAAGTTGGACACATAGCGGAAAGCATCACCATACAGCATTCGTCGATTAAGAAAATGATACACAATTTTTTTATTTTCTACTAAGTTCAACGCTTTCAGGTAAATGGCATCATGATCGTTTTCAAGGAGTAGATGGATGTTCTCTACCTGTAACAAAACCACATTTATATTACATTCTTTAAGGTCCTGTTACACGTAGCTTTTTCTTGTGTGACTTGCGCCGCAGAAAAGGAAACTTCAAATTGCCCTGCAATTCCACCCAGGAAAATTTTCCCGCAGGACAGGAACGGAAGGGAAGTTTTCTTTGTCTTGTGAGCTCTCGGTCGGAACTAATGACTTTAACACAAAGGAAACTTTTCTGTCCGTTCCTGTCCTGCGGAAAACAATTTTCCTGAGTAGAAAAGTTGGTTTGGTACTACTTTCGCAATAAATTTCTACAAGTTGCACCGGAAAAAAGTCGTGTAACATAGGCCGTGACTGCAACTTGTGTTGATAAGACGAGTTTAAAAGACTGTTGACAGACGCTGGAACGTTTAGCTGAGATGAAACTGGAACTACTAGATGAATTAAGTTACCAAAGCTTTCTTCGACTTCTCTCGTTTCGATTGTTTACCTTCCAATTCCATTATTAAGAAGACTGTTTTTTTTTTGCTCGCCATGTTGGATTATCATACACTTGCAACTCGCAACATTTTTTGTGCCACGCAAGTTGCGATAAAAAATCGATATGTGACATGGTCGAGTATAACGCGTATAATTCTCTTGCAAGTTGCATAAGAAAAATCTACGTGTAACAGAGCCTTTAGTCTTATAAGAAACAGCGTTATCAAAGTATAGTTTCTAAATATAAATATGTATTTATATTTTAAAATACTTATGTTTAAATATTTTGATGACAAACCTGTGGGTGAACAAGGTTCTTCTTTAAAGTTTCCATATATTCGTTTTGCCGCAATACTAGAATCAGTTCTCTGTCAGAACCATTTGTAATCACTGGAAATTGTATAACTATGTTCAGTTTCTTCGATATATGATTTGCTTTTACGATGTTTGGAGATCTGTTTAATAAACCTAAGAAGAAAAATTCCTTTGCTATATTTGATAATGTACGCGACTTTTAGTCAAACAACAAGCTTAAGACTTGTTACTGGAAAACGGTACTTTCAACACTAGTATACTATATATATATATATATATATATATATATATATATATATATATATATATATATAGTACTTAATTACTGTACTTTAGGTCTAGGCTAAACGTCGCTCTTCTCATGTGCCGAACCTAATGATAAATGAGCTAAAACCTTTGTTTATGCTGATTTGCAGTAGGAACGGTGCACGAGAAGAGCGACGTTTGACCTAGCCCTCAGTCTTGCCCCAGAACATCAGGTAGCTCAATAAAATTATGACTGACATGCATGCATGAATCAAGGGATTTGACTTCAAATGTTAGTATTCGATCGGCATTAACCAAGATCTTAGCAGTCGATATAATTATATTTTTCATATACTTTCACAGAACACATTAAGAAATATGACTATATACAATTACAAACGCTGAAAAACTAGTAACTTTCTGAAGGAGATTCTTTTAAAAAAATTAGTTGTTTAAAATTGAAATTATGAATGATTTCAACGTATTTACCAACCTTGTTCTTTTCTTTTACTAATGAATTTTTTAGCGACCATGTAGGGTTGTGTTGAGTTAAGTAGGTAAAACGACAATCTTAAGTAAATCGCAAGCAAAGTAATGCAGAGAATCAGATGTTTAAACGCTTTCTTTTTTAATTTCGCCAGATTTGTTTTTGAAGGATTAGACGTTGATCCTAGATAATGAAAAGCATTACCATAGATAATATTAAGCAGTATGAGCATTAGACGCAACGTGCAATATTCTATGGCGGTGGCTTCCCAATTACTATCTAATTTTCACAAATTTAGTGGATTTTCTAACGATCCACAGAAATAAGCCGGATCCTGTATAGAAATAAACTCTTAGCAAAATATTCGCGAACGTTTATTTTCTATCATTTTATTTTATTTTATTTTATATGCATTCCTGCATGAATTTTACTGTTTACAGACAACATTTGCAACTTAAAAAAACTGCCTATGCGGTTCGTGAAAATACTCGGTAAGAATTTTAGACCGATATCCGCTGCCGAAGAACAAAATGCACAAAGACCTGACTGTTGTGATTCAACACTACACGATCAATTCTTAAATAAAACGAGTTGCCGTCTGAAGGTACACCATTGAGTTTATTGACTTGTATCCGTGACTATAAATGACTATTGGAATAAAACATTATGTCATGTTTGTTATTTTGTTATATACAAGTACCTAGCTCTCTCTTCCGCTGAGGTTCTTTCGGAAATGGGAGATTTCGGGGATCGTCGGAGATGTGTCGGAATCGTCAGCTGGATATAAGTAGTGCGGGCAAAACGGGATCCCAGAAATCAGAACCTTTGAGGAGGAACGCGGAAACTTACCCAAGATCTGCGCAAAACTTTCTTCCCAGCGGTAAAATCTGAAATCAAAATTTGCAAAATTTTGTCCTGTCAAACTTGAAAAATTGGCAATCCACGAATTTAAACCTTGAAAAATTTTAATTTTCTTTTTCGTAAACCGTTTTTACCATCCCAAACGGTTTGTGCCATTTAGGAAGATATATAATTGTTATTATTATTATAAGAAGTATCTTTGAAATTTTGACGTTTGGAAGGGAATGACATGATATGCCCCCAAACAAGTATGCGTAGTTTACACGGGTCAGGTCAAATTCGGAATTGAACTGAACCATTTTGGAACAATATACAAGACCTGTGTAACTGGCCAAACGCTTTCAACATTTCATGCAACATCGTTCAACATTGTTGAACGCATGTTGAACGAAAATTTGAACATGTTCCAATTTCATTCAACATCATTCAACACCATTCAACAACGTTCAACATCATTCAACAGGGTGGCCAAACGCTTTCAACATGTTGAATCACGGTTGAATTCAACAATGTTGAACGATGTTGAATCAAATGTTGAAAGCGTTTGGCCAGGAGTACTGTGAAACCAGGAAAATGTCGGTACGGTTCCGACTATATCTGCCATTGTAAACGTAGTCTGATAAGGGACCTTTCCCATAAAGATCGATCTACTCGAACGATTTTCGTTTGAATCCATGCAGATTTTGCTTTCAAAAAGCTTTCACACTCGTTAGATAGATCGATCTTAGTTTGCATTAAATTGTTCAGATTTAGTCATCTTAGAGACTCTCTCCTCTGCAGAGGTTCTTTCGAAGATCGCGGAGATTTCGGGGATCGTCGGAAATGTGTCGGAATCGTCAGCTGGTCAACGGTGTCCGACGATCCCCGAAATCTCCGATGTCCGAGAACCTCGAGCCGGTGGCTAAAAGAATTGCAAAGAACGAGATCGATTGACGTCACAACATCAACTGATTTAGATTGCTGTTTGAATCGATCCCAGAACTCACTAGTGTTTATGAATGGCCTCTAAATTCGCCATTGCTTAAGTTAGTATAAAATTTCTCCCTGTCGGGTTTGTTCTATATAATTATGTTTGCAAACGTACAGCTGAATAATTGGATCCCACGGCGTAAATTAGATAACAATTAGGCTCTTATATTATTTTTTATTATGTAGCTAAGACTTAACCAAAATATAATTTTTACATGGCAGATATTGCTGGGGGTTGCTCATAAGTGTCGCATCTTGCATGGTTGGTAGATACAAAACAATATTAAAATATTATTAATATTATATATAGATGCTATATTGTACATATGGCACATATCAACCAATATGGCCACCGTTATCGTTGTTTTCTGACTTTCGGCAAAGATTGATTGTAACTGTCAATACGTATATATAATAACAATAAGCATATACTTACACTAGTTTGAAAGCAAGTCATACTAAAGACGAGTTGTTTATTTTTGAATTACATTCTGTACTTCCCAAGTACAAATGTATTTATCAACCATGCAGTCAAATTGGGTATATCGTTAATCTATGTTCGTCGCGAGTAAAACCAGGCTTTATTTGACCAATCAGATTTGTTTGCGTTACTCCTTTGACATTTGTGATTATACGGTTCACTGAAGCGATACTCACAAGCAGGTTGCATGTGTTTTATCATCTGAGGGGGTGTTTACATGAGGTCGGCCTGAATTTTGCATTTCGGTATAGGCTTGGTTTCGTTGTTGCTTCAAGATTTGTGTCAATTGCCTTACAGCTTGTGACCGCCGGAGAATCATTATTTTATGTGGATTTGACACCTATCTCATTTAAAACAACTTATTGAGTTTGAGAGGTGAAAGTGCTTTAGTTCGGTCTAGCAAGCGACGTGGCCGGCGTGAACCGAATCTCAGGCCTGACTCATGAATACGATCTATAGAAAAAAACACTACAACCGACCCGAAATCGGGCCGGCCTCATGTAAACACCCCCTGAGCAGTGCCCCTGAGTTCCAAGAAATAAATTGTCTGGAAACGCGGTGAACATGCATCAAAGTGGTTCACAATGAGCTAGGTCCAGTAACAAACGTTCGACGACACTCAAAAACTTTGACAAGCAGTTTATGGTATCAATCCTTGCGATTTATAAAAGTATACAGTGTGCTGCTGTACTCTACTGTATTGACGGTATAGAATCAAAATTAGTACTTGTCTTATATTATTTTTAATGATTTATATTTAATTATTTATTGCTTTCACTGGCTGTAACAGTAGTGAGCGAGGTTGACTGAAAAAAGGACGAACAATTATTACTGATCATGAATATATTTCAATATATATATTAAGATCCAGGAGCTAAACAACTAAAACTGCGTAAGCGCATTACCCATGTCAGTCTGACTCTTTCGCGAAAGAATTTTGGCTTAGCGTTTAGTATAGAAATAAATTGTCTGGAAACGCGGCAAACGTTTAAACGCGGCTGTTCTATGTTATTGTTCACGTTGTAATGCGAGGCAATCAGCCAACAGCAGCGTTGTTGTATGAATATTAAACCTTTATAGCCCAAGACCTTCCCATATATGCGGAATAAAATCGTTTGGCGTTAGCCAGAATAAAATTCTTAAAGTGGCCGATGGACTATAAAGGGTTAATGAACAAAAGGTGCACTTTTAAGTCATCCTCAACAATGCAGCTCATTGTTAGCCGCTTTGATGTTCACTGCGTTTCCAGACAATTTATTTCTAGGGGCTATATGGTTTAGCATCCGAGTTCAGTTCGATAAAATTCTATTGTTTCAGAAAGAACATGCAGAGAAGGAAACAGTATACATTATAGACTTCTTTTTTGTAAAATAAAGTGATTTATAAGTGAAAATTACTGAATTAACTTCTGTGTTATTTTTTTAGTAAACAAAGAAAAACGAGCGGGGGGGGGGGGGGGGGGGGAATTGCGTACAGAATTTCGTTATCGCAAAAAAAAACGTTTATGTAGCCAATCAAATTGCAGGAATACCTGGGACTCCGTCCACACACGTTTAATAAAAAAATAACTTTTATAATTTTTGGAGAGTCGGAAAAAGAAAGAATATCTCTCACACCAACTGCGGAAAATAATGTATGCTGGAACACTGTATGTATCGAAGCTGTGAAATTAATGAAATACCATATGAAAAACACCACAAAACCCCATTGTGCCTTTCTATATGATTGCATGTGGTCATTTCACGCATTTCACGCTGAATCATATCAATATGTAATGACACACACCACAAAACAATATTTATGCAATTGAAAATAAATTTTATTTTATTAATTATTTTACGGAAAATGACATATTTAGGATTTACTATTTAATCTTATTTACTCCTTAATATGTGATCAATCAGTTCACTTTTTCTTTGCCGTCATCGTGGTTCGTCTTGCGCATACGTTTATAAGCTCTTTCATTTTCCGAAGGTCCAGTATGGCGTGTTTTCATGCCTAAATAAAGCGATTGGTGAAGATAAACCTTTCCCGCTAGTTTACTTCTTCTAAACCTTACCTTCCGTCGAGACTTTCGAAGGATTTTTTGTCGATAGTTTGAAGAAAGAGAAGTTAATTTATGAAGTCTGTCGTGGTGCGGGGTATGTGTTGTCGACGTACTTTGAAAAACTACAGTACGTGCCTGGATTCGAACAGGCGACGGAGGTAACCGAAAGGTCTCCGGAGGTAACCGAAAGGTCTCCGGAATAGACCACGATGTAATTGGCTCACTAGATTCCTTTTGCGTAAAAGACGAGGAATGGGCTAAACGGTAAAATTCCTGGTTAAGAGAACTTGTTTCTTGCGACCTGCACGGTGGTGGACTAACTTCTGTTTGAGCACTGGATTCGCTGAGGTGTAGACTTTCATTTGAAGAGTTGAACACATTTGGAGACCATTCCGGGATTTCTTCCTGTAATGAACTTCGTTGGCAATGATCTGATTGTCTACTATGTACAGAAATAAGTAATAATTAACATGTACACAACAAAAATACCAGACTCAAAACAGCAGTCTGCAGCAGTGAGTGAGTTGTGTGAAAACGTCATCGCATTTCTAAAGATGACCTGCAGTCGACAAAAACTAAGTTACATAATTATAACAAATGAATTTTCTTTATGTTTCGAGAAGCGCTCAAAAACTTAGGAACAGGGTTGGCGCCAACAGGAAAGGTCCCCGACAGGAGGGCTATATAAAAATGCAGTTCATTCAAAATTTGAATGTCTATAATAGCTTTTTCCATCTTTTCAGCGTGAAATTATTGCAATAATAACCGACAGCATTTATTTTCAAGGTATCAATATTGCAGACGGAAAATGGAATTTTGTGTATTTATAATTATCACTGTTGGCTTCTATACAATATATACTGTGTTTCTAAAGGAGGTTCATTTCACTATTAAAGCATTAATTACTGACTTGTCTGGCTTAATCAGTTAAAAAGTTCCTTGCCAATTGTTAAAAATACAATTTTTCTTCCAGATCATTCCCCGACAAATCTTTTAATTATCCCCGATGAGGGATCTGTCCACCCCCCCCCCCCCTCCTCTGGCACCACCCCTGTTTAGGAACCTCTTCGAAATCCGGTTTAAGCCGACGTACGGCTAAAAAGAAGCTGGGATAGTCCAAAAAGCCTACTCAAAAATTAATCTTGGTTATATAATCCATTCTAAACTGAACGGATAGAATTACCCATTCATGCATATATACCAACATCATGCTCAGAAGTGAAGGAACACTGAGTGTATTTAAAGTGATTTTTCAGCAATTAAATGATTAACTTCACTTCGCATACGGTATTGATTAATAATTATATTACTCTATTATTTTCTTGGTTACCCACTAAAGTACTATAAATTGTATTATTTTTGTTTTCTCGCTTAACTAGTTGGGGTAACAGACCATAGAGAACTTACTGGTACTTGATGTTTTGAGCTATTAACACAATATTTTTTTCTAAAAAATTGCTCGTAAATATTTTAGCAATGTTAATAGTTGCACTATGTTTTCTCTCGTACTTGGGAAATAGCGTTTATTTTCTTATACTTTTAATTGTATGTTTCTAAAGCTACCACTTTGAGCATGCATACAGTATATTGGCTCACCATTTGGATTATCAGTTTCGTCAATTTTTTAAAACTTGATTTCATGATGCAAATATCTGAAATCCTAGACAAAACCTTAAACTTGTTCTTAACTAGGTGACGTTTAGAAACAAGATCATGCAGATTTGAATTTACTATCTTACTACGAAAGGATATACGATGATCATGCACGCGTCATTTCGGGACGAAACGTTGGGCAGAATTTGTGTAAGACGTGTAAAAAGTGGTACTTACTTAGCCAAATCATGCTGATCAGATGGTAAACTATATTCTCCATTAGTATGTTGACTCGTGTCACTGTCTGAATATTCGGTGTATCTCTGTACGATCAAGAATGGATCCCACTGTAGAGATTCATTTTGGGATTTTTTACGTTCTTCAAATAAACCAGCATGCACTGCGTGACACAGTTTTTTCCAAAGCTCTTGAGATTTTCTTTGTCGAACCTGAGTGTTGTATTAAAAACAAAGAATCTCTAGTTCTAATAGTTCTATAATATTCTAATCTAGTAGTTTTAATAAGATATTAAGGGCCTGTTTATATGGAGGCGAGTTACCCGGCCAGCCGACCCTATAGTTGATCGGTACATTGCGAGTTCCCGGTCCGTAACAAGAACAATATAACAATTTATTGTATCCTTTGAAAAATATCATGAATACAGAATTACATTAGGGTACTGACTTCCAGAAATAACCTTAATGGGCTAAAAATGCCAGGAAGCCAGTGTTTATATGAGACAGACGGCAGACGGGATCTCCACAAAGCGGGATAAACATTTCCCCATATAAACATTTTTGCCTGGGTAACTCGGCATAGCGGGATGAATTTTCTATATTCGTGACTTCATGTCACTTTCGTTGGTAACTCGCTTTCTTATAAACAGAACGTAAAGTTTATCCCAGCAAACCGGGTAACTCGGCTCCATATAAACAGGCCCTTAGTGACTGAAATGTAGAGTAATGGGTTAGAAAAACAGAATAGAGCAAGGCCGAGAAGGGAGCAAATTATCGCCCTCGGTGGTAGCCTCCTTCGCAGACGTTCCGTTATGGTTCGCTCCTGCATATAGCCGCCTGCAAACAATGTATGAAAATGGAATTACCTTATGTACGTCGTAATAGATATACTAATTTATATGTATTATTTATTATCTCAAAATAATTAGTTCAGAGGAATTTTCCTGAGTATTAACAACTTAACTAAGAATTAAGAAACCTTCAAAAAATGGGCCAGAACAATTATTTTTTAATTTCCTTCTTCAAGCGATCTCAAATGCACTTGGTTAATAATTATTAATAAATTATTGAATGGGATTAGTCGATCATGATTGAATTGCAGTAAAATTTTCGTCAATAGCACAATGTACGCTACCCTGCGAGTCAGAGCCCCTTTCCGACCTACGCAGGCCTCGGGGGAAAGTGCATGGGCTCTGCCAACAAACTCGATCATCGCCCCAAATTTGGGGCGAGTCAACCAACTTTTAAACTGGTCAAACAAGTTCTAGTTTATGAATACGCGCAAGAAGGAAAATAGCAAGTAACGCGTTAGAGCCTGGACCCAAAATAGTAATCTTGGCAACCATTCACGCATGCTCAAAAATAGTTTGTTGGCAATGCCCACTTTCCCCAGAACCTGCGTAGGTCGGAAAGGGGCTTGCACACTTTGTAATCAGTGCATTTCGTCTCTTCGACACTCATTAAAACTGCATAAATATTTGTTTTGATCACAAACCTGTCCTTATTATACGTCCAAATATTGCCAAATATTGTTGTTTTTACCAATATAGCATACCGTGATCTATCGCGATGTCATATTTGTTGCGACTAAAATGTTTATAAATCTAAGTTTACCACATTGGGTGATCAATCTCCACAAGACTCTTTTAATTGAGTTTTTATAATTAGCCACTATATACCAACATCATGCTCAGAAGTGAAGGAACACTGAGTGTGTTTAAAGTGATAAGTTTTGGAGATCATTTTGTACAATACTTGATCCAAATTGTTTTTCAAAAAATTGTGAAATTGATTAACCTACCTTGGAATCCTTTAGCACCCGATGCAATATTTGGCTATTATCAAATTGGTCTTCATTAGACGAACGTCTTCGCTTTCTTGTCTCAAACTGTCAAGTAACAGTGATAAGTAAATATTTATTAAATAATATAAGTAAACATTTAATAATGCACAGATTATTTACTGTTTAATTTATTTTCGTTATTGTTAAAACGGTTGTTGCTATATGCACTAGTCGTTTACTTACTTTATTTTTTTTATTGCATGTGATGTCCTTGGTAAAAAATGTTTCACGGCACAAATCAATTCCTCGAGCTTGCAATTCTGCCAAGGCTATAAAAACATATCCTACATCATATTTCCTAGAAAAACGATCAAAACGACTGATCTCAAAATGGATCATGTGCGAAAGCAACTCGTTTGGAGAAAGACGAAATTTGTGTGTTCTTTGATAGTTGGTATTGATCGACTTTTTAACCGTTGGCGCCTTTGCATCCGTCTTGTGAGAAATAAGTTGAACCTTTACATAAGCTTTACTTGCATCTGAGGAAATAATCGGTAAGTTTTCACCTTTGATTAATTTTATTGTCAGAATGCGGCTGAAAAAAAATGAAAGTTATAATTTAGTTTAGTTTACTCACAAAAGCAATATAAATTTACCTAATTATATACCCTGGTCCCATAGGTCCGCTCTCCTCCGAAATGCTGAAAACGCCGTGCTCAGAGCCAAATAAGTCGAGGGTCAGATCTTGACTCATGTAAATCTGTTAGTCAAGTATTTTTATTGCTCGACCTTTAATTAGATTACTGCAACATGAAAGCGAGATTGGTTGGTCTGTTCATTAAATACCACAAAGTGGAGGATAGTTCTACGGTTAATTAACTGGTCACGCCACGTGCTACAAATCTAGCTCTCTGATTGGACAAATATATATATATATATATAGAACTCACTGATACCTGGTGTATGCTAGAGAAAAATAAAGACGTCCTACGTCATCTCTATTGATAGTTTCATCAATCACTGTACAATCAACGGTTGTGCCGCCATTATCAGGAACTTTATCAGTTAGCTGAAATTAAAAGATAAATTTAAATTATAGGTTATTGGCTCTTAATTTTTAATATAAGATATTTTTATATAAGATAGATAGGTGACGAGAGCGAATAATTTTTAGTATAAACTAACTTGTTGAATTTTTTGAGATTATATTTTTAGATATAAAGCATGTTCATATTTATAGTTGTATGTTTGTCATTTATGTACCTGATTTATATTTTTCTCCAGTTGGACACGTTGGGCAGTAGTTTGAGGTAAAATGATATACTTCCTATTGAAACTTAGGGCGTTAGATCCATTGTTAATGCGATTAAATCCAAGGTTTCTCCATCTTATTCTAAATATTATTAATCCAGCAATAAAGAGAAGGAAAACTGCTAAAAGACTGCATTCCAATGTTAATATAGTCTCAGTAGTATCCATTAGCTATCTGAAATAAATAAGAGAAGCATATGTAATTGAAAAAACGGTTGTTAATAATTTATCTCTATTTTCTATCATTATAAAATCATCAATTACGGTATAGTGATAACTGTTGGTATTGTTGTCGTCGCTGTCGTCGTCCTTGTATATAGTACTAGAGAATTGTGGGACATTGTGGCACCTTAAGGTGGTAGATAGCTTTGACATTGCGCACTGTGTAATATATTTGATTATTTTTAACAAAACAATTTAATTTGGGGCTAGTTTCTCAAAGCATTGGTCTATAGTCACCTAAAGTTTCCCTACTTCTGGCAAGCTGATTTATCAGTCCATTTTTGTCGCGCCCTGATTGTATGTTTCGCATGTTTTGACTACGTCTATCTAGAATTTCCTAGTTTGTCGTGGAGAAAATTGCCAAAGTTTTCCCCAGGTACACTGATGTCTGATGGTAATACAACTATAAACGTTTTTCGCCAAAAGAAGACTTCTGACCAGGGCCGGATTTAGGAATGTGGGGGCCCTCCTTAGAGAAATTTATTCATACAGTAAATTAATTCGCTTTTATAGTATCGTGGAGTTGTATGACGGTCAGCCATATTGCTTTTTGATTGACGCACCACGGGTCCGCGTTACAAGTTGTACTAATTTCAGTACTTTATGTAAGATGTATTATATATGACTTTGTACGGGAATATATGACAGAATATTCACGCACGCCTATAATTGCTCGGTTTTGCCCCCATTTTTTTAAAGTAAATTTCTGCTACAAGTGTACTTGTCTATTTTATCAATTAGTCAGAACCATAATTCAGAAGACAAAAAAATAATTAATTAAGGTATTTTGTGGGGGCCCCTTCTGTGTGGGGGCCCTGGGCGAGCGCCCATGTTGCCCACCCTGAAATCCAACCCTGCTTCTGACTACTTTTTCTTTTTCTTTTGTGGGGTTCTCTCTTTTGAATACCGTAATAATTCGACGATCTGGAGAGGGTTACTTATTCGTGAAGGGTACAATTTCATTTTCGGTTAAATTATCTGATCTGTTACTGAAGACAGAACCAATAACAAGAATTGTAAAGAGCGTTATTCATAAAAACGCATCAGAAGGACGCTTATTTGGGAGGGGCGCTTATTTGGAAAAAATGCGGGAGAGGGCGTACGTACGCGCTTATTCCAGAATCATTGCTCTAATTATTTTCAGCAATCTGTGAATATTCGCCATTTTTATCAAACATTCGACCATTCTTAGTTGTGATGTTGAAGATGTGATCTAACCGAATCACCACGTTGCTTGTGCCGACCATTGATCCAACCTGTGAATAATTAAACGCGAGGCTGGAATCATACCTACTGTAATATTTGTTTTTTTACTCAACAGTATTTTAGGCGAAGTAAAATATCAAGCTTGAGAAGCTACACATTTTTATAACTAGACTAAACCGAGACCAGTTGCAACATTGCGGTTTTCTGGCTTGAATCAGCGAATCTGCGACTTTGCGATGCTCATTTCCGGCATATTTCTTTTTGAGCATGCGTGAACGGTTGCCAATATACTATTTTGGGCCCAGGCTCTAACCGCGTTACTTGCTATTTTCTTGCTTGCGCGTGTTCATAAACTAGAACTTGTTTGACCAGTTTAAAACCTGACTGACTCGCCCCAAACTTGAGGCGAAGATCGAGTTTATTGGCAGAGCCGACTTTCCCCCGAAGCCTGCGTAGGTCGGAAAGGGGCTCTGACTTGCAGAGTAACTGCAGCCCTGAACAAGCCACAAGTTCTATTAATATATACTATACCTTGAATGGTGGTCATACAATATTAGGTATATATATCATAGGCAATATATATTTGGCATATCACTCCACTAAGTAAGCTGTACATATTGAAGCGTGGGTCTATATAAATAATTATATTCATCAGGCAGATCATGAGTAGCGTTTGAATAAATTTAGTTTTATTTGCGACATTAATTTGTTGTGAAGGTTTGACAAAAGCTTTAAAAAGCTTTTCCTCCAGCCACCCACAGAGCACACTTAATTTGCAAAGCAATATAAAGTAATTGCCGACATCCTCTCTTGTAACATATAAATGACATATAGTACTCGACGAGGCATGTTGTGTAAATATTATTGAAATATATTAATTAGAATGAAAAATACAATTGAATGTATGTTTGTGCAACTAGCACATGTTCATCCAATAATCCCATATTTTCTTCCCACATAATTTTTATTTTAAATTCTGAAAGGATAATTTAAGAATGACCAAGAACGTACTTTGTTTTTGTTTTTTTTAATACGGTATAGTGTATAAATATATATTACATCGCCGGAAGCTTATATCCATGATTCCGTGAAACAAAGTTACTGCCGCCAAACATGTATGCTAATTATTAAACATGTATGACCCCCATTATGTTTTCATTTTGATTTATTATAAATTTCTTACAAGTAATTTTAATGCCTTACAATTCTAAAGCCATTCATAGAAATGCCCGGAGATACTTCGCTGCAATATTTACTGAATCCTAATTCAGTTTATATAATGTAGCTGCACTAGATTAACTGTCCTGATTTTCGTTTAAAAATTGTCTTGGGTTCTTGCTTAGTTTTATTACCAGAAGTTTTAGTTTTAGGCAGGTGTGTATAAACAACTAAAGAAAGATAGTGACGTATCTGTGCAAACACAATACTATATTTACTCGGATGCAATTGCTAGCACGCTCACCAGTTTACGCTTCTGGCGTCTAATTTTGTAATAATATAGGGACAAAAAAAACTTTATTAGTAGCTTGACTATATAAATGAGGTTAAGTACGAAGAATATAATTTTAATCTTAAATTCATGTTACAGTCGATTTACATCGTTCCAAAGTTTATAAGTTCGTTTCGACCTAGGCATTTGATTGGCTACTTAGTTGCTAGTATAGCCAATGAAATGCTTTGTTCAAAACCAACTTGCAAACTTTGGAACAAACTTCTAAACATTTCCGTCAAAAGCAAAATGAAACCGACTGTAATAGCTATGTAGTTCATAGATATACTAATAAAGATGTGCCAATGCCAATCCATCATGCATGCACGGTTCCGTTATATCTGATCTTAGCGCATTCATTTATAGCAATGGTATAGCATGCAGTGTATACCGAGCTTGCACAATCTGATAAGTAATAATGAATGAATAATATAGAATAGAATAGAATAGACCAACCATGCAAGACCTGACCCTACAATATTTGAAATAATCGATCCTACTAAAACAATCCGTGCTGACTTCGGACCCAGCAGGGAAAACGAACAACGGTTAATTTATTATTTATATCAAATATATTTGGTGTTCCTATTTGGTGTTCAGAAGGTTTGGTTGCAGTCTCGTATTAATTATTTAATTTTGTTTTATGTATACAGATATAGCGTCCTCCGTAGACGACTTTGCGCCGTCTAAAACTTGTCAGTGGCACCTTTTTCCGAGTCTAATCAAATTGCTCGCGGGGGAGGGTTAGTGTATAGAGCCAATGGCCTTGCAGTCCTGAACATCTGCCAGATGTCAGCGATGTCTGGTGGAAGTGGAACATGTTTCAGTTACTTAGCTTTATGATCATTAGGTAGGTATACTGCGATAAGCATGCATCGTCTTTCGGTCTCTACTCTAGGTTTCCTCAACGAGGTCTTCTACTTTTGATTTACCATATAACCGTCAACATTGCGACGGGACTATAGTACTGTTGCTCAGCGCTTTCAATCAAACTGAATAATATATTGCATGCCTGTAATGCTATCACTGAACGATTAATGACGTAAACGTGCCGAGAAATTTGAATCTCTGAGAATCATTTTATGTCCACTACTAAATACATCAGTGAGCTTCTATTTGACAACAATTTATAGTAATAGTGTTCTTAAGTTGAGGATTTAAGAGAGGAAATGACACCCGGTGATTCGGTATTTGTGCTGTGCCCGTATCAGTATATTATTTCTCACATGCATGCATGCATGCCATGGGACGAGTATAATCGAATATATCTCATGATATACAACAGCTGCTATATAACATTTAGGACTCCAAGAGAGCTACCGATCGCATCAGCTTTTTTAAATTAAAGGACGAGAAAAACCTTTTTTACCAGTAGAATCTTACCAGTAGAATTTTACCAGTAGAAAAAATATCATCGTTCTTGTCTTCATGCAATTAAGCTACAAAAGTTGTGATGATAATTCTTTGTTAACGGTCAAAAGGACTTGCTGCGTTTAAACTTTCTTATAATTGCTGAACTTACCTTTCAGTTAACGAACCTTCTGCGTGGACTTGTTGGTTGAAATCTCTCATTTTAGTTCTCAAACTATTCCATAAAAATTAAAAGGGTGTTCTCTTCAACGTACAACCTTCTTTCTGCAAGTACAATAATTATATCAGACACGACAACGAAGTTTGAATTAATTAATAAGGTAACTCATTATTCACTTTTGTTCTGAACGTCTCGTAAACTGATGAAAATTCAAACTAAATAATTGTCCTTAACTGTATTGTTCCACGGATTAATGGCGAAAAGAAAGCCTCAAGGATATGCCTTTATGAGTCCTGAGTGGTTTTCAAGAACAGTACCTGAATAATTTCTTTGGCGTGCTATATATATAGTTATGATGGACATATATACAAACAGTAATTTTTTTCAAAATGAGAGCTCCCACGGCAAGAAAGGGATTATAAAATGCGGTACAAAACAAACATCTGGTGACATTTTGCAATTTAAATTACAGAAGACAATGTTTATATTAAATAGCAACTGCTCTTCCACTTCTAGTATGAAATTATGTTAGGTGCGAACTATTGATCGCAAAAATATATTATATTAAATTTGTGATTTCTGGGGTCGACCCGATCTCTCCTCCGCTAGAACTGGCCATGAACCTATGCTAGATTGATTTCTGAAATAATATGTGACAGCATCAGCGGAGAAGAAAAGCGCGTATACGACCCTATATAAATATAATAAGTCTAAAGAACGTCTGCGAAAGAGGCGGTATTAGCGGAGGTGTCAATAATTTTTCCAAGCTGACATTATAACTGTGCAAGATGATCGAATATAACAGATCGAATATAACATAGTACTAGAAAAGGTTAATGATGCAATTGGGTAGGTTGGAGTAGGACTATGATTGGAGTGATTCCATAAGCTATAGAGTTAGTTACTTCGAATGATAAAACACAATCCGAAGATGAACATCTTGAAAACCCAAGATATGGATTAAGACAAGACAAAGATGAACGGTTATATTTCGACTCTATTACAAAGTCATCATCAGACCAAGAGATGACTTGATGATCTGATCTCTCTTGGTCTGATGATGACTTTGTAATAGAGTCGAAATAAAACCGTTTCATCTTTGTCTTGTCTTAATCCATATCTTGGGTTTTCAAGATGTTCGTCTTCGGATTGTGTTTTATCTTATATTTCTTTAAATTGTCGGCTGGCCTTGGCTTTTATATGTATAGTTACCTCGGCCCTTTGGGTTTCGGACACTGTAACTATATAACTATAGCTTATAGTCACCTTCGTCTTTGTAACTATAAATCTTACATATAATTAATTTGGCTCTTGCAGATACATAAAGACATGTTTGGTGGCAATTTCAAATTCTAACGGCTTAGTAGACAAAATAATGAATGGCTAGCCTTTAATTTGTTCTGCAGCTCGTGCTCAGCTTATAGGAAGACGTGCACGCGGAGCAGAGCTCAATAGAAGATATATTATTGTGCAAACACCACAAGTCTGCTGTAGAAATTTGTTTTGATTTATATGCAAGGTTGTTGTCATCATAGTCATTCAAAATATGATCTGGAAACTCAGATAAAGTCTAATTTGTTCTATCTTTTTGTTCGCCTTTATGCAGATTTGTGCACGGTGCACGGTCACTGAACCTATTGTATTTTAGTATAATGACGAAATTATCCAATAGCAACGTTTCAGTTCAATCACTCAACCGTGCTATTTAAATAATAATAAACCTAAAACAAAGGATGTGTACGTGTAAGGTACTGTTCAGCATCAACCGCAGCTCATTTGTTAACGACTTTGAAGTTTGCCGAGTTTCCAGACCATATCTCTATATGGCTCGTTTTCACTCACGTGATTGGTGGCCCCGTTCGTGGTGAAACAACACGAAATATTTGAATAAGAATAGAGTAGGATAAAGATGTGCACCAATATGTTCGCTATTTCATTGTTTCGGTATACCAATATGGCCGCCGTGACGTCAGATGAAAACCAAGAATTTACTATGTTGTCATCGCTTTTGGCTCCACCTATAGTCTCCCTAGCCCAAGATGTTCTTATCGCTCGCTCACACTCCCCCCCCCCTCCACCTCCATACGCGGCAAAAGAGAAATCATTTTTTTTTTTCAAAAAAGACTATGTCTATAGAAATAAAGAATTAGTTTGAAAGAAGTTTTGAGATATAAAAATAAGTTTAAATAAAAATTTCAAGACAACCCACCCATATTTTAAATATTTTTTATGATTTTTGTATGTATAAGTGTGATAATCAAATAACTATAACAGTCTTTGTATATATATATATACTCAATTTTTCTTAGAGTACCGCATTTTATGCAACCAAGTGTAACAGTTGGTCATGTATTTGTAATAGAAAGTATTTGTATAAGCTATATAGATATACATGTTATGCATGCAATCATGCCTTAGAGTATACCACCCTTCTCGTTTCCATGTCCTCTTCGGTAAACTTGAAATTTACAGAACGCGACTTACTCAAAACATATTATTTTAATCTATTATCCATGGTTTCTTATATAATACTAATCTGGGAGGAGGGGGCGTCCAGAATAAAAAATTTCCCGGCAATCTTTTCCCACACGTCAGAGCTCCTGCTTGAAGCAGATTCTACTTTGCAAGGTAAACTAATCAAAAACAATTTTGTGCAGGAGATTTCACGATTTTAGTTTTTAAAACATGCAGTGAAAGAGTTCTTTAAGGTGAAGTAATACGAGCAACAAATTGCTGCAACTTTGTTGCGTTGCAAGTTGAATAGTGTTGTTCCACGTATTACCACCCACCTTAAACATTGTCACGCAATAATGATTTAGTTGCAAGTTGAATCAGCATGTCGCTGAAGTAGAACTGGAGTCTACCTTTTTCAACAAATTTATTCAACTTGCAACAAAATCATTGTTGCGTGGCAATGTTTAAGGTGGGTGGTAATACGTGCAACAACGCTTTTCAACTTGTTGCGTTGCAAGTTGAAGGAAAATGTTGCCCGTATTACCTCACCTTTACTTTCCTGTAAAATTTCAGAACTTTTTTATTTTTTTGGAGCTAGCGTTGTACAATTTCGCAACGATTTCCACAACAGCTGCAATGAATTTTTGAAGCATTGCACAATGTAACATGTGCGTACGTACACTTTCTTGCAACTTGTCTCCGAACAATTTGCGCAATTAGCCAATATAACAATACATTTTGTACGCTGCTCTTTCTTTGGTCACCTTTGAGAGACAAGTTGCATGAAATATCGCAGAGTATAACACATCTGCATGGTCAGTCAACTGCAATACAACAGATTTAACTGTTAAAAAGTATATGCGTCTTTAGTATCAAATTAAGGTGGTTCCTTATGATTTTCATATTTTATATGTTGCCTGGTGCACTCTTAATTATTAGTCATATTCAGTGACTAAAATAATTCGTATTAGATACATAATTTTAAAACCCATTGACTCCCGCCAGGTCGGCCAAGACTGGCCTCTGTGGAATTTTAGTCTGCAATCTATAGATCACTTTCATAAAGGTCTTTACTTTAAATATTCTTTTATGTGCATCTGGCCTTGTTATGAAGCAATTAAAAGATTCTTTTGAATTGCGGACACCCAAACGAGGCCAGAAAGACTGATAAAAACACACATACAAGAATATTCAAATTAAATTCCATTATGAAAGTGGTGTAAAATTAGCTTGTCAAGGTAGACTCTGGGAGACAAAGACTACAATATAAGCCAGTTCGTAATTTCGACTGCGCATCAAGACAACGTGTTTTGCGTTGGCATAAAACTTATTTCAATTCCTAACATCAGGCTGACGAATTTGGTATAACGAATTTGCAATTGTATGAAGTAATGGATCAAACACGAGTTTGAGTCTTTCATCAGGGGTTCCAAACACTAGAAAACAAATGAAAACCGAGGGTGTAGCCCCGAGGTTTTTATTGTTTTCGAGTGTTTGGAGCCCCCTGATGAAACACGATAAACGAGTGCTTGATCTTGTTTCTCAAATGAGTATTCGAATCGTAATTTGCGGTGTTTTCTTCATTGATTTCAATATGCAGATTAAGAAATGTGACTGATCCAGTTCACTAGGAAGTTTCCTATACAGGTTTTCATTGGGTATCAAAACTCATGCATGTGATGTGGTATACATTCATGGATTGGCTACGATAATTCATGAATTATTAATGAGTTTGAGAAATGCAAATGAAATCAATTCTGCGGCGTTGGCCCGATGTTATGTATTATAATAAGTTTTACCCAAACGCAGAACGCGTCATTTTGATGCGCAACAACCGAGATTACGAACTGGCTTATTGAGTTGTATAAGAAACATTACATACGTATCTATTGTTGCTATGGTAATAATGACGTTAGAACTTTGGCATCTTTTCCAGCTTGTCAGACGCATTGTCTTCAGTTTTCTTTGGTGAAGATTAGTTACCAGTCATCTACTATAATTAATATTAATTCAAGATAGCTACCTTAGCTAGAATCCAGTTAGATTGCTTTATCGACGTGATTTGGGAAACTCAAATGACCGTAACTCCTTGGTCTTTACAGCTGAAATACCTTGTACCTGATGTTTCACAGCAGGACACGGTTGCAATTGATGCCATTGCGCAGTTGGTTTTGCAGCAGTCAAGGCCTCCACCCAGTGTGATTCTGCACTTCCACCAACCTGTTTTCCCAGTAGGGTTCTACCCAGTGGTGTATCTGCTCCCATGGCAACTTTTTGAAAAACTGTAATTTGAAGTTTAACATCATTGATTAAGAAATTTTTCAAGTCAAATAACAAGGCTTCGTTGAAAAGAGGATTGTGAGTTCCTGTTTTAAAACTGGTCGTCTTTCGATGTCGCGAGATGCGATGGAGTATTGAAACTTCTACATAAACTCCTAGAAGATAAAATAGGAAATTGGAATTCCTATAGAAAGTGGAATTTAAATTTTTATAAGAAAATATACAATAATAGCCTTAATACGCATAGGCATTCTTACAGATAGAATAACATATACAGTGCTCTGACCCTGCATGCTTACCACTGTATGTGGCGAAAGCTTAATTTTCTGAGAGTAATATAATTTTGCATAACAACCCTATTTTAGACTCTAATCCTAATTTAATAAGTAACTCTAAGGGCGCTTTCCAATTGACAAGGTTAGACCGGTCAGTCCGGCCAGAATGGACTTGCTTTTAATTAGGACGAAATTTTCCAGTCTGACCATCCCAGGCCTCAAACGAATCGTGTTCCATTTAACCGGAAAGACTGGTCTAACCGTGTAAATGAATCTGAACATAATCGTAACTGCTTAAATCAAAACCACAATCCGGTAACCCCAACTACACTCTTAACTTCGCCCTAATCTTAATCTTCGCCCTAATCCGAGCCAAAACACTTTATAAGCTTAGTTCTAACCCAAATCCTAACCACGATTTTACTATATTTCATAGGGTAAAGTATTGCAATTCTCGTATCCAAGGCATTCAGTTTCTACCATTTTTCGTTGTGAATATCAATCAATCAATCAATCAATCAATCAATCAATCAATCAATCAATCAAACAGTCAATCAATTTATTTCGATTTAAATGTAATAGATACAATTTTTACCAGCCCACATTTGGCAAGCTATTCGTGGTGAGGGGTAGTAAATAATATGAAGTTGTGAGCTGTTTAAATTAACTGTTGCTCAAACAGCCCACAAAATGAAGTGAAAAGACGTGTAAAACTATCATTTGGACAGTGCCAAGAAATTGGAAAGAAATTACAGGATTAAAAATAAATAGCGCACAAAAATGCTCTATAACAGAACTCACATGACTGTTATAAAAATAAAAATGGAGTGAAAGAAAATTGATATTCTTTACTGCGTATGGCTTCTAATTTGTTATTTATATCCCTCCTTACCGCGGTTATCTTGCGTTGTTTTTAGATCTCGGGCTTTAAGAATCAACACACCCAATCTGTTTGTTGCTGGAAGGTAAGTCAGCGAAAACAAAATGCTACTAGAATCGTTTATTGTTTCCTTTGTAGAATAGTCCTATAATAAGATGTAAAATTCATGTTAATATCATGAGATATTTTGGGTTAAATTGTCTCCTTCTGGAACTAGAACTCAAAATGCGCAATATACATGCATAATGATTATAAATTTGTAAAATATTTTGCCTTTGTTTGATTGTCATAATGAACGAAAACACTGTGGTACGAATAATTTATGTATTTTATACAATCTGGTGTCAATTGTTTTATATTTTTACTTTAAATTTATACCTTAAACTAGCGAGTTGTTATATACACCGCGTTTTCTGTTCTTTTATATATTATAGCTAACATACACTGGTTGGAAAAAATTAGTAAGCTGCCCAAACCAAAGTGTTATTAGTCATAAAATTGATTAAAAATAGCTACAAATTAAAGAACTTTTTCAGAATATCTGAAATTTCTAGGTATGAGAAAGTTAAGAGAACCAGTACTTGAGCTTGGTTTAGTCAGCCTTGTTATGTGTTTGAATAAAAAACTATTTACAAAAATATCACTGAAATAGACTAGAAATTAAAATCTGTTGTTTTCATAAACTTCGAGATATAGGAATTAAAAAAATACAATATAGAACATCTAATAAACTTTATTAGATTCTAGAAACATTACGAGAAAGTTGGAATATTTTGTAAAAATATAAGTGGCACTGAGTGTATACTGCAAAGAAAACAGATGTCGAACACGCATGCACGGTTTCAATCCAGTAACGACCCTTGGTAGGAGGTTGGAACGGTTTCTTTATAGGATACATATTAATCTATAACTATACATGCACTAAACTATGATGCTAAAGAAAGCCCAGTTTTCTCTGTGACCTTAGTAGTGTATAATGTTTTTAAATGTTTTATAATTATTAAATAAATTAAATGGTCATTTTCTTGCCTGTGTTCGATGAAGTAGCATAATCTCTTTAGAAAAGAGCATCGCTGTTTCAGAGATGTCAAATCCTTCTATGTCAAGTTGACCGAGTGGGTGAATAACTTCTCCCAGGCTTTTCAGATGAAAATATGGGTCCACATACCACACAATTAGATGAAGTTTTTTCTTCCACAAGTCTTCAAAGTCGACTTTGTACTCAAATGTTTCTTCAAACACTGGCGTAAAAGTACTCTCTTGCACAGCAGATGTAAATGGTTTTTCGGATTCTATTCCCGGAAGCAAAGCACACTCAACCAGTACGTTTGGTACCTGACCATCATGATCAGGAATATCTTCAGCTTTCATTATTCGTAAAACAAGTCTAGACCTAATCACAAATTAAAAAAAAATAATATCAAAAACACTTTTTATTCAGGAAGAAATTAAACAAAAGTATACTTCTACCATTTTTGAAAGTCGTGGTGTATTTTCATTTTATCTAAAAGTATTGTTACATATTAGAAATAATAGCACGCTCGGTTATTAAACTTCTCTTATAGTGCCAGAGATATAGTGAAACAAGCTAAGAATATACATATTATTTTTGGATCGGCCAATGACTTATTTAAGCCCAGCAAGAGAACGAGCTGTGTATTAGTTTCTTAAGGCTCGTTTACATAGGCGATTTTTGCTGTGATTTTTCTCCTCCTGACTGATGTAAACTGACTCCACCAATCGCCTGTGTAAACGGGCCTTTACAAACATCTACGCACAAAAAAACTATAGACGGATCATGCGGATCTTCTTTCAACCTTGACGATCTCCAATTGCAGAAACAGGATTGGAATCAAAAAGTTTAATCAGAAGTTTATTTGCCCTCCAACCTCGTACCCAGGGCCATCTGTAGGGAACTGGGCCGAGATGGCGGGAACAAATGGCCCTGGTGGAGGCTAGGCTATCTCAGCCTCTGATTGGTCAAGAGCTTATGGCGATTTTGTATTTTTTTTTTTTAATTGTATTTTGACCTTGTCGGTTGTTCCTGCACACGGCACGGGAAATTATATTTTAAACCATGCAATAATTAGGTGTAATTAGGTATAATTACTGTGTAAAGAACTGAGTTCTAGTTATAAAATGCGCAATACACTGCGCATTTTGAGCTAGCCTCCACCAGGGCCATTTGTTCCCGCCATTTTGTTTTATTCGCCATCTTGGCCCAGTTCCCTACAAATGGCCCTGGATACGAGGTTGTTTGACCTCTTATTTTCTAACGCTCTCTCTAATTACATTTATATCTCTATGCTATAAACATTTTGAGTTAAAGCTTTACCTGTTAGCATCATATTTTAGTGAAAAAAACAATGTTCCCAGAGGTCCCTCGTTCTTCACACTCTCGTGTATTTTCGGTTTGGCAGTTTCACTTTCTGTTTTTGCTGCACCTAATCTGCAAAATATTAAATAATGGTAATAACTTTAACTTTCCTGGAAGTACAAATTCAGAAACGAACATAATTGAGAATTAAATGCAAATATTTTGATAGCGCTGTTATGATGTTAGAAATAATAATTTAATAGATAAATATATGCTTCAGTCTCACAAATAAATAATGATTCTTTTTTATTTATACGTGTGAATTGTATTAAGCATTTTTGTGACTAATTATAGACACAATTTATAGAGTTTACAACTAAAAAAAGATCAACTATATGAATAACTATAATTTTTTATATTTTTATAATAATTTAATTTTATTAGAAAATGACTTTCAAAATTACAGAATATTACTTAAATCATCTTTTAAGATAATATATATATATTAAAAATATTTAAAATATTTAAAAATATTATGATAACAAAGGCCAACAAACAATTGCTAGATGCTATAAAATGACTAAAAATTATTACTGAAGACGTATACTAAAACTTATCAGATATTAATTACATTATATATATTTACTCGATTTCAGCTGCATCAAAAACATCTGTGTCCCACGTCAATTGTTCTATGAATGACCTCCGTTTAAGCTGACGAATTTTTCCAGCACGGACAGCTATCCTTAATTTGTTCCATAGATCTTTAGCACTTCTATCTTCACGTAAATTTACCTAAAAATAACCCGAGGTGTTATTTTACAATAATAAGAACGTAAATTGCAATTTTTGCACAATTTTTCTTCTTTTGAACTGTCCAACAGATGTATTGTACAATATTTTCTGTTTACGTTAGAATAAATAATGTATACTCCGAAAAAGTATTTCTATGTTGTATTTTACTAAACATTTTAAAGAATTTTCAAGTTTTGAGAATAATCATCACTAAATACTCCTTGTTTAAACCTTTAAATGTTGTTAAATTCTCCTCCAAAATGCAGGAAATGTCATTTCAGAAGTCTCAGAAATTCAAAATTTCCTGGGAGAGAAGCCCCCAGAGCCTCTTTAAATAATTTTGTCACACTGATTTGCAAACGTCAAAAATTTCGTTCCTACGGCATTATGATTCGTTCTTTTGGTACACCAATATGACTGATGTGACGTCAGATAAAACTATCTAGTATATATGAATAAAGGATGTGAATGCATGATGTAACTTGTCAAATTGTATATTTTACTTTCTTGTGGTGATAAAGTATTGTGCTCCTTTTATTTCTTTACATACCTCAATATTTGGTTTAATTGGACTCTTCATAAAAATCTCCTGACTTAGATTCACCTTCTCAGCTGTCAATTCAGCCAACGACAAAAATACATCTCCCACTGTAGTTTTTCGTGAAAACGTATCATACCTGCAAATACAAAAGTGAACTGTCTGTCGCACGAGTTCTTCGGGCATAATTGGGAAATTGGATTCCTTCCTGATCATCTGAAATAGGTTCAGCTTTCACTGGGAGAATTTGTATCTCGATGTACGGTTTGCTTGAGTAGGATTTATGGCTTGGAATGTTTTCTCCTTTAATAAGTTTTACTAAAAGCATTGATCTAAAAGGAAACAAAAATTACACATTTACTAGAAAATATAGTATAGTTCCCATCCCCTCTCTCTCTATATATATATATGCTGTAACACTGTTATACCAATAGAGATTATAAACCATAGTCAATCGAGAGATGGTCTGAAAACTCATCTAAAGTCTTTGCTCTATCTTTTTTTTCACGTTTATGCAACTTTGCACGATGAGTATAATGTATTTTTGGTGCCGGATAATGAAGTAATAATCCAATAACAGCGTTTAGGTTTAATCGCTTGACTGTGTTACGGTTAATGCACATTAATGAACATTTCTCCAATGAAAACCTCAATCTGACATCTGACATTTTGTACACTACTAAATAAGAACATTTTTGAGATATCTAATTGAAGTAAGGTTACATCTTATGCTTAGTTCATGATTGATTCGGTGTTATTATTCATGAGGTTTTATTTCCCAATCCTTCATTAGAAATGCAAGGGATTTATATAGAGGGTTGGAGAGATTTCTGTATAAATCCCTCATTAACTATTAATGAGGTATTTATACGACCCTTACCCTAGAGGTTCTTCCACGTTGGTAGGGATAACGGGGCACGCGAAGGACCGAGGGGGTAAAAGGGAGTTGGGCTCTTTTACCCCCTCGATCATTCACGTGCCCCCGTTATCCCTACGAGCGTGGAAGAACCTCTAGCATCAAGGGTATAGGGCTCTCGGAAATTCGGAATTTATATGTCTGAATACCTCCGTTCTCGGTATTTATCACTTACATATAGTATTAACTACAGAAGACATATATATTTTGATGCATGCATGAGTAACAACGCACTATACGAGGAACATATAACTCCCATCCATAAATATATAGCGGCTCATACAGAAGAAAATAACTTCCATGTATACCTATAGATAACTACAATAGAAAGTTTCACGATAGCGGCCACCATTTTTCAAGTATAGGGCAAACACAATAAATTTTAATAAAATGGTATGTGACGTAACGGAGGAAGACGGGGCCCTTAGGCATAATTTGGTGTGGGGCCCCTTGTTGTCATGATTTGACTGATATGGGGCGGGGCTGCGGCGGGCCCCAACTGTCGGGGCCCTTAGTTCTCGCCCTAACCCTACCTAATGAGCGTTACGCCACTGGTGACTTTACATCCAATCGGGGTGTATATACAAAATAGCGACCGCTATCTTGAAACTTCGTTCTATGCAAAGACATATTATAACTTGCAACACACAACTTTCCACTCATACGTAAATGACACAGTTATAAAAAGAGAGACCAATTATGTATAGATTATAAAAATCAGAATTGTGATCTGATATACAAAACAATGTTACTTTTTGGTATATATAATGATACAAAGTACACTTTACCTTTTATCGTCGTATTTGATTGTAAAGTAAAGATACCCACACGGTTCTTCAATCTCTTCAAGGATTTCTTCTTTTCTCTAGTAATAACAAATAAAATGCTGTAGAAGTGCTAAGTGTGCTAAGTGAGTTGTAAAGGAAAATATGGTGGGCAGATTGTTGAATGCAAATAATATTTTTCCTTAGCTTCCAGCTATAGTATACTGAAAACTATATCTTTACTAACTTGGAAGCTATTAATACACATATAGCTAGAACATTTTAAATTACTACCTCACTAATGGGTCGGGATATTGGTTGAACACATGCAACTTTTGTCTCTAGCGCTGGTCTTTCACTGATTTCTGTTTCTTTATTCAAGAACTGTTCAGTCTCAGCGGAGGATCTGTATTTTCTTTTTTTCTTCCATATTGTTGCGAATACTGCGAAGACGATGAATGCTAATACCACAGCCAAAGCTGTGATAAATATTATTGTTTCATTCATCGAGCTAAAATTGAGAAGTAATCAATAATTATTATATAAAGCAAATTTAGTTTGCACCGACTTTCCTGACCTGCAAATCCCTAAAAACTTGTTTTAAGAAAAAATCTTGTTTTAAGATTTTCTTGTCCCGTCTGCAAGATAATAATATTTCTGGGTTTTCTTGACAAGATATTTTGTCTTAAAACGAGATTAAATATCGTAAATCTTAAAATAAGAAAATTTATCTCTACAAGATTTGGAGGTTTTGCAGTGTGGACACTATATTATAGTCAAACGTTGCCAACTATCAACATTGAGAAGTAAAGAGCTTGTTTAAATACTCTACTTTACAAATGTTGAGTCTCCTGCGGAGAGGCAGGCTATATACAGTGGAACCCCGCCATACGACCACCCTGTTATTACGACAACATTTCTTTGGCCCGATGGTGGTCGTATTAACGATGTTCCACTGTACTAACAATGTTTCCTTACTGCATGCCATGCAGTATAGCAAATAATTGAACCATGCACATGACATACACGCAGAGTCAAAGAGAAAGAAAATATCTTAATCGTTATACCTTTCCGGCAACCGGCACAATTACTATACATAGGCATGCATATTGACTATATATTAAAGGATTTTAAGAAGTCAACTAAAATATGTTGACTACGTACTGAGCCATTGAGTCCATCGAGATTGCACCGCGTGTTAATGCTTACAATCCTGTTTTCCAGTCAATGTCATTCAGTTGACTTTGACAGTGTAAGAAAATTACTGATAATTTTTTTTCTTTATGTTTTACTGATGATAATTAATTGCTTTTTTCTATTGACTAATTCAGTAGTTTATTTTCTAAAATGCGATTGTTTAGACTGATATTGCCAGTTTAAATCGACGAACTATATAACATTGGCATATACATAATTTATTGAAAATTCAGTTTGTCTGTAATATATTATACGTTTATCATTAATATACATGGTCAATCTATCTTTGCTAAACGACATCTGCGAGAGAGTGCTTCTGAGAAAGACAATTAATATAGTCATTTAATTTTAAGAATTTTTTTCTGAAGACTGATTTTTCCAATTTCTTTGTGTTTGATTAAAAGTTTGATTTTCTAACATTAGCCAGGCCATTTAAGTCGCGAACACACTCGTATAAACGATCAATTTCTAATAAGTCGCGACTTATAACCCTGTTCTTATTTTAGTCGCGACTTACTTTGGTCCCGAGCAAATTGACCACTTATATACGGGCCGATACGGGTGTGTTCGCGTCTTCGCGACTTAAATAGGACGCGTCTTAATTAAGTCGCGACTTAATACCGTGGTTTATACGATAGCCAATAAGACGTGGTTTACACAAGACGCGCCTTACATAAGACGCGAACTGACCCATTTATACGGCGTTTTTGAACAAGCCGCGGCTTGTGTAAGACGCGACCATAAATCGTTGTATACCTTTTATACGAGTCATTTCGCGTCTTATGTAAGGCGCGGCCTGTGTATGTCGCGTCTTGTCAGCTCTCGTATAAAGAGCCCTATTTTCTCCCGTTTAAATGGCCCTGATTATATGCTCTCAATCGTTATCATGGCCCCTTTTCACTCGTATCCCTTCTGGCGTTATAGAGAATAAAATCATGATACGTACCGCGTCATTCCTAATCGATGAAATGATGATATTGCGTTATGCAATTGTAATTCTGCTGTAATAATGAAGATTGCTAACACCAAGGATGCAATCAGTATAATATTGGTCATGTTGCAATTAAGAATATATATATATGCATCTTCCTAACAACCATGACCAAGACTTTAAATTTAGCCGGTAATAAGTAGAGCTGTCTTACTCACCCAGAATCGTTCGATAAGCCTTTCTTTGTATATACTTGTATTCCATAGCATTAATATAGTCGAAATTTCTTGGCTTTAGTAAATTCTGATAATCATTAATGTCATTATGCATTTACTGACTCATCTGATATACGCAAAATTTCCATGCGGACTTCAAGCCAGTAAAAACGGTTATAAATTTCGTCTTGGGACAATTTATATATTTATATATATCAGTCGCCTGATGATCCCGTTTAGGGTGAAACCTCTGGTAGCGAAGACTTTAAGGTAAAACTATACGTCATACTTTGTATATATATATATATATATATATATATATGCGACTGAAGTCAATTGAACCGGAGTTGGAAGGTCTATACCAGCGCAAAGGGGATACAAGTCTGAGCAACAATTCTGCATGTAATTATCGTGCATGCATTGCTGGAAACAACTTATGAAAAGAAACTATGGAATACTACATCTAAGCCTGAAATATTTTTATCAATTGTTTGTACTTCAACTATATATTATAGTCCCGTGATTATTTTATCTATGAATTCCGACCACTGTAGTATGTAGCATGTTATATACTCAGACAGTTTCTTCAACCCGTTTCTGTGTTCTCTATTGTTCGTCCATGTATTATATCGTTCTGTTTATGTCGTTTTTTGTATTCTCTGTTTGCTCTAACTCTTTGACGTTATGTACTATTTATCTCTATACATTACCTCTATATATTTTCCATATATGTTTTCCCATGTATTCCGAACATGTTTCCCTGCATGCGTTTCTGATGCTCTATAATCTATTCTAACTGTTGTTCCAAGAGTATTGTGAATCTATTTTGTCTGCGTTATCCCATGATGGTTTTTAATAGGTTTAGCGTTTTACACTGAACTATACAGTAGAGTTGAAAAATAGAAATTCGTGACAAAAATTGTTTACTGTCATTTTACACTTGTGAGGTTAAGTAACTTGTCAGTCATACTTGAGTGGCCTTCCAAATTTACATATGATATTAACTACAACAGTTTTCAATTGCCTCCTTGTGCAAAACTAAAATGAATGGTATATCAATATATACTATGATATTTTTTAATCTAACTTTGTAAGTTATGATTCATCAAACACCAAGTGTATTTGAAATAGCCATATTTATGTTTAAAATAACTGATGAAGCCGTTGCATGAACGTTGAACACTTTTGTTTTAATAATGACCCGCGGTTCAAATCACTCAGTTCCCATAGCGTAACGTCATGACGTAACGTGCAACCCATGCAGTGGCGACACGTTTGGAAGTTGCTAGTATGACGTACAGATTCAGGTTTATAGTTCTAGCTTTACTGTATTTTGAACTAGTTATTAAATAAATACGTTGTTTTTCTTTATTACGACGCGCTTATATAATATAACGTGTTTATTTAATTAAGACAAACTCGATCGATGTCGAAATTCCGCGTTACTTGCATATGACGCTGAGTTTATACTCTGTAAATTTTTCCTAATAAGTAAATAATATGTAATAATATGTCTTTACAATTTTCAGTCCATGCACCTCGCAAAAAGCTAAGTAATTTTTACGAAAAGTCCTAAAACTGTAGGAAGTCGGCGCGAGCATTTTTTCAGACGACCCCCTTCCCCAATGGCCAGCTGTCTAGATAAGGTGTTCATAAAACGCGGCCTATATAATATATAATATATAATATATAATACATAATATATAATATATAATATATATATATATATAATATATAATATATAATATATAATATATAATATATAATATATAATATATAATATATAATATATAATATATAATATATAATATATAATATATAATATATAATATATAATATATAATATATAATATATAATATATAATATATAATATATAATATATAATATATAATATATAATATATAATATATAATATATAATAATAATATAATATAATATATATAATATATAATATATAATATATAATATATAATATATAATATATAATACATAATATATAATATATAATATATAGTATATTATTCTATAATAATTAATAAGATTACGTTTACACGATAACGGACAAATTTATATAGAATGTTGCAGTTATGTAAACAGGGGCATGGTCATGTAAATTTTCTATGGAATTGAATTGTCCTGAATTCGTCCGGTACCACCGTGAATATATACGCTTACATATGCTACCAACCAACATGGCCGTTGTCTCTTTGTCTTCTAAATCTCAGGGGATTCATTGCAACCCACCAATATATATAACTACATATATGGTGGTTGCATGTCGACTCGATTTCGAGTATATGACCACTTTCTTTCAAAATGTTATGCGCTCTGCAGAGCATTCCTACCACGAGCTTTAATTAATTAAGTGACTGGCTCTTGATTCCTGCAAGACTGTTGAGATTTTTCTGGCAGATGTGGCATGTACTCCCTTTTTTGTGATTTTGGTTCTGTGCCTGGGGAACATCTTTATGGGATATGCATGCGCCCCTTCAAACCTGAAGGGGACTTGCATACCTTACCACACCCAGAACACAGTAGATGTTGTCTGGGAGGGTAGGTGCATGGCAGTAAAGTCATATAAAGTTCTTGTGTCTCTCGCACAACATCATGGACTTTGACATGCCTTCCCAAAGCCGCCTTGACAAACAGGTGCGAACGCAGAAAGAGCATGTTAGTTCCTGGTCTATTAAGTTACCACCAGGTAACTGAATACCTACAAATTTCCTTGCAGCGCGTTTCACCTTGACTTTGGTTACCCGCTCTTCTTCAAATTTATTCATGCCATCATAAATAGCTTTCCTCCAGAGGTTCCTATTCCGTGCGATCAATTCCCAATTCCCAACATCCATGCCTATGTCCTTCAAGTTATCCTTCCGACACAGTCTCATTAGCGCTTCTTAGGTTTACAGGCTATATATATATATATATATATATAGCCTTGTCTTAATCTCGCATTGTTTCTTTTGGTTTGCCCACTTTCTCAGTACAGACCTTCCTAATATGAACGAGTTTTCTGATTAGCTACAAGTAACCAATCACATTGTCGATTATCAATTTGTTTCCATGCTTCTTACTGATTAGGGTTAGGGGAAGATTTTGGGTTAGGTTATCTAAACCAATCAGAAGCCATCTTAGTATAGGTATATTTAGGAACCCAATATATATGTATATGTTTAAGATAAAGAAATTAAATCTGAATATATTGCTATAAGAATCCTGGAATGCATCGATTCTATACGATAAAAATAAAAATAGCTCACTTGCAAACGTCTGAAACTTTTAATCGTTCACTGAATTGTAATACTAACAGGAGGGTCAAGTTCTGAATTGCTGATGAACCAAAAGGGCATTATTAATACCATGGTCAATCGAATAAATTTCAGTTAAATCAATAGTGCATGTTGCTCTAGTTTGGTCAACATTTCAAGTGCCGAGTAAAGAACCTGGGTACAAAATTGAGATTTCACTGTGCGTATATATTTCAGATGTCACGTGATTGTATTTTTTGATATAAAGAAATAACAAAACAGTTAGAATGTTGGCGCTAGTTGCAATCAATATCAGAAAATACACTTATATTGTTTCCGGCAAAATATGAACTTTCACTTTCGAGACGTGGTGTATATGGTTTATTCGTTGTGATATTGAGATTAAGCGGTCTGACTTTTCTGCGGTATAATTCAACTGAGAGCTTGAATATACTAGACTATTCTAAAATACTGAATAAAAATCAACAACGCAAAACAGCGATTGAAAATACAGGTGACAGTAGATCAGCGACGAATTATGGTGATAAGTTAGCAAAAAGGTGAGACCGATTAACCCTTTCATGCACGTCTTGCCAAGTGTTGACATCTAAGTGACTAAATCCTTGACGAGTAAAATCGTTTTGCATGAGATAGAGAGAGTAAAATAATAAACTCATCAAAAGTTGGCCTCATTTGATCTTATACTTCTAACTTCGTGCATATTCACCGCTTTATGCACTGCTTGCCAAGAGTAATATATTCACAGTGGATTCATAAGAGCATTTTCTGCTTTAGGCATTGAAGACCGCGTGGTTGGAAGACTATAAGAGTGCCGTATCTGAGCCAGGGGAGGAGGGGAGGGCAATCCTTTCCCATGATACGTCTGATCTACGCTCTCCGTGCAAACGTTGATCGGACTATATATACGCCAAAACTGATCTCACCACCCATATTTGAATGAACCAATATTTGAATGAACCAAAAGCAGGGGCTTTAAATTAAACCTACTAAAGTAATTAACCACCAGTAAAAACCCACCAAATTCACTCCGCTCTGGTATCTCCGGCGTGCTGCAAATCTCACTGCGAATATGTCTCTCGAGTATATATATTGACGTCAATGCATGTAAAGAACAAGCGCAAGGGGTTGTTGCGTTAACGTATATTTCAGTCTAGTATTTGACCAGTTACCCTGGTTCCAGAGTTGGGTTTTTTTATTAGTATATCCAGGAAAACATTATACAGACTATGACATGCATGTTTATTATTTTTTTTAATTTCGGTTAATCAGTTTTTATTTTGTGTGATGAGCATGTAACCATGTTTTGCATGCAATATTGTGCTGTCACATCTTTTTTAACGATAATTATTAACTTTAGCCTCCATCACAGAAGTGGCAGAGCGTTCTTTAATCTTTATACACCGAGTGAGTGCTATATAACAAGTATAAACAAACCGCTTAGAGGACAATGACAATTAATGTCACTTGTATTAAAATGATCTGGAGAGAGAGACCACTAGTCTTGTTTTAACTTTATAGTGTTAGGGTTTGAATTAGGGTTAGGATTAGTGTTTTCGTCAGGGTTAGCAATTAGCGTAATTAAGATTTTCTGGGGTGAGCCAGCAAAAAAAATAGTGATTTGCATCTGGAGTGCTAAGCGTATAATGCATTGCGGACCACGCTACCCTACGGGAAACCACTCCAGAATGGTGTAAACACAACAAAGAAACGTAGGGATTTTTCAACGGAAGACTGACCGTACCGTAATAGTGTAAACGGGGCCGTAGAGGTAGTTTAGGTAAATGTGAATCACATCATGTGTATATAGTGCCTTCTTGTTTAGCTATATCCACAGTCAGTAACTGGTAGCTAACTGACACAATTTCTTAATTGTCTTCATTATTGCTATAGAACTTCATGCTACAAGTAAAGTAATACGCGCAGGTTCACGTCGAGTTATAACTGAATAAAAACATGGTGGGAATTGATATAAACACCGTAGCACGACATGCACAGTACATACCACATTAATATATAAACCGACAAAAAAATCCACCGAGTCACACTAAACGGCAACAGAACAACGGCAAAGCGGGAAAATTGCGTTCGTATAATATATAGTATACCGTCACTAATGTATTGCACTAAAGCAAGTTAATTGGATACGACCATCTTTCCTAAACAACTGATTCGCAATATTAGCATGCAAGGATAGTATAAATGATGATTTTGTACATACATGCGGAACGAGTCTGGAAGGTAACCGTGAGTATTAATAAATTAATGAGCTGTGAAGTGCATGCATAGTTGACATGCATATATTACTGTCCTAATTTCTCACCAGTAAATATTATAAACATCATATATTGCTGACTATAGTTAACGTTTATACCTTAAAAATTGTATTGATATGCCTTAACTGCTTAAGTTATATACAAAAACAACTAAGTTACACCCCACGGCGCATGCTGTTATACATGCAGTTCATTTGTTATTGAACTGCACTGTCTTTAAAGTGAACCATGCATCTGGTTTATGCAAGTTAGCTCATCGATACCAGCAATTAATGTTGAAAAGATTACACACTATTAAAATATAATGATTTCATTCACTCGTTCAGTTCATCAAAAATCAAATTTTACTTACCTCGAAATGCTCGAATATTCCTGATCAGTCGCGAGTGATATTTAATTTCTTCTTGTTACTCCAATGCAATTACATTCTTAGCAGTGAAATTTCAAAATTCATTATGCTACTGTTCGATAAAGACTTCGCGATACTTTAATTAGTATTTAGCAACGTTATGGTTTACCATGCAGACATCTCTCTTTTAGTAGGTTTACATGCTAGCTTTGCCGTTGATATGATATAACTCATCAAACCGCATGAATAAAAACTGTCATAAACGGTCTTTGGCTCCTATTAAAATGCACGTTAAATTATAAATTATACGCTCGACTAGGCAAGACGAATGAGACACGGAATGTTATCTTTTCACTCATGAACATTCTTTAAGTTAAAGTATATTAAAGGTAGTATAAACTTTGGCAGTTTGTCAATCTGATAAAAGTATAATATATCTGATGAATGAACTATCAGAAACATAATCTTTATAGCAATGCATGACACTCGTAGTCAAGACAATTTAAAGCACTTATCTCATAGTATATATATATATAATATTTGCTTTCTTGTCTGAAGCGACAAACCAACGGTCACTTTGAATCAATTATCATACTGATGTCAAAAGGTCACCAACGATTTCCTAAAAGAATGTCAACTGTTTGGTCCGTACACATGAATTATTGACTAGTAAATAAAGAAGCAATCACTAATATAAGAATTGATTAAAATCTGTTTACTTAAACATCAAACACAAAATTTATACACGATGCTAAAAAGCAAAACTTCATTCATTGTGGGGTATATACCCATACATAGCCTCGTCTGCAGGCTTCTTAACATATGGAGGATGCCAGCATGATCTATAATTCAAATACTGATGTGTACTCTGTGGGTTTATATAGCACACATCAGTATTCAAATTACCATCCTCCAGAGAGACCATATATAGAATCAAGATAAGAAATCTTTTCACCACTAATTTCCCAAGTAAACTTGATAGTTTCGTGATATGATAATTCTTCCCCAAGAATTAGGAGATGGGTTTCTTAATTTTGCTAGACTGGTATTGGAAAATAACTATTTTGAATTCGATGGGAAAACATACAGCCATGTACAAGTTGGGCACGGCCATATGTAGAGCGTTTTCATCTGACGTCACGGCGGCCATATTGGTGTACCAATACAATGAAATGGCAGCCATATTGGTGTACGGTACGGGAATTAGCTCTTTCTTATTCAAATATTTCGTATTGTTTCACCACCCCAATGGGGCCACCAATCACGTGAGTGAAAACGCTCTACAGTGTGTATCAAAAAAATTCGAAGGAGAAAATGAATTAGCATTCTTTTCAAACAACCTATTGTAGTAGTTTGAAAGCCCTAAAAGCGCTGCGTTATAAATTAATCAGCACATAAGTTAAACGAAGCGAAAAAGCTTTTAAATACTTTCATCTGCATACACTTCAAGTTATCTTAATTTCCCAGGTGTATAAGACCGTGTGTTTTACGCATCTGTGGGTTCAGCGAAGTGCTTAGGGCTTTCAAACTACTACAATAGGTTGTTTGAAAAGAATGCTAATTCATTTTGTAAGGGTTCGAATTTTTTTGATACACAATGTATAGGTATAAAATTTGCACCGGGATATGTAATAGATAAAGCCCGAGAACGAGGGCTGTATGGCGTCCTCGGAGCTGTATATCGCATACAGCCTGACGTTCGAGGATTTTATCTGACTTATTTCATGATTGAGGAGGTTTTCCAACAAAGTTTTGTCTATTTTTTCCACCTTGGACAAAGATTTTCCTAGTTTTTTCTTCATTTCTTATCTAATTAGTATTCACAGGGCTGTATCAGTATACAGTGTGTATCAAAAAAACCTGAACCCTTAGAAAACAACCTATTGTAGTAGTTTGAAAGCCCTAAGCACTTCGCTGAACCCACAGATGCGTAAAACACACGGTCTTATACACCTGGGAAATTAAGATAACTTGAAGTGTATGCATGGTGAAGCTTTTTATAACGCAGCGCTTTTAGGGCTTTCAAACTACTACAATAGGTTGTTTTCTAACACAATAGGTTGTTTTTTGATACACACTGTATACAGCCCGCGGGACATCAAAGAATACCGACTCAACCATGAAATAAGCTAATATATTTCATGGGTAATTGGTGACATGATTTTACGCCATGTTGGATGACACCACCTATTGGGAAGAAAGTTTACTTGCAACGTGCAAATTTCGTCCTTGGGTATATGGTGGCGTTTCTTGGATGATATTTTTGTGATATGCCTTCATGCATGGCCGCCAGAGGCTTGAAGGTTTCTTGGAGGCGCTGAATTCATATCACGAAACTATGAAGTTTACATGGGGAATTATGGTCTCTCTGGAAGATGAAAATTTAAATACTGATGCGTACTATTAACCTACAGACACGCATTAGTATTTGAAATATTACATCGTGCCATCCTCCTCATGTTAAGAAGGGTATCTCATAAGTATAGGTTAGTGACCGAAACCGAGGTCACTACGCTGGTTATTAACTCTGAGGGCCTTATTCATGACACAGACGATATTTGTCTTTATTTAACAAAAAAAATGGTATTCTAGACATAGTTTTAAAGCGATATAGTAGGTCATTTAATATGCAAGGTCAATAACCTATACTTAACCGCGGCACATCAAAGATAATTTATGCATGAATAAACTAATGACATTTAGTATAAATACACAGGTGATTATAGAAAATAGCGCGCGCTGATTGGTCAAGTTACTTCGGATTAATTCTCGATAATCACCTACAGCGTTTATCCAAAATGGCCGCCAGCCAAGTTGTCAATGCGACAGACCAACCTCGTACCCAGGGCCTTCTCTGCTTTCAAAATGGCGCGAGGAGAAGACCCTGGCAAAGGCTGGTCACGTGATTCCAACATACTCCAAGATTCTCGGAGTATTTGGTCACGTGGATAATTTGAGCTTCGCCCGTCCTGGGGGGAGCGGTTGATTCGGTTCTTATAAACGTCAAGGTTGTTGTTTCGAGCGGTAAATTAGATATATTTCAAAATTTACGACATTTGCTGGATAATTCATATTTGTTGCCGTCAATCGCCAGAAATGAAGCCGAAGGCGACGAACGATCATAAACTGATAAACAGAAACCCGCTCTGCGAGTCTGCGGTTGCAGTTACTGATACATACACTAAAAATATTCGAATGCTGTTGATTGTTGGAAGTATATTTACCGTCCAGTATAGCACATTTATGTTTCTTGTCCACACGTTTTGGATTTGTGGAAATTTAATTGTTGTATCTGTCGATTTATACTCAAACGGCATATTCGAATCGAATCTGCTGTCCTCGACTCCTCGTTGACTTTGAGGTTGTACTTTTATACAAATATACGATCAACAACAATTCTTCGATCGACGAACATTTATATAGATCAGCACTGAAGACTTCGACTTTGTATATTTCTAAACTTTTTAAATTAGATTCGGAAAGTCCAGAAACCGAAATATTAATAAACACTTCTTGCTTGCATAATAAAGCAAATATGTTGTAGTGTAGACGCTTCTTACTAAACACGGTCATTAACTGATTTGATAAACTTGTTAAGAGAATGTCTTGTTATTTGTACGATTTGGTTATGCCTTGAGTGAATAGTTTTACATACGCAAGCCAACTATACGCTGTTTATCAGTGACTGTACCGCGTCCCCCGGTTCACCGATATTCACCTCGCCTTCAGCGAATAATTGTTAAATAGTCAAGCTTTTAATAAGATAGAGAAAGATTTGTGATTCGGAAGATAAGTTTAACAACAGATTGAAAGATTCAAAAGGATTTTTGATTAGGAGAGGTTATAAGGAGGGTTTTGTCGATGGCCAATTTAGTATAGGGTGACGAATGTTAATCGTCCAGACTTTTTTACGTAGAAATAAAAAAGGTAGTCAAGAAAAAAGTGGGCATATAACCTTGGTCTGTAATTATCACCCTGCTTTGTTAAAAATTCACAAATCATAAAAGATTTGCATGTTTTGGTTGAGTTGTCGCTTTTCCTTAAAAGTTTGTTACCTGAACCACCTAATGTATATAGGCGATCAAGAAACCGTTAAAGATAATTTGGTAAGAGCTAGCCAGCTACGTTAAAGTCAGAGATTGAGTGCGACAAAGGAATGTTTACTTGTGGGAAGAGCAGATGTAAGATTTGTAAATTAGGATCCACCTTTTATAGTAATGTTGAAAAGAGGTCTTTCCACATCATTCCTTTGATTGCGATTCAAGTGGGGTAATTTGTGGGGAGCATTTGTATGCACATTTTTTTGAAGAAGGGTATTTGGGAGTAGATGATGTGGAAGTCCAAATAAGTACGTAAATCTGAAGAAGGGGCAGTACCCAGGAACTGATAAATTATTATTAGTAGTAGTATGTTTTAAGGTCTATTTTTTAATCTTATTGATGATCTCTCTCTATATACTTATACATATTATATATAAGTAATATTGGGCATTTCACTCGTTTACATAGCATGTTCTAAGGATTTTGGCTGAAGGAAAATTCGAGTGTAGAATATATACATTCATAGTTAAGACCAAACCGGGACCAGTCGCCTGATGATCCCGTTTAGGGTGAAACCTCTGGTAGCGAAGACTTTAAGGTAAAACTATACTTTATACTTTGTATATATATATATATATATATATAATATGTATAAGTATATATATAGAAAGATTGCACTATGTACGCTCCTTCACCTCGGTGTTGTTGAGCACTCTGTGAAGTTGCCGTGGATCCCTTGTGGAAGTTTGAGGACTCTGGGCCCATGCATGCGCACTTCACGCTATCTGGATGTACTTGGTGAAAATTGGTGAAACACATCTAGATTGTTCCAAGCTACACTAATGAGCTGTAGTACAGCGAAACACGTGTCTGTGTATATACTGTATATATACGATAGTATACACGATTATATTCAAAAAAAATTATTAAGAACAGCTCAATTATGAACAACTCAAAAGCATATGAATACGTTTTGATTATTTTTTTATTAATTAACACTATTATGTATATTTTAACCTAAAATCTGTTCGTCCGTACTCTAAGTTTCACGCTGTTGGGCGATCATCACTGGGCAACTTATTTATACACGCTTTACCAACTTTGGTGGAGAGCACTCTTCAATCTACCATATTCTGTATCTACTGCCAACATATCATTTGTTTGATATATATTGAACTTGAACTTAAACTGATTGAAAATTATATAAAGGTTCCGTGATTCCGATTATTAATGAATAATTAGGTATTAATTGTAGTATTTATGCAATCAGTGGTTGCTCTTCGTAGTTGTATTTGCTGTTCGTGTCCTTCTTTGAATATCACCATCACGTGGTAACAACAGCAGGTTGCCGAGTGGAAACGAAAAAATATAATAAGTGGATTTAAGATCCGCGCAAAGACTTCCCACTTTGTTTGAAGCTGCGCATTGTTCTCTCCGGGTTTTTCCAGGTCAGATCCTTCAATGAAAAACGTATTTTGACACCATGTCGCAATGTTGGTGGCGAGGAGGAAGAGAGCGCAATAACAGATCCACTTGGAGTTTTTGTCGTTTGAGCTATGGTATCGCCTGATGGTAACTAGTGTTACTGTCTGCGTAATGTACTGGATCGGACCCATGATATCGACAAACGTCTCGTGCAGATTAAGGCTCGCCAACGTCGCAAGACCATATAAATGAAACCCATCCCACAAGATTATTCCTGCTAAGCCGATATACAACAAGGCATCGTCGTAGTCAACAGAGGTACGTCCTGAATCTTGCTATGACTGTATACAAAGTTGAAGGACAAAACACGCGAACATTTGGACGCCATAACCCTCGCAGGTTAACCACACAAATGTTTCGTAAAAAGTTGGATTGCTTTTACCCACATGCTGTGATGCAATTACGATACAAAAAGATAGCACCGATGATTAAACCACATATTAAAGTAAACTTCTACCGTAATTACGTCTTCTTTCTCTGACAGGTTGCTGGTGGGCCCGATCATCTTGTACTTGTGGTACTGTTCCGCGTCCTTGACCTTGGTTATTGACTGTTCCGTAATTTTGTCGTTCATCATGACGACGATTAACTAGTTCCAACAGTTGACGGTTGATGTCTGCGATATTTGTCTCGGTATGCTCTAGTTTAGTCCAAGCTTCATACAACATACTTGCCGCCAGCAAATAATACTGGACGAAAAGAGAATAAGAGATTTTTTCGATGTTTTGCCCCAATGGCGTTGGAGATAATTTACAGATTTCTTCACCCGGATTGTGAACCCCCAGACATAAGGTTTCAAACCAAAGGCTTAGGTTTGTACCTAGAAGGTGAGCGAGGATGATTTGTATGAGAGGCGTATCGATGGACAGTCGATTCTCTTGGTAAAATCTCCCTAAGCATAAAATCTGGGTTACAATAAACAGGGCTTTTATACCTTGCTCTATGCTGTTGATAACGCGAGTCCACGTGTTTATACAACAATTGTCCTCACAAGCGGCATAGTTGAGGAGGAGACACAGACTATACCCCATGGCAAATACACCAAAGATATAGAGTCCAGCTCTCAAATACAGTGTAAAGGATATATTTTTGATATTGAAAACTCGACGGCTACCACGGTCTTTACAACTGATGTAGATGAGTGCGACGATGCTTACCAACATGCAAGTGGTTTCATAAGAATGGAGTAGGCGATACGGCGTGGACTGATTGGAGGGTTTTGTGATCACTTGCCACAGGTTTAATACTACTGTACTACACATCAAAATGTAATAATACACAATTCCCGAGTGCTTGAACGTTGCCTGGATTTTTCGTCTTTTGAGAGCGCCACGACAAGCACAGCAGAGCACACAGGATAACTTCAAAATAGCTTCGGGTATCGACGTGTCGATTGTACGTCGGGAAAACGCGTGTTTCACCTCACTCCACACAAAAAGGAAAGAGGACCCTAGACTATTGTACCACACAATACCTGAAATTGCGTTGTCCATTCTTATTTGTGATGTATATATATATATCAAGCTAGGAACTTTAAAGCTCTGTTAAGACGTCACAGACTATAACTGTTGTAGAACGGATTCCAGAATTGAAATTCTGGGAATATTGTATTTCAGGGAAATTTGATACGCTGTGCCAGCTGTGTATAGATTCTCGTAATATTGAATTTCAAGTAAAATGAACTTTAGTCTAGTCCGGGCATCAATCTGTATATCGTCAACAAAAAAGCCCAGTTTAAATAGAGATAAAAGAAAATAAGAAATGCGAGGTTGACGCCACTGCCAATCGATATGCGTTATCGTTATACACTTGTGCGCAAATATTTCATCCGTATTAAAAGACAACTAAACATTCTAATCCGTAACAAAATTAAATCTGGTGTACTTTAATATTTTTGTGAAACACAACAGCATGCGTTATTCATGTTTATCAACACCTAAAAGTGTTCATTTCTGAATCTGACAATCTCACATTTCATTACAGATAACTCGCTAATTTAGATTAATTCAAAGGGCAAATTTGTATGACGTTCAATGTTCAAGATTATACCTATTTATTATATAAAATAGAGTGTTTTATTGATTTTTCCGCCACTAATAAAAGCGATAATCTCACATGTGCGATTATTTATGATAATCGCACATGTGACGATTATCACTGAATCAGCATTATAGTTTAATGCAATTTTTGCAAGGCAATAGGACATTTTTTTTATATAATAAACAGAACAATACATGGATGCTTGGAAATATGAAATTTATTTCTCGTGTTGAACAGGATATCTCACTCGTTCGCTTCGCTCACTCGTGGGATATCCTGGTCAACACTCGAAATAAATTTCATATTTCCGCACATCCATGTATTATTCTTTATATATATACTAAATGCGCAGATATTACTTCAATTGTACATGCATATCTAATACTACTTTGTCATTTATTCTTTTCTTCTTCTCCTGCAAGTTGCATTCATTATTACCAGCCGTCCTAAACCCCTGTCTTGTTTACGAAATTTTCGAGCTAGGAAACTAATCAGCGCATCTATAACGGCAGAATAAAACTAGATCTTTGAATCAATTTGGCATGGATAGGTTTCACCAGGTTTTTTGGTGGGTTTTTTTCTTCTGTGTGTTATTGTAGCTGTGTTACTGTATCATCCTATTCATCAGATGAACTGGAGTCAGTTGATAGAAGTTCTTCATTCTCGCTGGTACTCAGTCGACTTCTTAATCTTCGTCTAATGGCGGTGTTAAATGATTGACAACGACGAAGGTTATGCCATTGTGCAACCGGTTTATTTGCATTGATGGCATTATACCAATGTAGTTTTGCTATACTGTCGCACACGTCGCTCCCCATCAACACCTGTCCAATGGCTTTATCTGGTTTGTCGATTCTTTTTTGTTTCAATGTTATCTGAAGCTTGATATTCTCGATATCGAGGTCTCCGAGATCAAATAATATAGCTTCGTTGTACACCGGATTGTTTGTTCCAACCAATGATGACGTCACTTTTCGCTTTCGTTTATTGCGTTTGACGTGCACAATTGTAACCTCGGCATAAACACCTACAAAAGAACAAACATAAACTTTATTACTTTAAAAACCAATGATTATAGTGTTAGTGTCAACGAATTTCGTGTTGTTTGGGTAATTTAAATTAATTTTAATAGTCGCAGTTGGTGTCAGTAGGGACCTTGCGATGCTAGGACGACGACGGCGGTTAAAAAGCAACATAAACTTTATAGAAAAAATTGATGATGCGCGGTCAGGTTTAAACATAATGAAGTAATTAAGAAACGCTCTCTGACCAAAACAATTTATTGAACGAGCTTTCGACTGCCAGCCTGCAGTCTTCAACGGGTTAAAGATAAGTGAGAAAAAACATGTTCGCCTCGGTTTTCAACAAACGTCTCGGTGTTTGGATATCCTGATGAAACACTCCTCCTCGTGTATGATATATTACATATATATATATATATATATATACATATAGGATCTATAAATAAATATGTTGTTGGCTAATTAATGACATGCACAGCTCGTAGGAGAAAAAGACTGAAAATAGTGTTCGGTTACTTCTTTAAAAGAATCGAGTATTGTCTCGGAAGTGGCTTAGAATTGTTGTCAGCTTCTTTCGTTGCTGCTGTATGCCAAGATTCTAAAGTTCTGCTGTTTCGGAAAGTCCCTTTGTCAATAACCATTCAATTGTAAAAGGCAATAGAATGGTCATTAACCCATGCATGGTTGGCAACATTTGATCCCTTTGTGTGGTATTTCACGTTTCTGATGTGTTCAGCTTTCCTGGTCATAACTCCATCCGCAGTCTCGGCACGGTATCTTATAGACTACATTAGTTTGTTCTTCAATGGCAGGTCTGTGTTTCGGCGAGGAGGGAAATTCGTGTTGAAGAGTTTTCATTGGTTTGTTGCAAACTCTAATGTCATATTTCCGTAATGTTCGTGTAAGTGGTTCGGCGAGGCCTCGTATATACGGTCTCTTATGTTGATTTACTATCTCTGAAAATCAAATGATCTTCTTGGGATAGCCGTTCGAGATCAAAGCTTCGGTGACGAAAAGACCAAATACTATTCCCGCTCCAAAACCGTAATGGCTTTTCTGTCTCAAATTCATCCCAATTTCCCAAAGAGGTTTCCAACATTGCAATCGAAGAAGATGAAACCATGGTTACCTTATTTTTAATGGTACGACCTTCAAACAAGTACATGGATGTGCTATGGGAAGTCCTGTCAGTGCTATCGTGGCTAACCTCTGCATGGAAGTTATTGAAGAGCAGGCCATCCAGAGTGCAACAACTCCACCTAAGTTATGTGGAAGCGCTAAGTAGATGATAGTTTCTCAATCATCAAAAGAACTGCAGTTAACGCCTTTCATCGCACACTCAACTCCATCGACCCGCACATTAATTTTACCATAGAACACGAGGACGATGGTCGAATCGCCTTTCTCGATTCTTTGGTTTCGAGAAGAAACGGTACCATCGCTACCGACGTTTACTGAAAGCTCACCCACACAGATCGCTATTTAGATTACTCTTCCCACCATGACAAACAACATAAGATCAGCGCCGCCAGAAGCCTCATTCACAGCTAAGCGCCCCTTCTACATGTACCTAGCAGCGAAGACGGAAAAGCCCGTGAACTTCACCACGACACCGATGCTTTGATCTCGAACGGCTATCCCAAGAATATCATTTAGTAAATCAACATAAGAGAGAAATTACACCGAGTCCGGAAGAATTGGTCGGTTTGTTTTTTAAATGGGCTGAACCGTATATATACGAGGCCTCACCGAACCACTTACACGAACATTACGGAAATATGACATTAGAGTTTGGCAACAAACCAATGAAAATTACGAATTTCCCTCCCAGAAACACAGACCTGCCATTGAAGAACAAACTAGCTAATGTAGTCTATAAGATACCGTGCCGAGACTGCGGATGGAGTTATATCGGAGAAACCGGAAGATGTTTCAAGACCAGGAAAGCTGAACACATCAGAAACGTGAAATACCACACAAAGGGATCAAATGTTGCCAACCATGCATGGGTTAATGACCATTCTAGTGCCTTTGACAATGGAATGGTTATTGACAAAGGGACTCCGAAAGCGCAGAACTTTAGAATCTTGGCATACAGCAACGAAAGAAGCTGACAACAATTCTAAGCCACTTCCGAGACAATACTCGATTATTTTAAAGAAGTAACCGAACACTATTTTTTCTTTTCCTCCTACGCGCATGTCATTAATTAGCTAACAACATACCTATATGTATATATATATCACATGTTTTTTCTCACTTATCTTTAACTCGTTGAAGACTGCAGACTGGCAGTCGAAAGCTCGTTCAATAAATTGTTTTGATCAGAGAGCGTTTCTTAATTACTTCATAAACTTTATAATTAAAAAAGTCACGGCTAACTGACTACTAGTTTAATGACTTCCAAAACGCCCCAGTACTGCTAAAATGATTGTAGTGTCAGTATTGAAGTAAATCTCAAGCAACTGTTCTCATATTTTGGTGAGTTGACGTCGTCCTGAAGACGTAAAAATGGGCACGCCCAGGTGTGTATGTATCTACTGCGTTTAATGCCTATAGCTACTATGGTAAAAACAATGATGCAACTGTGTACTTGTAACAACCTTGTATTCATAGCTGAACAAGATTCTTGACAAAATTGATGGAATTGTATCTAGTTGTAACAACCTTGTATTCAGATCTATAGCTGAACAAGATTTTTGACAAAATTGTCTACTGTATGCTCACAGGCCATGCTGTGTTTTAACTTTGATAAAGAACTCCGTCAACTCAGACTCTGAGTAAAGCCAGCAAGGCACAGAAAGCTAAGTGCTAACAACTCTACTCATATCTGGCATGAGTCCAAGCCCGGACAGGTGCATGGTCACCCAATTCAAATACTAACTCAATCCAAATGGGCTTTACTCCGGTCCTCAGTGGTGAGAGGCAGTGCACTAATAGCTACACCATTGGTGTAGAAAACTACCAGAATGATACTGTAATACAACAAGGAACAACACTACACCAGGTATTTTATGTTTAATTGCAATTTTAGTAATTTAATTTATTTTGATGACATATATCCAATATATTTACTATTGTATATAGACGAATAGCATACACGGGCCGCCTGTGGTCAAATATCTCGCTCCATGTGACCATGCTGTCAACAATGACTCATGAGATACTTAAAATACTTGGTGTACAGTAGTTATTTTGGCTTCGGTGGTCTGTCGTGGGTCAATCGTTTTATTCTATGTTTTAATTGGCTCCGAAGGCATTCTTTTGTTAACTTACCTTACACGGACGATAGCAATGTATCTACTCGCGCATGCGCAGTAGATACAAAAATGCTATAAGTGCATGCGTTGTATAAAGAACGAGGACGGTGTTAAGATTAATTAGGGACGAAAAATTATTTATTCTTTTTGTTTTGCAACTAGAATTATTTTGTTTAAACGTCGTCGTCGTTGAAGTTGCCGTCGTACTTCGTAAGGTCCCTACTTTAGCTGCCCGCCTGCAGGCTGTGAGGAAGACCAGTGTTGTGGTTTCCTAGTCGTACTCGTGGTCGTTGTCAGCGTTCTACTTGTTGGTATCAATGTCGTAGTCGGTATTGTGGTGGTAGTGATCGTTGTTGTTCATTATCTTATCTCAACAAACAATGAATTATTAGTGTTGGTCGTGGTTGTTGCCACTTGTGTTTTTGCATATAAAATGTGCATGGTCGAGTAGCACACATTTTTTACATTCTACTTCGCTCGAAACGTCAGTATCAATTTATTACTAAAAATCTTTTATGTTATAAACAAATCGTGGTCTCTTTACATCGGTTTATTTTTAGCTAATAAGTTTCTTCTAGAATTCCTATACTCGTTAGTTTTTTTGATAATTGCTTTGTAAAATTCTTATAAACATACGAACAATTCCAATTGACTTCTTTTTGGCCCTTTTTAGATATCTCTTGATCATAATTGAATAAGTGATCATTCAGGTTATGAAATATTACCAAAGGCAAAGCGCTGTATGTCATTATATATATATAGGGTTAGGCCGAGTTAGGGTTAGATTCAGTAAGTATACTTATCAGTGTCCTTATTCGATTAGAATCAGTTTCAGAAATTGCAATGTTGTCAGTTGCGCCGACTGTTTGTGTATGCATATAGTATAGGGTGCCTATATGGACATTATCGTTTCGTTAAAACCCACCTTGGTTGTCATCAGATACAAGGTTTATATTTTGAGCTTTAAACAACACAACCGTCAATCTATTTGTTGTTGGTATGTATGTCACTGAGCATAACAGAACTCCTTGTAAACGATTTTCATTAAAATCTTGAAACTCCTGCAAATAAAAAAAAATATTAAAAAATTAAAAAAGCGAGCATATACATAAGTGGGGTATCCTATATAAGATAAAACTGATAACCATAAAAAATTTAAGCAAATGTGAAAGGGGCATAATGACTTACTGGGAAAGTTATATATCTTTGCTATTATCAAATGGAATCACTTCAAAGAAAGTATGTGTGTCGGTGTTTTTCCCTAACAACTCAACTGATTCCGTTTAATAATAGCAAAGATATATAACCTTTCCCAGTAAGTCATTATGCACGTTGTGATGTCACTTTGTTAGTTTCACATATAAAACAAACTGAAATTAAATATCTCAAAAACGAAGCAAGGAAACAAAAAACAGCAAAAGATGTTACTTTGTCATTTCAAAAGTACTTTCAAATACGACAAACTTAATTTTCGTTTCATAAGCACTTTAATTAAGCCTAACTACCAGGCGCAAATCGCAAACGAATTATGAATATTAAAGCCCACATAAAACCCGGATAAAGATTAAGGCGTTATATTTAATAAGTATAAAATGTAATAAACCTTTTTTTCTTTGCGCAAGAAAAATCACTATACTACCCTGGATGTAACATTTGATGGTGGAGGTTAGAACATTAAGTGCTTTAGAACAAAGCAAGAGAACATAAAGGTAAGAGAGGGAATGTCTTATTAGTTATTTTTTAGATCTCACGAGGTGCGAGATAATCCTCGCGCGTAATTCGCGACTTGCCGAGCAGTCGAAAAGTAGCATCAGATCTTTATATTACATCATTGATAAATATACTAACAAACGTTTTAGAAAAGATAAAACATTTTTTTGTTTACGAAGAGTCTTGACTGTCTTCAATTCTTGAGTAAAACATTTAATGTAACGTCCTTGTAATACAATTCTTCAATTTCTTCAGTTTTTCACTTTTTCTTCACGAGAGTAATATGCAGAAAAAAGTCTAAAAATAGCCTAAGGGGAATTAGGATAGAACTAGACTCATTACAAACATTTCCTCTCTCACCTTTATGCTCTCTTGATAGACAAAGTCTATAATACGAATAAAAACAAATTAAATCTAAAAGTTTTTTTACTTATTTTCACCTGTGATATTCGTTGGATGTCTCTACAAATGACGGTTTCTGTGTCCACATCTGAAGGAATTTGTGTAAGTAGGCTAAGGTTTTGTTCCACGACGCCCAAACACTCTCCTTGTGAAAAGTTATCAACATACCAAACAACAAAACGAAGATGCTTCCCATTGATATTAATTTCTGAAACATCAAACTCAAAATTGTCGTTAAAAACCGGACAACATGATCCTTTCTGAATTGTTGACTTCAGTTCTTGATGTTTGGTAGTTGAACATGGTAGAATACTGCTGGTCACATACACAGTTGGAAGTTTCTTTCTCGCTTCAGGAAGTTCATCTGCTCTCAATAATTTTACAAGCAGTTTTATCCTGTAAGGAAAACAACAATAAAGAACATAAACGTTTTTTGTATTAGTAGTGTTTTCAGCTTGAGTTGGTAAAGTTTTTTCGTATGTTTTTTTCTGTACAACCTGTCGTAAGTTAAACTCAGAGAAAAACTCTGAGCTCCAGACGGGACCAGCTCCAACCCACAACCTTCTGAATGCTGCAGCCGGACGCTCTCACTGAAAATAAACTGACACAATGCGACTTGTAGACCAACAAGTACTTGTGACACACGTACGGTTCAGTGGTGTAGCCAAGGGGGGAGGGGAGGGGGGTTGAGGGCGAGGGGGGGTAGGTGGGCGGGCCCCCCAATGGTCTCCAAAACCATTCTCGTGAAAAGTTTAAATCCGTGGAGAAACTTGTAGGGGTGGGGTAGAGTTGTTGTAAAGTGAGTAGATAGTGATGTGTTATATATATTTCAGGCATGCATATGCTATAAATTACAATACTATAAGGGTCTATACAAAATGCCTCCAACCTGTTTTTACATTTACGACTTGTTTATAAAGGCATGCATATGCTATAAATTACAATACTAAGGGTCTATACAAAATGCCTCCAACCTGTTTTTACATTTACGACTTGTTTATAAAGGCATGCATATGCTATAAATTACAATACTATAAGGGTCTATACAAAATGCCTTACGACTTGTTTATAAAGGCATGCATATGCTATAAATTACAATACTAAGGGTCTATATAAAATGCCTCCAACCTGTTTTTACATTTACGACTTGTTTATAAATAAATCTAAAGATATTCGCGCGTGTATCATTCTATGTTCTGGTTTGATTTCAACAAAATTATGTAATTTATGGCTTTCAGATTACTCTTAAATACTTGCCTCAAAATGCAGGAAATAGTGTTTCCGAGACCCTAGAAATCCAAAATTTTCTGGGGGGCATGTCCCCGGACCTCCCTAGGAGACCGAGGTTCTCGCCCCCCCAATATCATTGAGCATGATATCAAGAATTATCAAAGCCGAGACACTTTCCGACTTTTATTTTATGTTTTAAACCGTTGCTGGCATGGCATTGTAAAACTTTATTTTTTGCATTTTTAACTAACGTACGACGTTTTGTTGTTTACAAACGGATCTATGCATGCATAATAAAACAAATTTATCTTGAATATCTACATTTTATTAATTTTATGATAAACGTTTGTAAACATAAAACCACTTTTTAATAACGATTACAGATTATTCTTTGGCTTGCAGCTTTGGTTTGCTATAATTATTATTTTTTAAATAACCCTAAATTTATTTCTCGTAAATATATTTATCACGAGTTTGTTTTCTTTCCAATAATATACATGAAAAAATTTCTCAATGTTGATTGGCTGAGAGCAGTGCAGAAAAAAGGTGAAAAGAGCCAAATACGTTCTACAGCGGATTTTGACTGATGGCATTTTTTAACCTCGTACTTAGGCCCTTCGTGTACAAAATAAGAGAGAAGACCCTGGGTACGAAGTTGACAATAAAGTAATAAACAAAGATGGCGGCCAAGATTTGGAATAATGGAGAACAATTCGTTCAAATTTGGAGCTAATTATTCTTTATTATTGTTAAATAAAGTACTTGCAAAAAACTAGAAGATTCTTAGTGCTTTAAGTAAACTTTTTCGAGTTGTGGCAGAAGAAACGAAGCGTTTTTAACAATCAAATTACGAGGAGTGGAGGACTGGACCATGGGCCATGGGCCAAAACGTCCAAAAAGGCATATAATGTCGTAAGTACAGTTGACTTGAACATTTTTTCATGTATATTATTAATACTAATCAGTAATAGCATGGTTTTTTTGTGCAGTCTTGAGTTTTTCAGAGACCTCAAATGGCACTCATTGTACTCGTCGGCATGGTTTTTCTAAATTGCACTCGAAATCATGCTATTACCTATACAAATTATATTAATTATAAAAATCATAATGATAAAATATTAGTTTAAAAAGTTTTATACGTGTGATAATGATGTAATAAAATGTAAAAGTGTAATAATAATGAATATTTTTTAAATGATACCATGCAACAAATGCAATTTCTCAGACCTACCTCGGAAAATACTGTAAAGAAAAGTACAGTTTCCCAAGATTTTCTTTAGGATTTATCACTCTTTGTATTGGACACAAATACTGTGAAAGAAACAAAAGTATTTTAACGTAAGCATTTATAAGTATACAAGAATGCAATCTTGTAATGAATATAAGAAGAATTTCTACGTGAAAGTTTACTTATTTCCAAACTTTTAAGTTTAAAAACCTTCCTATCTTTTCACCTCTAATCACTTATTTGTAAGCTTATTTTCTTTCATTTTATTGGTTAACTTGATAAGATAAGATAAGATAAAAAGAGAGTGACACCTTACAAATAATTGATAAACTTGTGGCCCTCAATTAAAACTAGGTTACAAGCTTATAAGAATATAGTATAAATAAGTTGAATAATAAATAATATAGAGAAAAAATGTTAAGAATAAAAAGTATTATTTCGTATTAAATTTAAAAAAATTCAACTTAAAAACTTTTAAAGAGGGAGCTTTGCCGCGTAAAGTTATGGGTAGAGCGTTCCAAATCTCTGCTGCTACCACAGAGAAAGATCGTCCTCCCTCCTTTTTCCTTTTTGTATCTGGTTGTCGAATTAAAAAATTACTGTATCTAGTGGTTCTTTGATGAAATTCAGAATTAGTCTGGAGAAGATTGTTATTATATGGCGGACAGTTTTCATGCAAACGGTTATAGCAGACGGCTGCTTTCCTAATCTTGACCTCTTCAATAAATGGAATCCATCCAAGCTTTTTGAATAGTGGGGCACTACTTGCTCTTGTTGAAGCTCCTAAAATGATGCAGGCAGCATGTTTTTGCAACTTGGATATACGTTCGAGATTCTCTTTAGACGTATTGGACCAGACATTACTTCCATACATCATTATCGACTTAACTGTAGCATTGTAGTACGCAATTCGTTCTTTTACAGGAAGATAATTTTTTAACTTCTTGAGTAGGCCGATGCGCTGAGCTAATTTACCGCTTAATGTATCTATATGTTCGTTGAATGATACCTCGTCATCAATAATAACACCCAATAACTTTTGTGATTTAACCTGTTCAATTTGCTTGTCATTCAAACTGATCTTCAAGGATTGTTCATCGGTGTTAAGTTTCTTCGTGAGTCGTTTGCCTGTTACCAGCATGGTCTTCGTTTTAGCGCAATTTAAAACCATAATATTGTCGTTTGACCATTTAGAAAGATCACAAGCAGTTTTTTGCAAATTACGTTGGACGGCACTAACATTGGTGTAATGACTTGACTGCGACAACGTGGTATCGTCAGCGAAGATATCAACAGAGGCATTTTGAACTGATTGGGGTAGATCATTAATGAAAATGATGAAAAGTAACGGTCCCAACACCGAACCCTGAGGCACTCCTGAATGAATGCACATTTGCTGAGACGATACACCATTAACCGATACAAATTGGCGTCTGTCGAATAAATATGATTTAAACCATTCCAAACATTTCTCAGTAAGACCGTACATTTGTAATTTTGTTAACAGTAATTGATGGTTGACCAAATCGAATGCCTTTTTAAAATCCACCAACAATGATTTGTATTTAAATTTATGAATACAGTCGTTTGTGCCTAACTGGAAACACCGCCTGTCAAAACATGTTCTAATGTCAACGTCAAACATAAAAGTTTCCCTTGGAAACATATTAAGTTTCGATCCTTCCATACGTACATGCTTGTGCCCTCAGCCAATCACGTCTTTCCAATCCCACCGCGGTGTTAACTTAAAAACGGTTAAGTTTTGAACATGCGTTGAACATGTTTTGACGGGCGGTGTTTCCACTTAGGAACATAATATTTAGTTTTACTGTGATTGTAATTTAGTCTATGAAGATGTTGTAAGTATAGATCTTAATAAAGGATTGTTTTTTTAAATGCTTCTCCTTCGAGTTTTATGTTGTCCTTTGCTGGCCGCTCTTATATATTACAAGATTACGCTTCCCGCCTGCATGGTGAATCTATTGCTCACATAAGAACGTCTTAAAGTTAAAGTAAATGGTTTGAACCTAGGATTAGTAAATGTTTGTGAAAATTGATCGTCTAGGTTAGTGTAGTCTTGAGAAAGACTTGATGATGTTAGTGACTGACGTTTAAATCGACGGCCTCAGCGGCAGTCATCCTCAGACCGAGTCAAGGACTCTAAGTCTCTAACGATCAATTTTCGCAAACACATAAGAACGTATGTGTCATCCTGAAATGTTTGCCGTTTAGGACATTTCTGATACTATGAAAACAATGTGTTTATATGTAATTCGCTTGGCAGACGTTCGTGAAACTCAACTGATACACGTGAAAATGTTGCAATTAATCTGTAACAAAGCTGGCACATTACTGAACCACATTTTTTACACACTATTATATGAAAATCGTACTATTAGCTTTAAGTGGTTTTGAGTCTCGGTATCTCAATAGTTAAAACGTCTAACCAGCTGTCAAAAAGTGAGTTGTATTTTTTATTTTTGTCCATATAAGCTGGGGCGGCTCCAACGTTTGACCCATGCAGGGCCCATCTCGGCTCTCGACGGCCCTGACTGACTTAACTACATAGAAAAGCTTATATAACAACTAAGCTTATTTATATCTATAACATTTAAACTGATTAGTAGTAATATAACTCCTCGCAACTTGAAATTATCTTGTCTAATCTTTGCAAGAGACTTGTAAGTTTTACTTTTCTTAGATTCATTTATAGCGCAAAAATATATTCAGTTCTTAGAATAAAATCAGTGTTACGGGCCCTATTTGCCCTGGGCCCCGGGGTAATTACCCCGCTTGCCATTATGGTGCAGGTGCGAGTGCTAAATCAGGTATTTTATTCATACACGTGTAGGTCTAATTGAGGTTGGTTTGATATGTTAACGGTTTTTCAGCTCTGTCTTATACTTTTTATAGTCATCAATATATAGTTTTGCTGACTATGGACGGAAAAGATTACATAGTAATTAAACATGCTGCCATTTTTTTGCCACAGTAAATTAAATTTAAATACCGGCGAAACTAACGAAATAAAAATCAATGAAGCAATTCGTAAAATAACAGTGAATCAAGAATACCTTCAAAACAATATATTTCAGTGTTGAAAGCTTTTTCAAAAAAAAAAGATCAAATTTCTATGGTTTAATTAAACTTCAAAAACTCATTAATAATTCATGAGGAAAATTCAAAAGAAATTAAAGTTTAATCAGTGTTTTATATGTGATAAAGATACCTCCTGATTTACATAAACTTTAGCTTTGATTTTCTCGGCTTAGACAAAGTTATTTTTCAAACTTACTACGCCAATGAACTTACCAAGTGGTTCGTTTTTGAAGCCGTTCAATAAACTCGCAGTTCGTGTTTTATCAGATATAAAAACACTTGGCTTCGCCTCGTGTCTTTATATCTGATAAAACACTCCTGCTCGTTTATTAAACAGTACTTCATGTTGCGCTCTTATTTTGGTCCGAGCTGTAAACTCATTAGCTGGTTTGCAAATGTATTTATTTCACTCGTCTCAGGTCCTTTATAATAAATCAGAGTTGAACGAAAAACGAAAAATTAAAAAGGATTTTCCAATGGATTTTTTTTGCTTCAACGTTATTTTAAAACAGATTTAGGTATAAACAGACTTATAGTTTTACTTGTTTTTTCTACAAATAAAAAAAAGGAATTCAGTTCTAAGTTAGGTATATAGCTACGTACGTTAACCACTGCGGTCGAATGGATTATTGAATCGTGGTGTGAATGAATTAATGTATAGCAGTAAGTCAATCGTTGACAATAAATCAAATCATTAATTAATGGTAAAAAGCAATTTAACAAACAAAACATAAAGCTCCATGCATATGTATACTCTTATAAAGTTACGTTTGACGTCATTTGAACACGAAAGAACTAGTTGAGTAGAAGTACGGGGCGATAGCCGAGTGCCTGCCTTTACACTTCTCTTGTGTTCAAATCACGTCAAACGTACCTTTATAAGACTATCATAAGCACAGGAGCGATATGTTTTATTTGTTTTCTAAAATAAGAAGGAAAAAACGAGCTAAAACTTGGATAGTTTTGAACCTGACTTTTGCCCCCAAAGTGGCGCCATTGACCATTCTACGCCATTCCATGCATATGCATTTTACTCCATACTCTTATAAATGCACGGAGCCTGGCCAATCAGAGCGTACGTAGAAAACATTTTATTTTATAAAATATAATAAATTATCGCTTGCACTAACTTCAATATCCACATCACTTTCTTCAGTGTAAGGAATATCACTTTCTTCTTCTCTTCTTAGTTTCTCACAAGGTTGAATGGTATGAATAGCAATAGCAGCTTCGGGTTGTTTTGTTTTGCTTGTTGTAGATCTTGATAAAGAATCTAACCTTTGATAACCTGTTTTAGTAAGTGGTACTTGATCCGGTCGTTCAACTCCCCAATCTAGCATTCCATTTATAAATCGCAAACATAGCAAGGAGATCATAATTAAAGAAATACATCCAAATATTGTGCAGAAGACTATCATCAAAACCAATGCCACCACGTCCTAAATAAGAGAACAAATATATTATAAAAATAACTAATAATAATGCCTTTAAGGTGCTGATTACATGAGCCCGGGCTGACTCGTGTCACGAAATTCTTTCGGCCGCGCAAAAGGAAATTTGAATTAACGTTTAGATTTGTTTACATCTAAACTAAACTAAACTAAACCAATTCTTCTTTGTAAATTTAGTTTACGCGAGTTTTAAAACCACGGTAAGATCCTAAGCAATCGCGTGAGCCAAGTCACCGGGCTAGCCTGGCTGCAGCGCCTAAAACTATTTGTTTAACCACCCAAAAGTGAGTCCTTAGCTTATCAGAAGACATTTCTCAATCTCTATGTTGTTCGACTTTTTTGTAAGACTAAGGGTCTTTTCAGAGGTGAATAAAATTGTCTGTCGTTAACCAACCTCGTACCCAGGGCATTTTGCCTCCACGTCGGGAGGTCGGCGAAAATGGCCCTGGCATCGGCTGGTCACGTGACACCCAGAATTTTGGGGTGTTATGGCAAGAAAATTTATGCGGCTTTTGTGTTTTGCTTTTTGTATAATACATATGCATGAATAATAAATAGAAATATTCAACGCTTTGTCGAGTCACTCATGTGAAGCTTTAACCAGAAAAGCAACTGGGCTAGCATTATTCATCATGATACTCCCACGATTATCCAGAAGACATGTAAATGTCATGAACAAACATACATCTAATGTTGTTCTTGACTATAACCAAAGCTATCGTTTCCATTCTTTGAGTAAACTTTGCAGAGTGGATTCCATTGCAATTCAAATTTCCTGAATAAATTATACTCTATCTGAATTAATCGGGTTCTTAAACCGGCCAATCAGATTATAGAATCGACCGGCCGATGCCAGGGCCATTTTCGCCGACATCCTGACGTGGAGGCAAAATGCCCTGGGGACGAGGTTGGTCGTTAACCAGAATAAAAATACTAAACACTATAATTCGGATAGGCATGAAGAGTAACATTTTAAACATTTTGCTAAAAAATTACTAAAAATGTACTTAAAAAATGCCAAAACTATCTTGGGCTGCTATATATACTGTGCTAATATAGGCCATCTCTGGTAGCAAAGCTTTATTAAAATGAGAGTTACAACAGACCCTGATAGGAACAAGGACGAGATTTGGAGTTACAGAGCAGTATATTCCGTACAGACAAATTGTAAAGAAGGTTAATGAGCTGAAAATACTATAAATATAGGAAGGACGAAAAAACGGTTTTATTTTAAAGATAAAAAGGCTTGTGGCTTCTCGTACCTTACTCGAGATTGTTTCGGCAGGGCCCTGATGAATTGGGTATTGGGTATAAAGTGCATGTCGGAAAAACAGTATCATCATTTAATTTTAAACTACTAAAACCGTAAAACGTCTCGTTGGTTCTAAAGTAGTTCTAAAATTTAGCAACGAAGAACTGTAGTCTACATGCAGGACTGGTATAGTAGCCTTATATCATAATGCAAATTATATATAGCCGCCATGCACGCAATGAAGCGCAATCACAGAGCGCATATCGTCTGCACGAAACATGTAGCAAATGCTTAAAATGCCCTATAATAGACTAACTCTATAAATCACATATGTCCGTTATAAGCTATTGTATTTTAATTGGTACAAAAACACAACTAGATTTTGATCTTATAATCGATACCTAAACTAACAAGACTGGTATAAGTCTGGTCTACAATCGCTTTGGTTGACTGCGTCACCGCTTTAGAATTTAACTGATTTTACAAAAAAATAATATTTTGATATTTAGTTAACAGCAAAGTTATCATTTTACACAGAATAAAAGAAAAACAAAAAACTTCGAACACATCATAAGCAGCTACGTGTATACTAAATTAGAGGCTTTTAAGATCTACGATGTCAACCTCATGCAACAACGACGCGTCCTGTAAATAAAATAATTCGTTTTGCAAAACAAAGAGAATGAATAATTTTTAGTCCTAGAGTAACCACAACGACGTCATAATGTCAAGAAAGAAGAAATGGATGGATTGGACATAACTTGAGGACAGAAGGGTTGATGAAGGATGTAATAGAAGGAAGAATGTGGGGTAAACGTCCACGAGGGAGACCCAGAATAGGAATGTTACATGAACTGAATACCATACGCAATAATGAAGGAGAGGGCATTAAACAGGAGGAGTTGGAGGGAGAACCACTCGTTCTTTGTACAACGCCACTTACAGCATTTTCACGTCTTCAAGACCACGTCAACGGCCGAAAGATGAGAATATGTTGCTTAAGATTGACTTCAACACAGACACTACAATCATTTTAGGAATACTGGGGCATTTTGGAAGTCATTAAACTAACTTCAAATATCAAATAAAATAGTCCGTTAACCGTGGCTTCTTTAAATTGTAAAACCTATCTTGCTTTTTAACCGCCGTCGTCGTCCTAGCATCTTAAAGTCCCAAATATTTCATCTTTATAAAACGTTGCAAATTAGTTTGTCAAAGATCAGGCAAAAGGGGACTGTTTTGACTTTTGTGTAGAATGTTCTTCCAATTGTTTGGGCAACAAACCGTATCAGGGAGGAGCATAATAGGTAATGAGGAATATAAAATGAAACGGAGGAGAACCGGCTTGTGTAAAACTACAGATCAAAATTTGTTCATCTCATGATGTGCAATTAAATCACGACGTTCAGTCGAATAAAACCTTTTTTGCACATGCATATATATAGAACAGCCCATCGTTTCAATGATGGTGGACCAATATTGCATATCGAAGCGGAATAATAATCAGTATATCATATATCAGTATATTTATGAGCATAATGGCGCTCCGCTTTAGCTTGTACAAAATTCATATTCTCATATAACGTTTTTGTCATAGCGCACACACACACACACACATATATATATATATATATATATATATATATATATATATATATATATATATATATATATATATATATATATATAATACAGGAATCCAGAGCATATTAAAATTAAAATTAAAAAGGACACAACTCAATCGCTTTGGTTAGACATCTTTATTACTATTTAGTTTCGTGCCGCAAAAAGGTGAAGATGTCTAACCAAAGCGATTGAGTTGCGTCCTTTTTAATTATATATATATATATATATATACATGCATAAGGTACAACAGAAATCACAGACAGTAATAAACACATGCATGCAGTAATGCAAGCGAATATAATAATGTTGACACTGAAATAATCATTCAACCGATAATAACAAAAATTAAATAAATTATAATAAAGTGAAGAACATTCTATTTATATACATATAGTTCATAACAACTCCGCAAACAAAATATGTTTGTTATACTTTCACTATCACGGTCTTGATCATTTAATATATGTACAAAATAAGGTACAAAATACATAACTTTTGGTATTTGATTACTTTCAAAAGAAATACTTTCGATTAATCTGGTATTGGGTAACTTGAGAATATCATCATTAAGAGGTTACGAGTACATGTACCTTGGCCTATCTAGCTATGTGGCTTCATCAGTATTTAGGAGTCACAGGTCACTAAATTCTACTATATCAGAAGTATAAATCAGCGTCTCAGTTTGTCTACGCGTGAACAGTGCATGACTATCAGTACTTACCATGCTCACTGGTTTATTTCCATTTCATTGAAATCTTTAATTATGAAGTCTCACCACACTGACCACACTGCCTCTATCATGAAGACTGTTCTTGCGTGTTTTTACTTAAGGCTAGTTTCCACTCAGGAAAATCATCTGCAGGATAGGAACGGACAGGAAAGTTTCTTTTGTGTTAAAGTCATTAGTTCCAACCGAGAGCTCACAAGACAAAGAAAACTTCCCTGTCCGTTCCTACGGAAAATGTTCCTGAGTGGAAACTAGCATTAGCATATACTTATTTCTATTTGAATGAATCCCAATGGAGCGAGCTAAGTGTATCTTTTATCTAATATCACATGATAAATATAATCACAGATATTGATACTGTTGTGTATGTCTACAATCATGGCCAAAAACCCTAGGACAGTTTGTAAAAACCACTACGCATTCGAAGTTGCCCCCCTTCTCCCCTTCAATGTTGCCATTCTATTGCTCTTTTTCGTCGTTATATCACACCAAGTATAAAATGAAACAACATTGATGGAGGGGGGAGGGGAGAGATTGTTAGGTAAGGATTCAAGGCGATATATTATACTTTTTCTTGCGTGAGGCTACCAGACTCTTCATTTGCACTGCTGTCCCAATTATTTATGGCCATGATTCTAAAATAATGTTGAATTAATCTGCAGCAAGAAATTAAAATTAATATCTTCAATGTGGTGAACAGCCATCGTGTTAAGATGTCATAAACAATCTCCGCGTCTTGTGTACTGTCTGAATATACACTTGTAATTTAAATTGTAATTTATTTTGTGAAAACTTATAAGATTAGGTATATATAGCTAGGTTGTCGAACCCCTGCTGAATTTCCAAGATCCAGAAATGTCGATTTTGATTGGTCTATAATGCGCATGTGATTCATAACGGTCTATTTGATTGGACTCACGAGTATTGGCAGAGAACCAATCACCATTGCCGTAAATCAGGGATAGGCTTGCGATTTAGAATCTACTTCTCAGGCTGAATTACCGAGTGTGAACTGAACATGCTACAGTTTACCAGCTTTGACAGCAAAAAGTCCACATTGTGTTCCACAAACCAATTCAAGGTATTTAATCACGACTCTAGTAGAATGTTATATACCACCAGAATTGAAAATCACCGTCAAACACTTTGGATTGTTGATTGCTTTTATTTGGACTTATCACGGAAATCTCACACTGCACGAGTACTATGTTTGATTATCAATTGACTTAGCATACTTTAGAGAGGATTAACTCAAAGCGGCCGCTTACAGAATTCGTACGTCTATAATTGTTAAGTTTATCAAAAATAAAATACATTAATAAGATATAAGCTGCATGTTTAAGCTGAGAAAATAGATCGGAAAGTTTATGTATAAGTCCCTGACTTTGTATTGGAATTTGTATTGGATTTATTTTATTTTTCCATGATTAAACATTTATTTGGATAAGTTATAATACAGCTCTATATCTTAATAATACTCGCCTAGTGACCTAGTCCAGGATGAGGACAAGATCAATCAAGGTGACGCCAAAATAATCTTTTTAGTGACACGTTTGCGAGCTTGGTGTAATGCATCAGTCAATTCCAGCTGCGATCATCCCCCCCCGGGACAACCCCCGGGCATTGGTAAATTTTCATTTTTTTCGTGCAAATGCCCGGGGGTAGGGCAAAAAAGAAGGAACAATGCCCCACCCTTGGGACGAAAAAGCAAAACAAATGCCCCACCCCCGGGCCGACAAATTAGTCAATTTCAAAGAATGTACTAAATTAATTACATGCGTTTTAACAATTTATATTTATACCTCTGTTCATTGTTCTTTTGGGGATTTTTTAAAAAAAAAACAAGGAAAACTATCGTGTTCACTTCAGATGAAAACATCGACGAAAGGCTGTGACTCACTTGCTAATATTGCAGAAAAACCTTTTATAAACCTTTATAAAAACAAGACAGCCTACCTTTAAATATGTCCACAAGTTTATCTAGGCCTTCTTTCTTCAGCCAAGACACAACAAAGCTCTCGTCCTTGCCGATAAAGTCGTCCATTTTGGCATATAACAAAGGAAACTCGTGGCCGCGGTCTTTTCTCCGTGAGCGACAAATGCCCGGGGGTAATAACCCGATATTGACAAATGCCCGGCCCCCGGGTGAACACGCAGCTGCAAATGCCCGGCCGTGGGGACAAGTAAGCGTGCAAATGCCCCACACTGTCCCGGGGGGGGATGGTCGCAGCTGGAATTGACTGATGCATAATGTATAACACACGGTAATTGTTGGACGTTTAGTAGGACGTTTTAGCCAATATAATGTTAAAATACAAAACAAGCAACAGAAATAAACGTTAAGATACATAGTTCGTATAGAATTAAAAGCTTGTTAAAAATTTCCAACATTTAAAAACTATTTTGTGTCCCAGCCATTCCCCTACAATTCCTGGCCATGCCACTGTTTTTATAACATTGTTGTAGTTGATTCACTGCTTTCTGTCGTATAAATATTTCAAATTTATATAAATAAAAGAAATGAGAAATTGAAAAGAAAATTTAAGATTTAATATAAATCAAGTCGTAAACGTTTTCCACCTACAATTCGCTTGTTAAATACATCTAGGTTCACTAATTAGAGCTATGAACAAAAGCTTACTGATTTATGTTGTTTATCTCGTGAATATTGTAATAATTTTGGTGATCTATCTATAACAGTCAGTTATATTATGTATAGTTGATGTTGATGTCATCAATTAATGTCTCTTTCTAACATGCTTTAATCTATCGTATCATTATTTAAAAAAAAAATAAAGGATGTATTCACAATTACTGCTAAAACTGGCGAACCAAGGCCACTTATACAAAGTTAATACATTTCTAGTTCACAGTTAATATATTTCACAGTTCTTAGAGTTGTTGCAAATTAAGATGAAGGTACAGGATCTGTCAATATTTTCATTTTTTGTTAAAAGCGAAAGATTAACTGGAAATGCTGATTTAGTTTGTAAGCATACAATACATGGCCTCGGTTCGCTTGTTCGAGCAGTAATTCTATCTATGGTAGAACTAGAAAGAAGATTTTAGTCAAATTACTAGAAATACATGAACGCAACAACTCCAGCTCACCTGCTTTTACATGCTTTTTTGAAACACCCCCCACCCACCCATCCCCCGATTAAAATAAGCACTCCTGATATACAGCCAATATAAAAACAAACAGATATAAAAATAGGCACACCCAGGTGTGCATGTATCTACTGTGTTTAATGCCTATAGCTACTATGGTAGAAACAATGATGCAACTGTGTACTTGTAACAACCTTGTATTCATAGCTGAACAAGATTCTTTACAAAATTGATGGAATTGTATCTAGTTGTAACAACCTTGTATTCAGATCTAGAGCTGAACAAGATTTTTGACAAAATTGTCTACTTTATGCTCACAGGCCATGCTGTGTTTTAACTTTGATAAATAACTCAGTCAACTCAGACTCTGAGTAAAGCCAGCAAGGCACAGAAGGCTAAGTGCTAACAACTCTACTCATATCTGGCATGAGTCCAAGCCCGGACAGGTGCATGCTCACCCATTCAAATACTAACTCAATCCAAATGGGCTTTACTCCGAACCTCAGTGGTGAGAGGTAGTGCACTAATAGCTTGACTATTAAAGCTATGGTACTAAAAGCTATAGTCATAAAGTATGGTAGTAAAGCTTTAAGTAGGTCAGTCAAATTAACATACGGTAACTATATAACAATTAATTGACTAATTTAAGACAGTATTTAAATATTTTCATTACAACAATTTGTCAAACAATAATGCAATCTAGTTAGCAGGTAAAGAAAATCGCTTGAGATAACAAGCATCTCAAGTATTACTGCTGTAAAATTTAATAGTGAATGAAAAAGATGTCCAGCAAATTATGTCATCAAAATTATAAGAGCAACCATACATTAATTGTTCTTCAAGACATATGCATACATGCAGAAAAAGGTACAATAAATGTTTGCACATTCATAACACAGATTTTGCATGACATTGACAGCTGCAGGATACAATTTTACTCCATTAATACTGTATATAGACTTGCCAGTTACTGACATTTGACTATTTGTCATCTACATCGACAATATGTTATTTAATAGCATATTTCGTTCATGGACTACCATAGGTTTTGGGCATTGTTGCTTGACCATGAAGCTAACTTTGTTTTTTTAGAAGAAGGTCATCCATTTCTATTCGGCAACGCACAGTCTTGTCAGTTTACGAAGCTCGACTGAATATGAAATCGTCCACGCAACAACTCGATTAATTTGCTTTCAAAAACTTTTATCATTATTCCAACAACGTCTAGTACATCACAATTAAGAATTGACTACGATTCATACTTAAAATACTTCCTCTTGTTGAATATCCCGTTCCTTGTCAAATATCTCGCTCCATGCGACCATGCTGTCAACAATGACTTATGAAATACTTGGTGTACAGAAGTTATTTTGGCTTCGGTGGTCTGTCGTGAATCAATTGTTTTATTTTTGATTACTTACCTTACCACCTTACCTCACACCATAGACAATCCAGAAGACAGGGACTAGAAACGCCACTGATTTCTCGCGACTCCTTTCGTGACATCCGTGATATGATTTTCAGCACGTAAGAATTATCGGTTGTCAAGGCAACCGGCTTTAAACCAGAACAAAAACGATAGTAAACATACGCGGTTTATGCAAATTTATTCGAAGACGATACTTTCTATAGAGATTTTTGAAGTTTACCTGTCAACAGAGATATATTTTCAAGGTATGTACGTTTTTAAATGTTTAATTTTACAGTAAATAGCGATTATAATTCTCGTCTTGTTTTGCTCTTTGTGTCAAAATGGCGCACGTAACAATCACGCTAGTTAGGTAGAGCTCTTTGGAACCCTGTAACTTTAAACTCAGACTCTCAGTAGCCCTCTCCTTTGGATATTTTGAATCTCTGATGGGATATTTACGAAATTAAAGCAGTTTCAAATTGTCAATCTAGTGTAAAAAGTGCTTTACTTTCGTCACTACGTACACGAGTACAAGAAAGTCGCCATTGTTGTTGTCGAAGTATGCTCTCAAAAGGAACCCTGTAACTAAAATTTGAAAGAGTTTTAGGACCTTGGAATTAAATATTTAGAATAAGAAAATAATTATCAACGGAACTGTCGCTTCTTTATTATCTGTTTAGTTTTCTATTAACCAGAAACTCCCATTGATTGTGCGTGTAGTGTTCACGACTACAACAAAGTCGCCATTTTTGTTGTCGAAGGATGCTCTCAATAGGAACCCTGTAACTAAAATTTGAAAGAATTTCAGGACTTTGTATTTTTATATTTAGAATAAGAAAAGAATTATCAACGAAACTGTCGCTTCTTTATTATCTGTTTAGTTTTCTATTAACCAGAAACTCCCATTGATTGTGCGTGTAGTGTTCACGACTACAACAAAGTCGCCATTTTTGTTGTCGAAGGATGCTCTCAATAGGAACCCTGTAACTAAGATTTGAAAGAATTTCAGGACTTTGTATTTTTATATTTAGAATAAGAAAAGAATTATCAACGAAACTGTCGCTTCTGTATTATCTGTTTAGTTTTCTATTAACCAGAAACTCCCATTGATTGTGTGTATGATATCTGAGTTTATACTTGTAGAATGTAAGAAGGTCTAACGGTATAATATCTCACCAAACTGTTTAGATGCCATATAGAAAAGGCTATTCAGTCAAAAAAAGGTTCAAGTTGAAGAGAATGGAATCCAAATGAGAACTGCAACATTCTCAATTTAAATAATTTGTGCCAGCACCAGACTGGTCTGCCAAGCCTTGGCAACTTGCTAGCTTGGTGGTGTAATCACAGAATAGAAATACGACCAGAAGTCCAACTCGCGTCGGAACCTTTGAAGTTTCTATCCTCGCGCATGTCGCCTCGCGCATCTTGATTCCTCGCCATCCTACGCCATCCTACGCAATCCTGGCAAGTTCCCCCGGCAGTTTGGACCTTCAAAAGAAGGTTAAAACTGCCGGGGGAACTTGCCAGGATTGCGTAGAATGGCGTAGGAAATTGCGTAGGATTCGTAGGATGGCGTCGGATGGCGTAAAATATCGCGCCTGCACATTGAAGAAATGCGGACAAGTTGTCACTCGAGTTGGACTTCTGGTCAATCCTTATTCTGTGGTGTAATGATTGCCAGCCCGAGATACCCCACTGGGGATTGCGACCCTCCAAATTTAGTACTGTGTACATCTATTTACTGACTTTATCTATGCATCCTTATATCTTGCAACTACACAGTGCTGTTATTAATGGGATTTATGCAATAAATAATATTAAAACTAGCTGTGTGTTGTTTATGTGGCTCCAACCCCCCGGTTCAATGTGGCTATCTGGTCATGCATGGCACACGTGAAGTATCACACTCCAGCATTAAAGAATCAGGCACTGTTGAACTGAGGCACGTGATACTTGCATGCTTAGAAGGCTGATGCAATATCTGGAACTACTAGTCAGGGTTTCCTGGGCCCGAGCTCAGCATTGTTGGCACCATTTCTCAAGTGGTTCAGAACAATTTGTGTTTGAAAACAATTTGTGAATCACAGATTGAATGAAAAGCTTGGTACTAGGTTGCTGAAATAGTGCCGGATTAAAGGTAAACCTCAAATTGATTGGTAGGTAACTACTTTAAATCCCCTGCTGTTGCTGCAAAGTTTAGCTAATATGATGTGAAGCATTTTCACATCACATACTCTTCTATATTTTGTAGCATACATTCAGCAGAAGAAATTATTTTAGGACCATGTTAGGATCCTTTAATTTTGTTAAAGGGATCAGATATTATTTCAATAAGTGTTTCCACCAATAACCGTTCACCATCATTATATAAGTTGGCGAACGAGTATTTTGTATCACTGGTATGAGGAATCTCTGTATTAAAAAACAACAACAAAAAAACAAAAGCTAGGAAGGGTGAAAATCCATACAGAATTTTAAAAAACTTATACCCATTGTACACTGAATTAATTCCATCTGAATTTTGTGGATATTACTGTATTTCCCCAAACTCATTATTCCATAAGTTTTATGTATTGTTTGATCTGTGCATGTTTGAACAACTTAATACACTACAAGATATTTAACAGTCTTAACAGTACTAAAATCGTACAAAAATATTAACACCACATACTACAATTCATAGTTTATTCCATATATCTGTAGTTAATACAAAATCATTTATACATATACTGTACTGCATTTATACAAATGAAACAGACTCACTTTCTTTTTAAACATAAGCTTACTGTAGTTTATATGTTCACAGACAATCCAGAAGACAAATGTTGTCTTCTGGACTGTATAAAGATCTGTTACACAAGTCAGTTAATAGGAGTGAAGAGGTATTATCTCTTAAACTACTGCCTATGACAATTTGTAGCAAGAATTAAACCATAATTTTGAAGTTTTACCCAGAGGCTTTGCTCTCTTTTTACTTGAATGTACGTTTGTGTTTTCCATCTGAAATTGAGAAATAAAAGGGATACATCAAAACATAAATTTATTAGATTTTTAATTCAAGACAAAAAATGAGCATATGAAAACGTTTACCACAAGGGAATAATTAATTACCTTCATTTTCAGTTATTTCTCCGTCTTCGCTACTTGAATCTTCGCCCTCGCTCTCACTGTCTTCTACAAAATCTATCTCCAAATATCTCATCCCAGTTGACCGCATCCGCCATATTTTATTATTTTGGTATTAAACGAGCCCGCAAAATTTATGCACGTATCACGGATATAACGCGCGAAATCAGTGGCGTTTCTAGTCCCTGTCTTCTGGATTGTCTATGCTCACACATAGCCACTGGAAAGGGAGAGGGCTGTGAAACTCCGCTCTGAAACAATAGAACTTCCGGTTTGATGTTAAAAATTTCACGCCTGAGCGTCACGTGATCTTGAACAGGCATGGCCAGTGTATTCTTTCATATGGCTTACATTAGTACGGTGGCCCGTTGGGGACACGCTTGTTCCGTAGAAAATATACAGCACTTCCGTAGAAAATGTATAGCCGTTCCGTAGAAAATGTAGAGCTCTTCCGTAGAAATGTATATATACAGCTGTTCCGTAGAAAATATACTGATCTGTTCCGTACAAAATGTATAGCCGTTCCGTAGAACATGTATAGCTCTTCCGTAGAAAATATACAGCTGTTCCGTACAAAATGTATAGCCGTTCCGTAGAAAATGTAGAGCTCTTCCGTAGAAAATGTATGGCTTTTCCGTAGAAAATGTATAGCTCTTCCGTAGAACATGTATAGCTCTTCCGTAGAACATGTATAGCTCTTCCGTAGAAAATGTATAGCTCTTCCGTAGAACATGTATAGCTCTTCCGTAGAAAATGTATAGCCGTTCCGTAGAAAATGTAGAGCTCTTCCGTAGAAATGTATATATACCGCTGTTCCGTAGAAAATATACAGCTGTTCCGTACAAAATGTATAGCCGTTCCTTAGAACATGTATAGCTTTTCCGTAGAAAATGTATGGCTCTTCCGTAGAAAATGTATAGCTCTTCCGTAGAAAATGTATAGCTCTTCCGTAGAAAATGTATAGCTCTTCCGTAGAAAATGTATAGCTCTTCCGTAGAAAGTTAAAACTAATGCGCGCGCACGTTAAGCATATTCGTATTACACGAAGTGTTGGTACGGTCTATTATGAATAATTCAATTTGGCAGCTTGTCAGCAATGTTCTGCGGAGTTTCCTTCCCAAGTTTACATTCAGTTTTGTCCTTCTTGTGGCTTTGAAAGAAACGGTAAGGTTCCATTAAATTATTGGGTATTGTTTAGTGATTTAAAGTACCGAGTACTCCGAGAGGTTAAATAGCATATGTTTACAATATCTCACAGTATAAACGTCAGTATTCATACAATATCTTTTCCGTTTTATTTTATAAATTATATTGCAGTGGTTATCGAACGTAGAGTCATAGAGCATTATTTCCATCTTGGTTATAAATACGAACTTATAACTCAGCTACTAATGAAATGAACATGGTATAGAGATGACCGTTCGCACTTTAAAGAGACGTTTGAATGATTATCAATTATCACGTCGAAAAGAAAACCAGAATTTTAATGAAAAGCACGTCAGAAACGTTATATGCTCTTCATTAAAATTCTGAAATACTGACGTTTATACTGTGAGATATTGTAAACATATGTTATTTAACCTCTGAGTACTCTGTACTTTAAATCACTAAACAATACCCAATAATTTAATGGAACCTAATACCGTTTCTTTCAAAGCCACAAGAAGGACAAAACTGAACGTAAACTTGGGAAGGAAACTCCGCAGAACATTGCTGACAAGCTGCCATATTGATTTCATAATAGACCGTAGCTACCAACACTTCGTGTAATACGAATATGCTTAACGTGCGTGCGCATTAGTTTTAACTTTCTACGGAAGAGCTATACATTTTCTACGGAAGAGCTATACATTTTCTACGGAAGAGCTATACATTTTCTACGGAAGAGCTATACATTTTCTACGGAAGAGATATAAATGTTCTACGGAACGGCTATACATTTTGTACGGAACAGATCAGTATATTTTCTACGGAACAGCTGTATATATACATTTCTACGGAAGAGCTCTACATTTTCTACGGAACGGCTATACATTTTGTACGGAACAGCTGTATATTTTCTACGGAAGAGCTATACATGTTCTACGGAACGGCTATACATTTTGTACGGAACAGATCAGTATATTTTCTACGGAACAGCTGTATATATACATTTCTACGGAAGAGCTCTACATTTTCTACGGAACGGCTATACATTTTCTACGGAAGTGCTGTATATTTTCTACGGAACAAGCGTGTCCCCAACGGGCCACCGTACATTAGATTATAACCTTGTTCTTCGTTAAACTGCACGATGTCGGTTATGGTGACTTCTAAAAATCCACAAGAAACATGATATTTACCTGTCCAAAGGAGTACCCTTGTATTTCGTTAACAAAATTCGGTAGGAATTCGGTTTTTGACGACCTACGAGTGCAGTATACCTGCTGTATACTGTAGTCCGTCATTTTTATGACAAATTTTATATTTTACATTGATTCTGCGTTAATTTTAGATATTAGTTTATTCAATAATATGATTGTGTGCACAAAGAAATCACCTCAAAAAGATCGGATTGGTTTTAACAGGACCGTGAGAGTTTTTAAGTCGCGCATTTCTCAAATAAGACGTAAACAAATATATATGGTGGTGCATCGTTGTGTACTTGTGTAGATGATCGGCGTTCGGTTTCATGATGGACTTTATCGTGACATTAAAATGATCATCCCTTGAACATTACACAATCGTATCAAGCGCTAACTCATGCATGGCTCACTCAAATAATTCACACTCTGGCATTGTGAGCAGAGTTTATAGCGCGAACTATTTTCTCCCCGCCGGACTAATTATTGTAAACAAACATTTATAAGATTCTCAGCTACCAAAATCTGGGAAAATATTCCCAGTGATTTACAAACCCTTTCTGTTTCAATGTAAAAAATATTAAGTCACCAAGGTTAATCTGAATTTCATTCTCGTATTATACAATGCCTATTTTCTTACTTCGACACGATCTTAATATTTCATCCTCTGCTGATCCCCAACTTATTAATATGTCAAGGCAGTGATTAAACTCGAAAGCTTTATACTTTAATTACACTCTCACATATGTATATTCTTTCATAAAATATTTTGTTTTATATTTAACTCTGATTTATTTATGTATCACTATGTAAACTTTGTATTTTTCATTGTAAGTATTAAAAATAGTTGAATAAATTGAAATTATCATAAATCGCCGCATGTCTACAAATTATTAATAAAAGAAAACCAAGGAACAACGCAGTCGAAAAGCATTTGTCGTCTCCATGCCATTATTAATTCGGAGTTTTGCACTTTTGTTGTCAGATGCCAATGTTTCTTAACACTTTAGTTATTCTAATAAACTGATACGCATACGACAATTGCCAGTCCTCACCGTTGTTTATGAAACGCAATACACCAGACATTTAGTGCATTTAATATTCAATGAAGGCAACTCAACTTACGACATATAATTTAGCACAACCATTCATATTAAGACAAAAGCGAATTTTAGTTTTAGTTGTACTCTTGGCAAAACAGTGTATCATTATTTTACCTCGGCTCTCACCGTGTTCGGTCCGACCATTGATCGTTTATTCGAATTTACTGCACTTTATTAAATATTCTTTGCAAAGGGAGTTTTCATGAGGGACCATCTATGCATATAATGTCCAAATGAAGTGGAATTTATATCGAAACCATCACGGAAGAACTTCGTTGTAGCACTTGTAGGTACGCGCCTCGCTGCTCTAATGTAAAATCTTTGCTTTTTAGTGCTCACTCATGCAGGTTCAACGTCACGTGATCTTGAATTTGGCGAACAATAACATAAATCTCAGTCACGCCCACTTTCACAGCCCTCTCCCTTTCCAGTGGCTATGCCTCACATAACAGCAATGTATCTACTCGCGCATGTGCAGTATAAATTTAATAATTCTTTACTAACCAACATACAAAACATAAAATAGGATTACAGATTAGTACAAAAAGTAAAAAAAATAAGTATAGGTAATCATATGATAGCGAGTACAATTAAGGATTTACACTACAAGTGATATTTGAAAATTTTGCCAAAATTGCACGAGCCGTTAGGCGAGTGCAATTTGGCATAATTTTCAAATATCACGAGTAGTGTTTAATCCTTAATTGTACGAGCAAAATCATATGATTACTCATTTATTATATGCATGACAAAATTACGACACGTACGCTTCGTACTCACTCACGCCTTTAAAAACATCTTGTTTCATTACTTGACAAGAAACATTTTCACTCTGGGTGTTCTCTGTACTCATTTCAAAATATTTACATGGAATTTTTAGTTCATAGTGTACCACAAGTCGTTGGAAAGGGGAAAACTTTCCATTGCAGAATTGGCCGCCATTTTGAATTTTATTGTCAACATCGTTCCCAGGGCCTTGGGAGCAGTACAATTATAAAATAATTAATTTTGTCAATGCATATAATAAGAAAAATAATTGATGGTTAGATAGTGGCAGGAGAAAACTAATTCCCATTTATGAACCCGCTCTTCTTACACCGAAGAAAAACCCCAAATGCAATCAATAGCAAATGAAAATTTACTATTTGTAAATTATTTTTACTGATTTGGCTCAGCCCCAATCTAAACCCGAAGGCCAAGCCCACACATGGATAGTGGAAGAATGGTAACAGGCTATATATATATATAAAATAAAAGTAGCGTGCTGCGTAGGCAGTGTTGAAACAACAATCGAAATATAGTAACTTAGGTTAGATATACTGCCGAAACAGAGAACGTAGGAATCTAACGTTTCGAGCGAAGGCCCTTCGTCAGAGAGAAACGTTTTTCTCTCTGACGAAGGGCCTTCGCTCGAAACGTTAGATTCCTACGTTCTCTGTTTCGGCAGTATATCTAACCTAAGTTACTATATATATATATATATATATATATATATATATATATATATATATATATATATATATATATATATATATGTATATATATATAGTATAGTTAGTTAACTTTGAGAATAGTTGCTACTCAGAGTTTCACGCCTATATATATATATATATATATATATATATACAAAGTATAAAGTATAGTTTTACCTTAAGGTAAAACTATACTTTATACTTTGTATTTTGCTCTATCTATATATGGTATTGAGCACTCTCTAACATTTCGTGAACCATAACTCACTTATATATATATATATATATATATATATATATATATATATATATATATATAATATATATATATATATGCAACGCTCACTACCCTTGTGGAAGTTTGAGCACTCTGGGCCCATGCGCACTTCACGCTATCTGAATGTATTTCACCGATGCTGTCCCACATGCGGTTGTCACCGACGATCGCATGTGTATAAGTAATTGATGAAATTCATTCAGATTGTTCCAAGCTATACTGATGAGCTGTTGTACAGCGAAACACCGTGTCTGTATACAGATTGAACTATATATATATATATATAAGTATATATAAGTATATATATATATATAAGTGAGTTTTGGTTCACGAAATGTTAGAGAGTGCTCAATACCATATATAGATAGAGCAAAATACAAAGTATGAAGTATAGTTTTACCTTAAAGTCTTCGCTACCAGAGGTTTCACCCTAAACGGGATCATCAGGTCGCCTGATGATCCCGTTTAGGGTGAAACCTCTGGTAGCGAAGACTTTAAGGTAAAACTATACTTCATACCTTGTATATATATATATATATATATATATATATATATATATATATATATATATATATATATATATATATATATATATATATATATATATAGTAAACTGCAACAGCTAGTCTTTGTACTAACAACGGTTATGTATGCATGTAAGCTTACTCTGATTCTCTAAGTGAAGAATTTTGTGACAGTGCATACTCAAATCTCCACATATTCATGTACATGACATTAACTCGATAAAATCACCAATTAGCGTGGGCTGAACGGAACCGCTCTTTGACACAAGCTATTTTAACATAGATGATTAGTTGACGATATCAACCTAAAACTGACCACTGTCACGAATTAAAATTCCCAAACGCTTTCAAAACTAGAATCTTAGAGCAAGAAAAGAGCAAAATGATATCACAATGGCATATAATGACGTAATTAGCAGGATTGTAAGGTATAGTTGCACAAATTGCTTAATGCACAAAATTTCAACTGATTGTTGCTGTTGTCGTTGTTCTTATCACTTGAGAGTATTCTATCGGTTAGAAAATTGTTCAACCGCGTCGTGGCTGCATATTTATTTACACATTAGGTAATTAGTAAATACTGTATATTATAGGCGCAAACCCCTAGCACAAAAATAGTTTTCAAAACACTGTGTACTAACAATGTATATGAACTGTTAAAATATTGATACATACACTAGCAGGTTTTCTTATGCAAACATTGTAGAAGAGGGGCTTAATTATTTTCTGCTTCCAGAAAGGGGGGCTAAAAGCAAAGCGCACAGTTGCAACTGGTCCCGATATAACACTGTACGGGCATTTAGAGTCAACCGACATAAAGTTTGGTGTAATTATTTGTTGGTGTTTGGGCAGTCATCGCGCACAGGATTTGTCAGGCTTTGGCGGTTTAGTAGCAGGAACTAATTCGAGTGCCGACAGGATTCACATCAACAAAGGCAGAACAAAAACCAGTGAATAAACCCTTAAGCATAGTGGGTCAATACTGTGGAACTCCTTTGACAGCTCTATTACACGAGCAGCAACATTAGGTATTTTTCAAGCCAAATTTAAATCATTCATTTTTAGGCAAGTTGATTAATTTAAAAAAATATTTCTTCTAAAAGTTCTTTCCTTTTCATATTTCTTTTTCTTTTTAAAAATGTGTACTAATTTGTACAAGCTCTCTGGAATATTTTTTTTCGCTGATCACCCCCAAAAATTGTGTATTTTTGAAATTGCTTACTTTAAAAATTTTAATAGTAAATTAACAACAATAATCTTTGAAACCTTTTTTCTTCTTTCAAAGATTGTTTCAAAATATGATATGTTCAAAAATGATGTTGTTTCATGTATGTAGGGTGTGAATTAATTTAATTTTGATTTTTTGATTTTGAACTGGGATTTCAGTTAGGATTACCACAAGGAATGAAATTAAAGTGCCATTTGGAATGGAAAAATATTAATAAGGATAGCACGTGACTGGATTTTTAGTAAGGTGTGTTGTCAATGGGAGTGAGATTTGCTCATTGCTGCATACGTTGGGAAATGGTATATCTATATACGTCTCCCCTTCAGGAGGACTTTTTGCGTGTGACAGCGTCAATCATATAACAACTGAATCAGTGAAGAAATTCAAGTCATGCAGTGATGCAACCGACGTACAAAATTTTTTATGGCAGTGACCGAAGAACAAAATGAAAAAAACGCCAATCATTGCATGCTAGGACGGGCCCAGCAATTTAACAAAAAACTCTTTATATTGACGTTTCATTACAAAGTTATACTGTAGCTTGCAAGCTGGCTTCATGCAAATCATTTTATAATTCTGTGTGCTTGCCCTTCCTAGCGCTAACCCTTCCTTGCATGCTTTTATTATATTATATATACCGCATATATACAAGCTAAGACGCTGTGTCTCAAAAAATTTCATTTTAATAATTACTGCATTTAAATTGAGTGCACTGAATATAGTGAATTCACAGTAAATAATTTAACGGATTGTTTGGCGGTTAGACAGTTAGAGCCAGACCGCGACACCTTGACCGATACGTTCTCGCGATATTTTAGCAATACTAACAACTTTTATTTGGACAATCAAAAGGACGTACTTCGACGTGTAGTTAACAAATATAAATGACGAAAAATTCTTATTCAGATTTCTAAATACAAATAAATCGACTTCCTCAAAATGCAGTCCCCTTGAGTTTTGTCGACGCGATATATTGTGTATATATAGTTGTGAATAAGATTTTTGTTTTGCTTCTCTCACAAAAACACTTGCATGCTTTGTTGCAGTTAAGTTAGATGTAATTTGTCACTATGTAGGGGTTGAAAAAATATTTTAAGACATATTTTATATACTATATATTATATATACTATATATTATATCAGAAACGGTCAGGTTGTTTTTCAGATAAACGTCTGTTTTTTTACCTATCGTGTTACTTACTGCATGACATTGGATTTAATCCAAGTCAAGGAATATCAGCTCATGTAAGTTATATAATCAAGCAAAATACGTCACAAAATTACACTTCTGTGTGTTCTGTTAGTGAGTACAATATACTTGCTAAAGAGTTACCTTGTAATCGAAGCCTTCATTGACGTCGTTGGTTTTTATCGATTATAATTTATGTTCTTCGTGTTGTTGCCAATTGAAGGTTGAATTTAGTCCAACGCTTGAGATGCTTGTATAAATGTGTGCCGGTGAAGTTACAACGTCTATACAGCCGGCGTTAATTAAGCATATTGTCCGCTCATATACACCCGTGCTTCACTTGAAACTGCTGCTAATGTGTGGCCAGGAAGGAAATTAAAAGGGAAAAAAACCAAAGGTGCGTGCGTGGGTTGATGGCAGAGTTGTCATCCGGATCCATTTATTCATAGAGGAGCGAGAAGTACTTTATTATTAAATATTAAAGAGATAGTCAACGAATGAACGAACTTTAATAGTTTGACAAAACTATATTTCTAAAGCACATAGAGATAAATTCTTTCTACCGACACATCAGACGGTACGGAAAAAATAAACAAGACCACAATCAGAAAGCCCACAAGGAGAAAATAATTACCAGACACAAATTGAATTCTCTCCCTTTGGCATAAATTATTTAAGCATTCACAATGACACTTCAGCGACACTCATGATTGGAAATGAAAATTGGGAAATATAATAAAAAATGAATTTTACTCTCACAGAGATTCTGAAACTTTTTTTAAGAATGTTATTGTTAACTATCCTTGTTCTGACTATATATATATATATATAGCCATCCGGCACCGCAAACTGTGAATACAGTATTGGCTAGTTAAATATAGAGATTATTCAATTGTATTAAACCTTTACTTTTTCAGCTGCCGTTCTCTGTAATACAGTACGTATCTTACAATTTTATCATAAATAAGCATGCGCGTGCACGGCGAACTAGCATGCACTACTTGAAATCATTCAAATTGAGTAACAACTGAGAAAAAAAACCCCACTTCAATACAATCCGCGAGTTGTCTTGTTGAAATATTTGGTATATAGCATATTTGATTTAGGTTTTTGAACTTACTAACCTTATTTTGCGTCAAAGGAGAAATGAAGTGCATGCACATGTATGTTTTTGATTGTAGAATTAATTCAAGCGCCAACTGATGAAATACGTTCAGTTGTTTGAAGCTTTGCATGGCGAAAATGTATTTTATATAAGAAAGTCTACAAACTTTCTTACACCATGTTATGAGATTTTTTATTATAATAAATAATAAAAATTTTCATAACATGGTGTAAGATTACAAACTTTCTCACTTATATAAAATGATGAAATACGTGTTTGACACAAACTATATGCATGATGATTAAAACCTGTTAATTGCATAAATATTTCAAATATCGCTATAGGCTTATATATACTATATAAACATAGCTTTTCTACTAACGAGTTAACAGCTGTCGTATATATTATGCTGTTGTTTGATGCTACGCAATAATCAGACGCCACAATTTGGAAGCATAGAAAAAGCCATAAATTGCAACAAATCTTAACTTTTTCTTAATTTACATTTACAGATATAGTGTTCGTAAAGTTAGATACAGAAAATAAGCCATTTCGATGGGAATAAATTTTATAACAAAAATATGAGAAAAGAACTGTACGAAAAAACTGATTAGTGCAGGCCGAGTGCAGGCATGGCAACTCCGAGTTGTTTTTCAGTTCGGTGCATCACTCTGAGTATAATCAAAACAGACAGCAAATTATTTATCTCAAACTGATGAATTTTTGAAGCAAATGACCACCGAGTTTAAAGCAATTAGATATTGTAAATCTTACTTGTATGTCATATCTTATTATATAGGAAGTGCTAGATCATTTTGTACAAACATTATTAAACAAAAAGCAAAAAAGCAAAAAAGGAATGCACGAAGTATGTCAGTTATAAAACCGGCCGGAATTTGATATAAGCACTTATGAATGTGAATTATATATATATATATATATATATATATATATATATATATATATATATATATATATATATATATATATATAATCAAAGCCATTGCCTGTAAGGTAAAATTAAAATAATTCGTCTCGTTCAATCCACAGTATATATATAGTCAGTATATTTTGATAGTAAAGTTAAGGTGTTTGTCAAAGTTAAATTGATTTCAGAGCTTCAAGTTACTGGTATATATGCATTTGTCGGTTCTTAGTTTGGAAATCGAGTCCAGATCTTTTCACCAATTGCAAGAACCTGTTTACGTGGTCTTGCTCAATCTGCATGAAGTTGCTAACCTATAGTGGCTAGTATGCAATGATGTCGGTATATTTTGCCGTTCAGTTCTGTTGCACAAGAGAAAACATCTGCTGCGCTTGCTATTAATTAATATATAAGATTAAAGTGAACTAGATGCGACAAAGAACCAATAGCATAGTGCGGTACTGCATGACGTATGAATATTGTAGGTTTTACAATTCTCTGAGTTTCCGGCAATAGACGGAAAGGGTCATTTGGAACCCCTTGGCCTTAAGAATCGATTTCAGTTTGTCTAAATTCCAGATCTATTTTTAAGCCGCACTTATCGGTATTTTTTCTTCACAAGCCTGCCGAGCTATAGTTGGACTAGGCAGACTTACAACATTTTTTGCAATCGTTCTCGTCCCCAGAATCCGTCACTTTTTCAGTAGCGCGGCCGCATCAAAACTTTTCGTGCGGCCGCGCTAAGCAAAGTGACGGGATCCGGGGGGGTGAGAATGCTTTGCATTTTAAGAAAAATACGATGTTAAAAATGTGGAATTCGTCCTAAAGTCCTATAACATGCACTAGCAAAAGAGAGCTTTAGAATAATATTTAAAAATTTATGTGAATCTGAGTCGTAGGCGAGGGTTTATATTTTAATACGCTCACACTTTCACGTTAATCGTTATATGATTACAACAATCTGCTTACAACACAATTATACAAGCCAATTTTCTGGTCAACGTCGCGACACTGAGTCTGATAACTCTGTTCAATCACTTTGGTAGTGGAGACTGTAGCAATGCAGACTCGAAAAGGAAAACTAACTCTTCATTTATCATCCGGCGAGTACTAAGACTATTACAAATTGTCAACAAACTAACTACACATATAACATTCCGTTCGACAAGCAATGCCGTCTATGAAAAACACTTTTTAGTATAAATACACAGGTTATTTATATAGAAAATCGTGCGCGCTGATTAGTCGAGCTACTTCGGATTAATTCCCAATAATCACCTACAGCGTTTATTGATCAAAAGGGCCGCCAGTCGATTTGTCAATGTAACAGAAGAGGAAATTAGTAACAATTTTAAAGAAAATGCTGTTCCTAAAAGTACAAAAACGTGTATTCATACTAAAACAATTATTCGCCTCGACTATAGACTTGCTCCAAGTCTTTCCCGCTTTGTCGGTCCAGTAGTGTCGTCCCAATGATAGGGACTAAAACGACGACGGCGGTCAAAAAGCAAGATAAATTTTACAATTTAAAGAAATCATGGTTAACTGACTATTATATTTAATATTTGAAACTAGTTCAATGCTTTCCAAAACGTTCCAGTAATGCTAAAATGATCTGTACAGTATATGTATTGAAGTCAATCTCAAGCAACAGTTCTCATCTTTTGGCCGTTGATGTCGTCCTGAAGACGTGAAAATGCTTATGTGACATTGTATAAAAAACGAGGACGGTGTAGAGATTAATTACTCTTTAGAACGTCGTCGTTGAGGTTGCCGTCATAGTTAAAGTCCCTAAAATGAAGGGTCCGCGGCATGCACGGTATGCGGTATCCCGCGCAGAAAGAGGAAGAAAGACTTGGAGCAAGTACTTGACCGTATACACATTTCAATATTTTCGATTTGAATTTCTACACTGGCTACGGCTACGGTGGTGCACATAACGTTTTATAACAAACACTGACAATACGAAATCCAGAAAACAATTACAAAATACCTCAGTCACAACTACATATCTTAAGAGAAATCTGCCCAATAAATTGAAACCAATATTACTGAAAACGTTTGTGGCTTAGCTATGAGAGGACATGCCACTTAGCAACAGGCTTGGTGCTTGTAATCGCAGCTTTCCAATGCTCTAAACACGAACCACTAGACGACTCACCAAACACTACCTCGTGCATAGAACTTGGTCTTCCTCGGATAGTTCCTCCACGAGTTGGCACGTGGTTCTTTACGGCCAAAACCAACTTCATGTTATCCAAATCTTTTCCGCGGAGAGGGAACTCAAGCTTTTGATTGTAAACTGGATTAAATTCTTGTTTCATTACAGCTGTTTTCTTTTTCAACTTCAGCTTGTTTCGAACGTATATGCGAACCTTAACGTAAGGATCTATAAGAGCAGAAACAATTTAACATAATATTGCGCATGCGTACATTCCTAGATTGGCTACATTTCTTTGCTTTGTACTAACAAGGCAAATTACACCTTAATTTAATTAATGCCACTCTTGTTCTTCAAAAGTAGTTTTGGAAAAGAGACTGCATGGTACTTATTCAACACTGCTCTGACTTTACTCGTTTCAGTCTCCCCCTCGGAGTTATCATTTTGAAGTATGAGATTTTAGAATTTGTTGATTTTTTTTTCAAAATGGGGTCTGTAGTTTTTGAGACAAACAAAAGAGCACAATACTGAAAATATTTATCACTGAGATGTTGTACATATCAAATATCGTAAAAACAAAACTTTATGAGGTAAGGAAGTATATTTTCTATAATTCTTCGTATTTTTTGTATGTTTTGGCTATAGGTTTTGGTCGTAGCGATGTTTCCGAAAACTTCGTCCGGAGTGAAGAACATCGATTCACCGATAGTCACCTCGACTTCGGTGACTAATTGTTAAATATTACAATAAACTTATTAATATAATTATAACTAAATGTACGTTAAAATAAAAAAGAAGTAATCTTATAATCAATAAGTTGTGCGCACTGGACAAGCACTGTATATCAATTTTAATATACCCAATAGAGTCAAAGATCAGTCGCGACAAGAACACTTGACTAGATCTCAGCTGTTTTCTTGTACCTGTTTAAAGGGGAAAGTTTTCGCAACTGCATACAGGTCTAAATTTAATCATGTTGAAGGCTTCGCTCAATTATCTACACACGCAATCTCACCAACGCAATATATCTAATTTGGATAGTCAAGCCTTTTTTATATCATTATTTAAGATACACCTATAATGTATCATTAATTATTTGGGTGCATCACTTCAAAATCACACGCATAAAGGTAGAATTATTTACTGAGTATATCTGTACCTGGCATCTTATTATTTGGAAGCACTTTGAGGTTTGCAACTTTAATAATAGCCAAAACTAGTTTTTCAGATTCCTTATCGTATTGCATGGAAGTAAGGATCATGGACTCCATTCCTGCTACATATTCCCAGTCTTTTGCCAAACGAACAGTAGCTTTTGTCTTTCTTGGTTGATCGCCCTAGAAAAAGAAAAAGGTGATGATGGATAAGTATAAACAAATCTAAGGTTCTGAAGTTGTTAAATACAATACAATACAATACAATACAATACAATACAATACAATACAATACAATACAATACAATACAATACAATATGATACGATACGATACGATACGATACGATACAATACAACGCAACGCAACGCAATGCAATGCAGTGCAATAATCTTTATTTAAACAGGGTTTAAAATATTGTATACAGCCAATATACCTGGTAAGTTAAAAGACTTATCTTCCCCAGGGCCTTGTAAGATTAAGTGAAGTAAGATAAAGTAAGGTGAGGTGAGGTGAGGCGAGGTGAAGTAAGGTGAGGTGAGGTGAGGTGAGGTGAGGTGAGGTGAGGTGAGGTGAGGTGAGGTGAGGTGAGGTGAGGTGAGGTGAGGTGAGGTGAGGTGAGGTGAGGTGAGGTGAGGTGAGGTGAGGTGAGGTGAGGTGAGGTGAGGTGAGGTGAGGTGCGGTGAGGTGAGGCGAGGTGAGGTGAGGTGAGGTGAGGGGAGGTGAGGTGAAGTGAAGTGAGGTAAGATAGGAAAAGGAAATGAAATTAAAATATAGAAAAATAAAGGAAATGAAATAAAAAAAGAAATAGAATGATAAAGAAAGAAAAGAGTGGGAAAAATCAAAGCAAAGAAAAAGAATTGACAAGAAAGGAAAAGAAAAGAATGAAAGAAAAAGGAAAATATACTGAGAGAAGAGGAACAGAGTGGGAAAAATAGAGTGGAGAAAAGAGGTAATGCATGGTAAATAATGCATTATTGGCACGACCTAACACAGCAGGTATTGCTAAAGCTTAATCATCATGTTTGAGTAAAGGATTTCAATAAAAGCGCTACGAGAAGTCATCATACGACTTATGTCAGACTCCGAAGCACAGCTAACGTTTCACTCTGACGAAGGGCCTTCGCTTGAATCGTTAAACTTCTACGTTCCCTGTCTCGGCAGTATATCCACTTTACTATATTTCGTTTGGAGCACAGCTAATACTGATTTAAGTGTTTATTTTAAGTACTAGTATAGTGGCATGGTGGTGATGGCATCACCGCATCAGTTATATGGCTGTGACAGTAGCATGCATGCAGTGGTGATGCCACACTGCGAGTAAATGTTTGGTATCATATATAATATTTAATTTTACTAAATCCTATACCTCTGTAAAATTTATTCCCTCTGCCATTGATGTTGTAAAAAGCATTTCTTCCCCACTGTCATGTGAACTGTCCAAGCTGATCTGCGACGAAGTCTTCTGCATTCTTGCCTTACCAATCGTCACCACTGTGTTCACCTCTTTTTCCGCCATCAGATCGGTTATGTTTAATGTGTCGATCTTCAATAACGCGTAGCCAATAGACCTGTTTGAATACTCCCGTGCGTCCATAACAACAAATTCAATTTTCTGAAAACTAAGTTCTTCCCGATCAACTTCAAATTCAAATGTCTCTTCCAACTTTGGGTTGCTGCTGTTAGTGTAAACGTCTGTTTGGATGGGGTTTTGGCCGAAGTGCGGGAGAAGACGGATTTCCAGAAATGAGTTGACTTCGGTTTTGTCACGACGAAGAGGAAGGTCAAACAGGTTGATAAGTTTTAACAACAAATAATTCCTGTGAACATTCACAATCATTAAATACTGTTTATAAAGAGCTAACAAGGTAAAGTAGTTTTTACTGTTTCAACCTACATTAAACCACAAATATGACTGATTGTTCTACCACCTGATTGTAGTAGCCCCATAGTTAAAACGCTTGAGCCAGTATTCAGAAAATTAATTCCTATCTGGGGCTCAGAATTTTTTTCTGATTTTCTGATTATTAATTACAACTTGACTATATAGGAAGCTAAAAACTTTTACATTTACCAAATTGCTACTTTATAACTTATAAATGTGACGTCTATAGACACTAGTACTTTGTAAATATGGTAGTTTTTAGTTGTCAATGCATGTGGCGTGTGTGTGTTTCCCGGTCAGATAGAAATTTTCAGTCCTTATATAGATGACAAAACGATGTGATTACAAGTAATTTACTTAAGAGTTATTCAGTGTCATTTACCTTTGACGATCATAACGAAGCAGAATAGTCAGTGTTGGGTTTACTTCAGGCTCAACCTAAACAGAAACAATTTTAAAAATTGAAGCTGTGGTACGGTAAAAAATGTTTAAACTGGGCAGTCTAGTTTAATCAGTTCCAAGCCTAATATCGCGTGAAAGCTTGGCGTTCGTATTACTATTACGTTTCTAAACCATGCCCCTATAGCAACGGGGTAGCTAGCATTGCAGTAGAAAATGCCGATTCGTTGATAAAATTCTATTAAAAAAGATGCAGATCTTATAGTATAGGCAGTGTTCTATTAAAAAAAAAATTATATTAAAAAAGATGCAGATCTTATAGTATAGGCAGTGTTCTGACTGGACCACTGAACTAGCTGTATAACTGAACCGGTCAGTGTTTGCAAGCTTATTTTCTTTAAGTTCAACTGATAAAATGATAAAATGATGACTCGCTTGAAATAGCCTTGTACATGCATGCATGCACTCCGTATACCGCACGTCGTATATAAGCATCTGACTCGTACCCAGTCGTCTTTGTATCGTCTAAGATCTTGCCCGCCTAAATTAATATGGGGGATTTGCAAGCGCAACGGTGCATTATGGGAATGATCGTGAACATTCCCATCAGGCACCGCAAACCGCAAATCTCCAGAGACGACTGGGTACGAGTCAGTATAAGCATGCACTGACAGTCTTTGTTTGCAACGTTATTATACAATCCAATGATTTACTGCAGTGTAATCAACTCCAACATAAAGGGCCGTTCACACGTGCGATTTTTGATGCCATGAATATTGCCAGCTTCTTGTGAATGGACCTGATGTAAAATCATCACAAGTGAGTTAATTAGCATATTATAAGCTATAAGCTAGGCGATATTACACGATTGCGACGCAATAAATTATTGTACTGCTTCCAAGACAAATATATCATTGTAATGCATTATATAAAAAGCCCTACATTATTTACTTGTTCGTAATTAACCTATATAATAATAACATTAAAACATTTCTCAATTATTATTGGCTGAAAGTAGTGCAGTTTAAAGGAAAACAGTGCAGAAAATGGGAAACAATGCAGAAAAAAATTACACATGCATGCAAATTATTTGAGTCAATCAAAAACAATAAGGAGCCAATCACGTTCTAAAAAGGCGGATTTTGACAGTTGGTATTTTTTAACCTCGTACCCAGGCTCTTTCTGCACAAAATAAATAAATATGGCGGCAAGATTTCGGAGCAGTGAAGGATAATTAGTTCAGATTTGAAGCTAATTATTTCTTAATAATGTTAAGTAAAATAAGAAAACTAGTAAGAAGTTTCTTAGTGATTGAGGTAAACTTTTTCAAGTAATCATAAAAGAAGCAAAGCGTTTTTTGAACAACCAAATATAAAGAGTGGATGGTCAAAAAAGGTATTGTATTTTCGTAAGTTTATACAGTTGAGTTGAACATTTTTTCATGTACATTATAAATCATAAACATTTTATTTTGTTCTCGGACTCGTGCTATTTTGATAGTCGTTGAAAAACTCACTCATGCATGTTTGTGTTTTTTTAATTTCACTCGAAACCAACGCTATTCATACCTATAAAGATCTATAAACCCAGTTTTAGTTTAGCTAATATACAGGGGCGCAACTAGGGGGGGGGGTTGGGGGGTTGCAACCCCTGCCCTTTTTAACCCCTGCCCTTTTTGTGAGACCTCTAATACTAGGTTAGACATTAGATAAACAGATAATTAATCGTGTTGTAGCACGCAATACAATTCTCCGCAATAATGCGAGACCAAAATAAACATTTCCGCAACTGAAAATACGAGAAAAGCGTCCTAAAAATGCAGGAAATGCCGTTTCAGAGACCTAAAATTCAAAAATTTTCCGGGGGAACATGCCCCCGGACCCCCTAGAATCTCTGCTTCCCACACCACTGCCTTCTAGTCCCAAATTGTTTAGAATACTGAACGACTTTGCCCTTTTTTTGCGTTCAACCCCTGCCTTCGAAATTTTCTAGTTGCGCCCCTGATGTAGATTTCGATTCTTTTTAGGAACCTACCGGAATTTCTTCTGCCGAGTCTTCTTCCTCCTCTTCCTCTTCTTCCTCTTCTAAGTTAGGTTCCTGAACAAAAAATAAAAAAGGGAGGACAGTTATAGATACCTACTAATTAGATGTATTTTGCAAATGCAAAGAGCAAACCCGTAAGCCTGGTTTCCATATAATCGCTACGATCGCCACGATCGCTCAAAAATGAACTCGGCGATCGCAGCGATCATATGGAAACCACTGACGCAACGGTCGCTACGATCACTGCGATCGCGATCGCCGAGATAGAAAATGTTCTATCGTGGCGATCGTTGCGTTTTATATGGAAACGATGATTTTGCAATCTCAGCGATCTTGGCGATCAGTATGCATCCCAGCGGACCATTAAAACAATGGCCGCGGTCAACCATGACCGCCTTAGCGATCATATGGAACAGCGACATGAATGTTGATCGTTGCGATCGCCGAGCTAATTTTTGAGCGATCGTGGCGATCGTAGCGATTATATGGAAACCAGGCTGTATTCATTGGATGCAAACCCTTAGCCGGATGCGGTGCTTATTTGAGGTAATATAATTAAAGTTAAGAAAGATGTTTGGACCAACTTTTCACACACTGAATTATTTTCATAACCACCATTAGATGCTATACAGGTTGACAAAACCTATATATATATATATATATATATATATATATATGCTATTTGGGCGATCAGTGAATAACATAATGATATTAAATGAGTTGAAACTGATCTGATATTTAAAATATTTTTATTAAAAACGTTATAAAAACATTAAAAAACAACAATTAAATTTTCGTTCGCTGACTGCGATCTTCATCAGCTAAAGCATTACTCTGATGAAGATCGCGGTCAGCGATCGAAAATTTAGTTGTTTTTCAATGTTTTTATAACGCTTTTAATAAAAATATCTTAAATATTAGTCATCATATAATGTATATACATATACCGTATGACAATTACACATGTAGAATATTTGAGACTCGTGTTGTAACGTATCACCAGAAATAATTATAAGCATGACAGTAATTTATTTTACTTTTATTATTTTTATTTAAATTACAACTAAAAATATAACAGGTTGTTGGAACAACTTGTCACAGTTCTGTTGAAGCCATCGACCTTGTTACAAGTTGAAACAACTGGAACAGCCAGTGCGAACACATGACGCTGACAGGCTGTCGGAACAGCTTGTATATACAACTTGTTTACAGGTCTGTAACGGCTTGCGCGTTTTCACGTGTAGCTTTATATTCTGGGTGTCACATTTTGTGATTTCTGTACGCTAGGCCGCGAAATCGTACGCTATGGACAGAGAAACGTGAGCCGTCTGGGAATGAGAATGCAAGCGACGTTTTTGACGCCAGGAATCATTTTGGCGGCTTTTTGACGACATGTCCGAAAAGCAGTGACGTAACTATAGGGGGGGGGGGGGCAGGGGAGGGAGGTCGCCCCAACATTTAGATGGTCATCTGTCAGAAAATTCTCATTCCCTGTCGGAAATTTCCATGCGAGCTTTCCAGATAAATCAGATTAAATTGCGATATTGCGTATGATACTCTTGGAGCATGGAATAATACCTTAAACGCCAATGAGCCAATGATAAACCTTTCCCTTTCTCAAATTAGACACTTATAATGCATAAATTAAACTGGAAACAAACATCGCCCACATGACCACGCCCACTTGTCGGAAAATCTTAATGCTTGCCCCCCCTAAAAATTCCTAGTTACGCCACTGTCCAAAAGCAGTTAAGGTGGCTCCCTACGGTAATTTCAATAGGGGACTGGTGACTAGAAATAGTATCGCTACGCATGCGCAAATAGCGATCTTGTCGATTCGAAATTCTATGACCGCGTTGCATAGATGTTAGACTTGTAGACGTTTTCTTTGGTGAATTTTGCTACAATTTTGTAAATAAGTAGTTTATAAAAAGTTCTAAAGTATAAATAATTTTCAAAAATTTTCATAAGACAGAACTTTTTTAAATCGATAATTTTTATAGCGAAAAATCTGTCCATACAACCCTCTCTGATTTTGTGCAAGGATATTCTCCACAACAGTATCTATCATCTCAGCAATTTTTAAAAAATTTCACCGAAGCAAACTGAAGACATGCCGCTTCAATTATGCAACATTTGAAAATATACCAAAGTTCCAACGTCATTATTACCATGGTAACAGCAAATAATTGAACTTTTTGATAGAAATTTTATATCTGCGATAGTTCTGCTATAGTAAGGTCTACTTAGTATTTATCTAACAAATTTTTAAACTTGTGAATAACATTAGACAATGAGCGTATGAAATAGCGCGTATTTATTGAAACTATAGGGAGCCACCTTAAATACAATTTTTACACTGGTTCAAATGTGCTTGATCATGACATTGTGATAAATTTCTGTTTATTCTTGTTGTGAGTCGTTTGTTCGTTGACTTCGTTCGTTGGTGCGTATAATCAATAGCAAGCGATTATAATAACATATAATAACAATATGCTGATGTTGTCTAAACCAAAAACCAATGCTATGAAGAGAAGTTTTGGCTACGCTGCGGCTAAAATCTGGAACAAACTCCCTAGTTTGACAAAGAAAAATGTTTTAGAAAAATGTAATTAGCAGCAACTTGATAACACCACTATTTTTTGTCACTATTTTTTATATCTTAATGTTTTCAGATATTTTGTAAATAATTTGTAATATAATATTTTAAGCTTTTAGATATTTTTTTAAATTTATATATAACATTCAAACACGGCCTAATGAAAGCAACCATTTTTATTTTTAACCATTGTATTTCTATTTATTGTACTTATATCTTAAGGTTGATTATAGCCACCGTGTATAAAGATTTTTAAATAAACAAATAAATATTCTTCTTCTGCTAGGTTTCGAACAGTTCTTTTTAGAACTATCCGGTATAGCCATTCACCATGGTCAATTGGTTTCTCTTAGCTATATTTAAACTTATCACCACGACAAAATCAATTTTACAACAAAAAATATTCCCTAATCTTTTACTCGTAAAAGTTTGGCTTAAGCCTCGCTCAAAAATGAACTCGGCGATCGCAGCGGTCGTAGCAATCGGCATGTGGAAACCACTGACGCAACGATCGCTGCGATGGCCGGGATAGAAAATGTTCTATCTCGGCGATCGTTGCGTTTTATATCAGGAAATAACGGTGATTTTGCAATCTCAATGCATCCCAGCGGACCATTAAAACAATGGCAGCGATCAGCCATTGGCCGCCTTATGCCATTGGAAACCAGGCTTTACTCAACCTGACTTCCTCTTTTGTACCAACCCCTAATTTTTACTATTGCATATTCATACCTGATTGTGAGGATAACCGTCAACCGGAAACTTACTCACAGGCTGGACATTTGTAGTAGTATACTCCATCATACTTTCATCTAGAGGTACAGGAGCAAGCCTTTTTGTCTCGGAAAGAGCATCTTCTTCTTCGTTTTTGTCGCGTTTCTTCTTTCCTAATTTTCGATGAAAAACCGCGGAGAATATTGCAACAAGAAGAAAAAATACCAAGCAGGAAACAATTATCGAAACAATGATTACGCTGTCGATAAACATTTTCGTTTAATACTTCTAGATAATAAATAAACAAAGAAACACGTTATTTACAATTTGCATATTGCGTATCATTTTAATGAATTAGATATTGGCCAAAATGAGACAAATTTGTCGTCAACTTTTAGAGAGTCTCAAGATTTTAGCAATCTTTTCGATACCGACCCTAACCAACATAAACCCTAACATTCTAATCTGAAATATGGTTTACCGCCTAGCTTTTTGGAAAAACATATTTGACGACACATTTTGGAAAAGCCACGAAAGGACTGGACGGCTCAGAATACTGGCAAAGCATTCTGGTAGTTGTAGTTGCAAGTGGCCTATTGCGGAGATCCTAGCTGACTGGCGTTGTATACAAATACTGAATCTTTATGAGTGCAATACATGCATAGTAAGAATATTTTCATGAGGTGACAGATGGAATATTCCATGTAACTAGGTTACAGCTGTTTTATAATTTCTGTAAATTGCATAGGTTTTGCAAAATGAGCCGTGTAATAGAACAAAACGTGTAATAGAACAAAACGTATAGTAGAAAAATGCACAGTGAATGACGTAGACAGTGCAATGGAGATTATATTCAATACCACATGATCACTAATCCGCCAATCAAATAGCGATGATTTAGTGGAAATAAAACTTAAAAAATACACACCGCCGGAAAAGAATTAAACCTGCACTCTTCAGTCGTCAGGTGTGGTACATTCAGTGGGGGGCCAAGGGCGGGCTACTCAACTCAATGTAAACCTGATGTAAACCGTTCATGGCAGAAAACCAAGCGATTCGGCGAGGATGTCTCTTCGGATTTCTATTTATTCTGAAAAGTTTTTGTTTCGGGTACAAGTAATGAAGAAGAAGCAAGAAAAAGATCTTGAAAGAGGTATCAGTATTATATTCTTTTGTAAATAAAGATGGAAACATTAGTTTCGTACTTGACAGCACTTTTAAGTTTATACTCTAGTCTATACAAAAATATAGATGTTTCAGCCACAACAATGGGTGACGCGATTAGTTAAAATTGCGGCCAACATTTAATGATCTCCGTCTCAACCTACAATCCAAGTGCGCCGCAGACCATGCAGCAGTTGCCAAGCATTGCTGTATGTTTACATTAGGATCGTATACTGTGGTTTTGAAACTTGCATAAACTAAATCTACAAAGAAGAATTGGTTTGGTTTAGGTAAACGAATCCTAACGTTAATTCAAATCTTTTTTGCGGCTAAGTAGTGGCTGTTCACACGAGACCGGGTTATCTCGGGGGGTAGGGATAACTCGGGGGCTAGGGTCAAAGTTGACCCTGTTTCACACGATAAAACACAACTACCAAGTTGTCCCTGGCCCCCGAGATAACCCTAGGTTCATGTGAACGCTTCACCCCGAGTTATCCCGAGCAACAGCATAAATACGCATGCCTAAGTTGACCCTACCCCCCGAGATAACTCGGGTGAAAGCGTTCACATGGAGGTAGGGATAACTCGGGGGCTAGGGTTACCCTATCGCTCCGACCGAGTTATCCCTATGCCCCGAGATATCTCGGTCTCATGTGAACGGTTTACTTTTTTAACATGGAAATAAACTAACACCGAGTTATCTCGGGGGATAGGGATAACCCTACCCCCCGAGATAACTCGCCTCGTGTGAACAGGCCCTAAGGAAAGAATTTCGGAGTCAGCCACGCAAGAATCAAATTGAGAAAATAAATTTACAGTAATTGTTAGTACCACTTATTATTTTTCTCTCTCCATCGCAATGCGTTCTTATTTGTCAAGGTAAAGATGTCTAAGGGGCTGTTTACATGAGCCGGGGTTGTGCAGCTGAAGCAAGAGTACATGGAAGAAGATACATGTAAAAACGACAAGTGCCAAGTCCAACCGAAAACTTCAGTTTTGCCAATTCCATATAGCTAGATTTTTTCTTTTTCATGTGCTATTTTTTACCAAGTCAGTAATTTAAGCAAAAGTATTCTAATAATTGAACATTTATGATTCAGCTGTATATTTTGTAACGTGCATGATGTCACTGCTTATTATATCAGTGTCGGATTCAGAAGCCTTACCAAGGAATTTTAATTGTTCAAGTTTATTATAATATACATAGGCGTAGCAGCCCAATTCTTTTTTTTTTGGGGGGGGGGGGGGGGTGGCAGAGATTTTTGCCCGAAAATTTAGGGTTAAATATTGATTTTTAAGTCGTATTTTTCAGTCTTAGCTTAACGTATGATTTCTTCTTGATACATGTCAAAATTGCCCGAAACTCCTAGCATTTTCCCTTTTCAAATATTTTGGAACGGCAATTGCGCCCCCCCTGCACCCACGTCTACTGCGCCTATGATAATATATAAATGTAGACTGATTTGTTGTAAGATATTTGTTTGTGTATTTGTAAATTAAATATACATGCACGAGATAACAAAATAGTTGCGTTAATTTATCCGTTCCAATTATACGTCGATCAAACATCTTCATCTTTGTGGCAGTTGCGGTCGGTAGCATTCAGCGGCAGTCTAATTAAAAGTTCTAAATTTGTTAATTTGCCATCAATATTTACCGTTTTTTACAAATTATTCAGTTTAAATATTCCCATTTGGATCTGACAAGTCAAATAGAAACGTTTGGTGCACAATCTTTATCCTATGGGAATTTAACTCTATTCTTATTCAAATATTTCGTATTGTTTCACCACCCCAACGTGGCCACCGATCACATGAAAAGTGAAAACGATCCATTCAGTTTGGTGTATATGATGCTAAGCTTTAATTTTTGTCGTACTACAACCCCGTCAGGAATTGGAAATTGACCTCATCGTCAGTGATTCTGACGAGGACTATAGTGCCGAATTGGGCTATAGGTTTAATGACTGGAATTGGGCTGCATTATATATATATATATATATATATACACAGTACAGTAACACTTCGGCCGCATATATTACTAAAGAATATACATTCACCATAACCAAATTACACGCAGAGATTTATTTATAGACTTGGCTTGGATAAAGCTACCTTTTTGGCAGAAATTAGCCAAGCACCAGTTAAATATAACTCTAAAATAACTAAATATTCAGTGTTATTACCCAATGCCATAGAGCTCGTTAATTACAAGGTCATACAGTGAATGACAAAAAATAAAATAGTAAATTGCCGAGATTTTATAGAGAATTGGCGTTTCAAGCAAAAGCCCTTCGTCTGACTAACCCTAAACCGTCATAACTGCCACAAACTGATTTATTCGGAAAGGGCTTTGGCTCAAAACATCAGTGCTTCCTTTTCTAAAATCGAATGCACTACCTTTAAGAGTTTCTATAAAAGAAGAATTATAGACGTTTACTGATAATTTTACCACTCGGTTGCTATACTGTAAACATGCAGACCATCGTTATAACCAATTAAACATATACTCATGCAGTCAATTCATGTACTTGCAAAAAGAGCTGCATTATATGTGACTGAAAAAATACATACCTTATTTGTTAACAACTGTCTAATACAGAAACAAGATCTTGAGGCAAAAAGTCATTTGAAACCACGAAGTCAAAGTGCTTTTGAACGGTTAATTGTTCCGTATAATGTCGTTCAGCGTAAGGTTATCTTGCTAAATGTAAATTCCGTATGGATGTTTATGTAGTGCTATGCCTATATAGCAAATCCTCTATCAGTGAGAAAAGTCAAACATTCAAGAAATATTTATTTTTTGAGCAGTGTGGCTAAAGGAGAACACAATTGGCCAATCAAAAACGATATCGTGTAACATCTCGTTGCGGTAATTATCACGGTTAAACAGTTTTTGTCCGTGCAATGATTAAAACACACAAATATCGAATTCATTTCATTATAGACGCTTCAGAGTTGCACAAATATACGCAAGTCAATTTGCCATTTTGACGTAGCAAAAAAATACTAGGTTTTAATGTTAATATTTGACGTTAGGTAATTATAAAAATGCGTAGTTTTTATATTTTATATAATTATGCTTATTTTTGTCTCTGCATGCTCCAAGGCCCTCCAATATATAATTAATATTTGATTCATGTCTTCACAAACTGTTTTTATCCCCTGTTCAGACTATAGGTATATCCGACCTCAGGTACTGTCCTTGGGCACAAGCACTGACTGAAGTGAAAACGAAAGCCCTGCATTTAAATTTGTTTAGATTCAGCGGTGTTCTAGTTTAGACATGTATAAGGGCAACTGTTGTCCAACCATTTCATGTCTCTCATTTTGTCGCGACTTATTTTCTCCCGTTTAAATGGCCCTTATGTCACGCCATGTTTAACCAAAATTGTCTTATTTTAAATTCAACGAGAGAGACTGAAGTCACTTACTGTAATAACTAAAAAGTAGGAAGATTTCTTGATATCCAGAACCATGCAGGTTTTTCAAACGATCAACTTCAATTTCGACCATTGCAGTATATACTAACGGTGCAGGTTTGTAGTATCTCTTTTGTGTTTTAAACGCGGAATCGCCGCATAATCAAACAAATAGGCCTCATGGGTGTCGCCATATTGGATTTGATGACGTAAAATAGTCGCATTTATTATTCCAAAAAACAATGGGTTTTTCCCCAAAAAGCAAATATTTTACGGAACCTAATGATGATGTTCACTTTGTCTTTAGTATCTGATCAGGTAATTAATCAGTCGTATATCCAACACTTTATACGGAGCCGAGTTACCCGGCAAGCCGAGTTGAAAAAAGATGAGTGTTTATATGAGACGGTAGTTATTCGGCAAAGCCGCCCACGCATTATAATGGTTTCACATTCCATGAGTAGTTTCCGATTGTCTTCATAAGTGGCGCGTGCGCTGTTGTGACGAATTCAACTCGGCTAGCCGTGTTACCCGGCAAGAGAGTGTTTATATGGGAATATTTTCATCCCGGCATGCCGAGATCTCGGCTGTTTTGCCGGGATCTCGGCTAGCCGAGTTACCCGCCTGTCTCACTCTGCCAGGGTAGCTTTTCTATACATGGCGGGTATAACTCGGCTAGCTGGGTAACTCGGCTCCATATAAACAGGCCCTTAGAAAAATATAGTTTTATTACAAATGCAGCGTTATTGTGGCTGTATTATATAAGAGAGTCAATTGGGAAAGCTTAAACGAGACACTTAGACATGCCCCATGGGACATGTGCTTCATTGAGAATGATGTTAATCATCACTGACGAATTGGTGTGACATGTTTCTAAGTGCTGTTGATGATCATGTGCCAAAATGTAAATCGCCTAATGTATTTCACCATCCATGGATTGATAAAGAGCTTTTGTCTGTCATAAAAAAGAAGGACAAACAAAGGAAGAAAGCACACAAATCTGGTCTAGAGAGGGATTTGCATAAGTTTAAAGAAATTCGTCGACAAACAAAATCGTTGATTGCCAAGAAACGTAAAGACCACACTAGCTACCAAGATGAAGGAATCACTATCTGATAATCCAAAACGCTTTTGGTCCTTTGTCAAGCTCTCAACGACTAATAATACTCCACCAAACTTTCTGAGAGATGGTCATGCAACGGCTTATAGTTGACGAAAAGCAAAAGGCTGATTTATTCAACTTATTTTTCCACTCTGTTTTTACCCCTGCCGCTGAATCGCCGCTCTTCTCCCCTGACTTTCCTGAGCCGTTTACAAGAGAACAGCTGACATCAATTCAACTTTCCACCAATGAAGTCCTAGAAGTCCTAATGAACTTAGATCCCAAGAAAGCTACTGGGCCTGACGAAATTCCCGGCACCTTGCTGAAATTTACAGCTAGGGAGATTGCTCCATCACTATGTCGCCTATTCAACCTTTCACTCTCTTCAGGATCTGTTCCGACTAACTGGAAAAAAGCAAATGTCACGCCAGTGTATAAAAAAGACGACCGCCTTCTTGTTGCGAACTATCGACCAATTTCGCTCCTGTGCGTCATTTCTAAGGTTCTTGAGAGATGCGTCTTCAACTATTGTTGCCCACACATATCTCCGCACCTCTATCGCCTACAACATGGATTCCTGAAGGGACGTTCAACAGTCACCCAGCTCCTGGAAGTTTACCATAATATACTTGACCTAGTTTCTAGCGGAAAGGAAGTGGATGTAATCCATCTTGACCTCTCCAAAGCGTTCGATAGGGTTTCTCACAATCTCCTACTGTATAAATTGCATCAGTTTGGCATCTCAGGGCAACTGCTATCCTGGTTTAAAAGCTACTTAACGCACAGATACCAACGTGTTGTTCTGAATGGGGCAACATCTGATTGGTTACCTGTTACCTCCGGAGTTCCACAAGGCTCTTTACTCGGGCCGTTGCTATTTCTTGTATATGTCAACGACATGCCTGATTACCTTGAAAACGGCTCAAATATTGCTCTTTTCGCAGATGACACAAAAGTATATAGACCTATTGTCTCCGCAAGTTCCCGGTGTCTGCTGCAGCAAGATCTTACACGTCTACTAGAGTGGAGCAGTAACTGGAAGATGGCATTTAATGCCGATAAATGCAAAGCCATCTGCATGTCTAGGAAAAGGTCAAGTACTTCAGCTCTATCACGATATCAACTTGGACACCAGGAACTTGAATGTGTATCTTACACTTCAGATCTAGGCATTACAGTATCTGTATCACACGACCTCCAATGGACAAAACACATTGAAGCGATTGTCAGCAAGGCTAACAAGACCTTAGGGCTTGTCAAGCGTGTTTGTGGTCGAGACCTTAATGATATCAACACCAGAAAACTTCTGTATTATTCCTTGGTCCGACCCAAACTTGAATATTGTTCAAATGTATGGTCACCCTACACATTAAAGCACCGTCGACTGCTCGAAAACGTCCAAAGAAGAGCCACAAAATTCATTTTAAACTACCCTGCGAAGTCATACACTGACAGACTCCTCGAACTAAAGATGCTTCCCCTTCAATATAGAAGAGAAGCAAGTGACTTACTGTTGTTCTTTAAAATTATCTCTGGTTTAGTGGATTTCAACGCTAATAAATATTTCTCTCCAGTTACTATTCGATATAATACCCGAAATTCTGATCCAAATAATTTCTGTATAACTTCTCAACATAGACAAAATTATTTCAAGTTTTCTTTTTTCCCCAGAACAGTAGCCCTATGGAATAATTTACCTAGGGATTTTAAGCAAATTACCAGCTTACATCTATTTAAAAAGTCTATCACTTCATTCCATTTTGACAAAATTTCTATGTACCAGCCGCCATAAATCATCATTCACTTAAACTTCTTCATGTAATCTACTAGGCGTATTATTGTAAACCTTGTGATATATTTTATGTGTCTTTGTAACAAGGGGAGGTACACCAATTGGGACATCAGTCCTGTTTACCTTCTCCTGCCACGTTGTCTTATGTGACGAATTCTATTAAACTTAAACTAAACTTAAATGAGTTAAAATTATCATTAGGTTCGGCACATGACAAGCTATAGCACGCTGTCTAAAACAGCTGTTAAGCCCTAATCAAACGAGAACGCAAGTCATCGCAAGTTGACAGTCAGAATTTCTGTGGCAGTCGTTTGAACACCCAAATTAACAAAATAAAGGTTTCATGAGTGTTTTAAACAAGTTTTAACTTTGTCACGGTACATGATATTTTCGGGAAACTATTCAGAGCGGCTGGCTGAGATAGCCGTGACTGCCAACTTGCGATGACTTGCGTTCTCGCTTTACACTGCGAAATTTTTTGTGCAACTTGTATGCCAACAGCGTTGACTCAATTGTTACGAAACAAGTCACATTCACCATTGTATCATGTGACATGCTGTGTCAATGGTTAGGATACCCGCAAGACAAGTTTCAAGTTTCTACATTCGTTGGGCAGGGTCGCCAACAACGTCCAACGATTTTCACAATTTGTTTTGCGTCATTTTGACCATGGGCTTTACAGAGCATGTAAATCTTCCTTAATAGTACAGTCAATAGAGGCACGCTGCAGCAATGGCAAATGCGAATGGTTTAGTGAAACTCAGACGTCTTGCAAGGATACGTCAGCGCTCTGTTCCGAGATAAGAACAGGGAGCATAAGCGTACCTTTTATGATAAAACATGTGCCTCAAGTGTCGTTTTGAAGCTCTACAATCCCATTATATACTGTGAAACGATCAGTACGATTGACCTAGGCATATGTCACAACAATTAAGTTGCACTCTAGCTCAGACCAGACCGACTCACTGTTCTAATATATATAAACGACGACCTTAACACTATTCTAAACAGATTCACACCGAACTAAGACTAGAAACTTCTAAATTACTTCGGTTTTCGTAGATTTTGTAAACAGAACTTAGCAAAAATGCGTACTATTTCATGTATTTCAGATGCCCATATATATAAGCCATAAAATTTAAAAGTGTTTACACAAAGTTTAATCAAAGTTCATCGTGCAATTATATTGTCAATTTATAGTTGACACAAGCTGGGAGATCGACAAGATTTGCATACAGTTTTTTAGTGAAATTCATTAAAATAATACGCATCGCTGATTAATAAAGTATTGCTTTTATTGTTGGTTATACTATAAGTTTTGACACATGTGGAATATAATATACCAATCATGATTGCATGTATTCAAGAAAAAGTATATACTATAATTATACTATTGTCGATATATGGCTGATCATGAGATTCTGTACGTATACGTGATCATATAACTAACGGAATATGAAAAGGATATCCTGATAATTATGCAGTAATTAACCATTGCCCTTGGTAAAAAAAATTGCAAAATACGTAACTGAAATGAATATTAAATTAGGTACTTCTAATTGCATCAGGCTGCAGACTGTTGAAAAAATATTTGCCTAACACATCAACTATATGGCAACAGTGTATCTTGGACTAGAGGGAAGCATGAATAACTAATACCAATATTGTCTGAGCGATGAACGTGTTTTAATTTAGTAAAATTCACAATAATATTAAACACGCACAACAGTAGGTAAAATTGCATGGCCATGGGCTAAAAAGTATAGAATCTAACTTGATTTATATCTATATGAAGCCTAATCAGATGCACCATGACATTTTGACTACAATTGTCTACTAAGCTTTTGGGCGTATATGCATGAAATGCGGTAGTTTCTATTTTAACCTTTTTTCTGCCATGCACGAGGCACAATTTGTTCACAAAATAGCAGATATGAATAGTCACGGTAGCAGTGAGAATCGAAAAATTAAACGCAAGCATGTGTATGCCTTAATAAAGCCCTGTTGCTATAGTATAAGCCTGACGTTAATTATTTGACAAACCACAAACCTTATAGTGCTTTTCCTTGCTTCAAATCAGTCCATTATCCGACGTAGATATACGGTAGAATGGCTTGAGTTCAATACTGAATCGGATTTAACACGAAATTCAACTGTGATGTGAACAAGCATCCGGCAACAGCTTGGTTGACGATGGTGAGAATATACTGATAATTATATGGGTCTTATAAATTATTAGAGTAAACCACTGTGAGTAAACCAAATAACAAAATGTCAGTTTAGGATAAACTGTAATCAAATTGTGTGGTTACGTAGCTTGGAAAAGCCGTAGAAAAATACCGAGAAACCAATAACCATGACGAGGTAGATCGGTGGTACAAGTTCACGGCAGTAAGGGCCGTTATATACCAGAGCTGATGAAACGCGGCTTACACAAGACGCGACCTGACCCATTTACAGGGCGTTTTTGCCGGCTTGTGTAATAAGACGGTGAACATAAGTCTTTGTGTGTACCTTTTATACAAGTGTAACTCGTCTTATATATGCATGTAAGATTGCAAGGCGCGTTCTGTGTATAAGCCGAGTCAGTATCGGCTCTCGTATTTGCCCTAGTGTTGTATTTGACTACGTACACGTGACTGCATGTTTGAATTGCAAAAGTTGAAGCTGATATTTATATCATGAGGGAATTAATATCCTAGATTATCTGTTTAACTTTAGTAGTTTAGAATGACCAGTTTCATAATTATTCCTACTGAGTTTAGGCTCGAACATAAAAGAAAATTTTGTTGAGAACTAGACTAAAACGTCGTTTTATAACTATAATCTTAACTTTTAACTTACGCTATAGCACGGCCGCGAAATCAGTTACGTCTTGTCAGAGTTTAGCCATGTGCACAGGCTATAGTCAGAGTTAATCATGAAGCCCACTAAGTCAAGAACTATAGTACTGGAGCAGGCTAGCCATGACATGTTTGTGGCCAGCATGCCAGCATGGATTCTTGAAACTAAAATAGATATTAATCTATATTGCATATAGTCACTAGAATATGATGTTTCATTCGTTTGCTTGTCCCTAAGCCGCTAATTATGTAATCTTTCGAAACTTTATAAGTCATACATGCAGGTAGTATCGTTAGGCATATGCATGCCATCACTAAATGTCTCTCAAAGACGTATTAACTATATAATCAGAGAACATTCAGGAATGAATAGTTGATACTTGTCTACTCATAGTCTACAGAACTGAAGTCACTCACCTTGTAGTAAAACGTGTTCTGATATATGTTTGGGCTTCACAAATCGCTCTCTTCCGGGCTTGTGCCGTTTCTCAGGCACGATTGGGAAGATCTTAGTTGTGTCTCACAACAACACGTAATCAGCGTGCCTTAATGCATCGCTACCCAAGGATAAAGACTGTTTACCATTTCAATATATGCATGTATATCAGTTTTACTTTTAATCCTTATATACGCTCCCTATATATATATATATAAAAACTGATGTAAATGATAGATTACTCTGCCAACAACGCAAAATTAAACATACGGTGGTTTTGAGAAATGAATGTCAGAGAACGAGGAGAATTTTCAAAGTCTATATTATTAAAGGATTAAGGGCATTGTACGAATTTGTAATTCAAATACAGTAAGTCATAAAATTCTGTATGAACATATCTTGACAACACTTACAGGCAGCGAAGCGAAAACAAACGCAGAGTGTGTTCTGATATATGTTTGGGCTTCACAAATCGCTCTCTCCCGGGCTTGTGCCGTTTCTCAGGCACGATTGGGAAGATCTTAATTGTGTCTCACAACAACACGTAATCAGCGTGCCTTAATGCATCGCTACCCAAGGATAAAGACTGTCTACCATTTCAATATATGCATGTATATCAGTTTTACTTTTAATCCTTATATACGCTCCCTATATATATATATATATATAAAACTGATGTAAATGATAGATTGCTCTGCCAACAGCGCGAATTAAAATTAAACATACGGTGGTTTTGAGAAATGAATGTCAGAGAACGAGGAGAATTTTCAAAGTCTATATAAAGGATAAAGGGCATTGTACGAATTTGTAATTCAAATAAGTCATAAGATTCTGTATGAACATATCTTGACAACACTTACAAGCAGCGAAGCGAAAACCGATGCAGAGTGTGGGATGAAACTGAGATTTGCTCCTAATACTGTATATATCACTTAAGTGTACTGTTTTGAACAGTTCAGTGCATGTCCTACACTTGTCTTTATAAAATTATACCCTTACGAAAAAATCCTACAGGATCCTATAGGAATTCCTATAGGATCCTATATAGGAACACATTTTCCTATAGGAATTTGAATAGGAATTCCTATAGGAAAATACGCTTCCTATAGGAATTAAAATTTGTGTTGGCCAAATTACAAAATAAATATTATTAGTTGGTCTAAAATCATTTTATTTCTATACAAAAAGCAGTTCAGACACACCTGAAATTCTATATCAAGATAAAAAGTGCCATTAGTTCGGTTCCACCTAATGCAAATTATTTTATTATTTTACACTTTCTAATGCCAGACTATTTTACACTGTACTCAATTGTCACACTATTTTACTCTGTCTATAATTAATTAAGGCCAGATGATTTTACTCGGTCTAATTGTCTTACACCAGCTAACACCAGCCGAATCTGGTTATAACTGTATGCATGTTTTAGTGCAGCCCGAACAATTCTTAAGCCAACGTTGTCTTTTTGGACTTGTAGCTCGGAAGCAATGACAACCGTGTCTTCAGCGCCGAGACCAAGTTTTAGTGCCAAATCTTTGTAAGACAGGTACCTCTGCTGTAGCAACGGCGACATTAAAAAATTCTTGCCATAACCTGGAAAGAATATACTGTCCTTTCATAAACATTTTCGTTGCCTGGATCTTTTTAGATGAAGGCCTATTTGAGCCGTAGAGAGCTCTTAGAGCTTGAATGTTCTGTAATTCAGAATAAAAGTAATAATTGAGACGACCGCAGTGAGCAGATACAGAACTTTAATGACCATAGACATAAGCTTATAGTGTTGATAAAACTAGAGCAAAAGTAAAACGACTCGTGAGCGAATATACCTTGACCACAGGGAGCCCATCTTGGCAATTCGTCATGCCAAAAAGCGCGTGGGTGCCCTGTGGCGGACTCGAAAGACGCGCGGGGGACTGTGGCACACTCGGTCGTTGGTGTGTAAAGCACACACGTTTTACACCCTTTTTTCCGCCTTTTTCCCCGCTTCCGCCGTTTTTCGTTTTTTTAAATCCCTTGCCACAGTCCCCCGCGCGTCTTTCGAGTCCGCCACAGGGTGCCCACGCGCATTTTGGCATGACGAATTGCCAAGGCTTTGACATGGACGTCTCTTGGCCTAGAAGTCATAGTGACTTGCTTTCACGAATGTTTCATTTAATTTTTATAACGTAATTATGGCACGAAACAAGAACCATGTACACAACTAATCTAAAGATTGCGGCATTTTGTGAACTTTATTTTGGAAGTGAAAATGGGGACACATTTTTGGCCAGCACCCGCAGTCCAGTTATATATATAGGTCAGTGGTATCACCACATTCATCACCAGATTCATCACCAGATTCATCACCAGATTCATCACCACATTCGCAAAGCAAATATTTCACCTTCAATAATCAACCGATCGGCACACACGATACACCAAATTAAAGCTTATTATTCTATCTTTCTGGCCCAAAATTAACGGCGTTTGTTTGAACAATTTATAGAGGAGAAAAATAACGATTTACTAGAAAGTTTCGGGGAAAATTTCGATGGCTTCTTTTAATTTTAACCGGCTTTCCTATATATCAAATTGAGGGTCATTCTATCTTCTTGCTGGCCCAAGAATAATTATAAGTGGCCCAGATCTGGTTCAAGAGTTATTCGCTTTTAAAGCGAGACGCCCAAACTGTCAATTACACAGCGCACTAAAATTAGAACACTTTATTATTAAATTCGTTGGGATGGTCTTGGGGGAAAGATTTCGATGGTTTCTTTTAATTTTAACCGGCTTTCCTATATATCAAATTGAAGCTCATTCTATCTTCTTGCTGGCCCAAGAAAAATTAGAAGTGGCCCAGATCTGGTTCAAGAGTTATTCGCTTTTAAAGCGAGACGCCCAAACTGTCAATTACACAGCGCACTAAAATTAGAACACTTTATTATTAAATTCTATCTTCTTGCTGGCCAAAGAAAAATTAGAAGTGGCCCAGATCTGGTTTAAGAGTTATTTGCTTACGCTGAAACAATGAAGGTATCACCACATTCACTTGGGGTAAAAATTTCGATGGCTTCTTTTAATTTTAACTCATTCTTGTCCGACAAAAAACCAGTCAAAAATACCACAATATATCATTTGAATCGTTTTTACCTCTACTATTCAAATTTTGGGTTTTCGGGTCTTGTCAGACAACCCATTTTGCAAATTATGCTAATTTATGCTAATTATTAAAATTATTATTATCTATAACAAAATGTTAAATATTTAAAAAATAAATGACTTTACCACCAAACTTTGGAGAAGTAAAATGAAAAGCAGCACTTCACAATTATATTGATTTTTTAATTATATTGATTTTTTAAGATTTTCCATTGTGACCCCATGGTGTGCCCGCACGTACCCTGTGAGCAGAGCCTTCTTTTCCTTATTTCTTTGCTGAGAGAGGAAGGAAAGTAGGCTCTGCTGTATTTGTGACTGGTTTCATTACGCATGCATGTCAGTTGCTTGGTTACAATCTCGAACCCAGTCCCAATCAGAGCAGAAAACAAAACGAGAACCGGTTAAACGTGTCTTAAACGGGTTACTTCGTCCTAAATCTTGGACTAAGCCAAACACGAATACAGCAGAGCCTACTTTTCGTCCTCTCTCTCAGCGAAGAAATAAGGAAAAGAAGGCTCTGCTCGCAGGGTAGCCCGCGCGCGATCATATACACTTATTTTGGAAATTTACAAATTAAAACAGAATTATACAAGAACATACGACCATAATACATCAGTAAGATCGTTTTTAAGTCAGCTATTCAGATTTTAGGTTATTTTGCGTGATATTTACTCCTGTTTGCCATTGCAACGCCGACAACTCTAGGCAAATTCTGTTCGAAAATTGGCTGATCGGCCGAGAATCCCAAGATGGTTTTCGTCAAATTTTACCAAATTATTGCTAATCTACGAAATAATTACAACAAACAAATGTTTATACTTACTTTCGGAGTTGTTAGAGCCTAAATTTTCGTTGGTTTCGCTTATATATTGACAAATAAAAGCCATTTTCTTCTGTCGATATGCCAGGAACACAGCCAGGAATTCAGGTCGGAGCTCGGGTAATACTTCATGGCATATCGTTATAAAGGTCTCATTTTAAAAAGGGATCATTCAGGATCATTTTAAGCCCAAGGGGAGTAATTTTGGTCAAAACCTCGCAGGTTCACAACAAATCGAAGTACGATCCGGCGTAGGTGACGGATGACTATAGGGCTGGACAAGAATGAAAAATTAGAAGTGGCCCAGATCTGGTTCAAGAGTTATTCGCTTTTAAAGCGAGACGCCCAAACTGTCAATTACACAGCGCACTAAAATTAGAACACTTTATTATTAAATTCGTTGGGATGGTCTTGGGGGAAAGATTTCGATGGTTTCTTTTAATTTTAACCGGCTTTCCTATATATCAAAATGAAGCTCATTCTATCTTCTTGCTGGCCCAAGAAAAATTAGAAGTGGCCCAGATCTGGTTCAAGAGTTATTCGCTTTTAAAGCGAGACGCCCAAACTGTCAATTACACAGCGCGCTAAAAATAGTTGCACTTTATAGCTTGTATATCCAATACAACACGGCCACTCATATTGTAAATAGTATATATATATATATATATATATATATATATATTCTTCACCAACTATACACAGTCTCACATCATTAAACTTTATTTTTAGATTTTTCTCTAAAAAATGTTAAGAATATTTTTCTCCCAACTAAAGAACATATTTACGGCTTTAAAAATTTCTTAAAACGATTCTTTACATAAAACTTACAACAGTCTCTACACCGAAATTATGTAAAATGAACATGCAAAAACAAGAAAATGAAGGTTATGCCTTCTCACTAGAAATAATCTGCTTTTTCATATACATATATATTTACAATTAATTTACTTTAGTGTTTAAATTTTAGAAGATACATCCATATGTCTTTCATAAATTAACCACATGCAGCATGGGGCGACTGGAATATAAGTAACTCTCCCGTAGAAACTAGTTATAACTCTTCTTTTCTTATACTCAGGTCAATTTTCGTCATGTTCATGCAGATATTTTCCCGGTTTGTATACTTTAGTATTAATTGTCTCCTGAACTTTCGCTGGATATATCTGAACAGATCATCATAGGCACTGATTGTTTCTCGTCCAAGTTCAGTTTAATTTTTTCTAGGCGTGTTAAAATGCTTTTATAATCGAAGGTTCCTCTTTTGTCGCCAAAGGGATCCTAAACCAAGAGATTAAACAAAATTATCTTCAAGTATTATTCCAATCATTATTGCTCCAACCAGTCATTAGAAGATTGCAGGTTTCAACTCTGTTTGGGGTTGAAGCTGAGTATTTGAGTTTCGCGAACGTCAACGGCTACCAAGCGTCTGTACATTACACCTGGCTCGCAAACGTACCACATACACTACATGCATGAATGTATGTCATGTCTACGTATTCTTGGTTTGCACTTGACGTCATGGCGGCCATGTTGGAGGAAGTTTAACAGAAGAATCTCATTAGCAGCTATACTGTATTTGGAGTATGTTTTCCTCCAACATGGCCGCCGTATTTGTCTCCTAAAGGGATTCATTGCAAACCACCGATAGACAACTACTGCATATATCATCGCAACTACATATCATATACAAACGCTACCGCTTATAGGGAAGCACATGACTATGAATTTGCAACCTTCGCTGTCCATCCGAGCCGCAGTAGCTCATTGGTTAGAGCGTCTAAATTGCATAATTCAACCCTTTTCTGGGGTTCAGAAATCTTTTCTGAGTAATTGAGCTTGATGGACGTCTATACCAAACGTCTGCTACATTACACCGAGCTCGTAAACGCACCACATACATGTATATTGTACGCACCACTCTCAACATCAAGCGTTATCAATTGTATGTTTGTGGTAAACGGCAATTGCGGTAAAAATAACTTTCAAGTGTGAATAACCGAGGGAAAGATCAGACACAAAACGCCAGAAGTTCTCACCCAGGCACAACGAGGATTCTGGTAAAAAGTATAACCTTGTTCTAATCGTATACTGTACTTGGTTGTAATGATATGAAAAAATCTAACTACCACAACCGAGTATCAAACCTTGGGTTCAGTCAGATTTTTCATATTATTATTATTATAATTGTGTTAAATCCTCTCTTAATTTCAGATATATTTCGTATATTCAAAGAAGTTGTTTTTTATTCCTTGAAAATAAAACAATATTTAATTTCAAAAAGATCTCATGAAGAGAAAATATCAGAGAGGTCCTGACAAAAGTAAAAAAATTAATATAGGATTAATTATAAACAACGTATAAAAAATAACTAAGTCCAAGGATGAAATCTGTAATACATGCAATGTAAACATTACATAAAAATACGTGAATATTAGTCTGTACACACCTGCATCCGTTGTCCATTTAACGATGAGTTTTCTTTAGCAACCGATACATAATAATCATAAAACTCTGGAAAAGATTTATCCATCACATCCCTAAAAATCAGATCCAAGACATTTCTATTGCTTAACTGCTGCCCGCTTACCCTACTATAGGGACTTTAAGATCTACGACGCGGCCCTAAAAGCGTTGAAAAGCAATGCATTTAAAAGAAAACACGGTAAATTAACTGCCGTATTTCATGTTTAAGCTTGTTTAATGACTAACGCTCCAGTTCTTGCTAAAACGGCTGTAGTGTCTGAGCTGAAGTCAACGTTAAGAAACAGCTCTCGCTTCTCTGCGTGTTCGCGTCGTTCTGAAGACGTGAAAATGCTGAGAGTGGCGTTGTAACAGAACGAGGACGGTATATTGATATATACTCTTGGGATTACAGCAAATTATTCATTCACTTTGTTTTCATTAAGAATTATTTTGTTCTTAGGGCGCGTCATCGAGCTTTGCCGCGTCGTGGATCTTAAAAGTCCCTAATAGACGGCCGGCCAAGGCTTCAAAATCTTACTTTTGATGGCATTTTTTGTTACAAGCAGGCAACCATGCCAAATCGTATCGGATAGTGATTTATATACTAAAATATAGAGCTTTTTGAAAGTACAATGTGATGGATGGGATATTTGTAAAAAGCTGTCTAAAGTTTGTGTTTTATTTGAATTGCTAAATTCAGAATGCATCCAATCAGCGTGCGTGAAGTTCTGATTATTCTAATTCGCATAACTCACAATCATAAACAAACAAGAAACATGGCGCAAATTCACCTAAATATAACACTTCGAAGAACAGCCATAACAAGCATCCAACTTTTTGTTACAAGCAGGCAACCACCATAGAAATGTAGCTTAGACATTGATCAAGATGACTAGACCGGTTGCCTTTCGTGTATCACAACATAGCACTGTTCAACCGCCAGAACGGTGAGTTAAATGTCTAAGGAACAATATAAGTAACACTACACTGTAGTACAAAAGCTCAGCTTTATAACAGTAGATACATGTACATGGCGGTATCGGCAAATTATCAAAATAAAACGAAGTAATTTACGAATATTAGACTTTCATGTAGCTGCCAGATCTAATAGATTTCTGATTCTTTGCAAGCTTATGTTGTTGTAGCTTTTCTTCGAAGTGTTATATTTAGGCGTATTTACGCCATATTTCTTGTTTGTTTATGATTGTGAGTTATGCGAATTAGGTTAATCATAACTTCACGCACGCTGATTGGATGCATTCTGAAGTGAGCCATTCAAAATAGAACACCAACGCAGTTTGCATGACTCCACAGAAATCCCATCCATTCCAATGTGTTTTTAAAAACCCATAAATTTTAGTATATAAATTCAAAATTACGGCTGGCAACCTCCGTCACGTTCAAAGTATATTCTATCCGATACGATCTGGCATGGTTGCCTGCTTGTAACAAAAAATGCCATCAACGGTGTTTTTGAGACACTTTTATGGAGGTTGGCCAGCCGTCTATAATATTCTTTAGAGGCAGACAAACAGACAGACAGACAGACAGACAGACAGACACAAACAAACAAACAAACAAACAAACAAACAAACAAACAAACAAACAAACAAACAAACAAACAAACAAACAAACAAACAAACGAACGAACAAACAAACAAACAAACAAACAAACAAACAAACAAGCAAAACAAACAAACAAACAAACAAACAAACAAACAAACAAACAAACACCACCACACACACACAAACACACAGACAGGTGCGCACACATGCAGACAGTCACAATCACAGACACACAGTCAAAAAGTACAGTACTCCTTGATAACGCTTCTAGTTTTACTGCGTTATGTTAGGTATAACTACTCACCTTAAAGCTGGATCGCACGAAGTCTGTCCTTCCAGCATATCACATACAGCCACTCGTAACGTCTCGTGTTTTATACAATCATTATATTTATTACTATCACCTACTTGTCTTTCCTGCAAAGATACATATTATAAGATTGTAACTATACTGTATTAGAACGTATGACGTACAGCGCTAAAAAAATGATACATGTACACAAAAATATTTTCATGCACATGTTATGGACTTCATGGAAACAATGATGCGACAACTACAAGTGGAATTTTTAAGAGTGCCAGATCGACATGGCTTTAAACACTTCCCGATGGTGCAGGGTTTTTACATGACGAAAAAAAAACAATAGCAGAGGTGTGGAGGCTGGGGAGGGCTAGGTAGCCCCCATCAGTGGGCCCAGGCTAAGGTCTGGAATGACGCAAGGCAGATTAAAAGTGGCTGAGTTAGACAGAAAATGTCAGAGGGAAAGATTTGGGGTGCACGGTACTGTATACACCATGTATGCATCAGCAGAATCTATATGTTACAACAATTACAACAAGAAAAATTCGTACTGAAGTAAGCTGAACATGTAGGCTATTGCTGAAGTGCCTTAAAACTAATATACGGCCTATATCCAGTTCATTGTATATTCCATGACGTATTTTTCAAAGAAAAGCTTGACAATGTGCGGCAATTAGTTTCCCAAATAACTAGAAAATAGCTGTACTGTAAAGTACATTTTAAAAGTTTTATTGTACATTTTAATAGTTTTAATTGGACATTAATAACGGATCTGTGTGATAAAACGCTACACCCTGTTTCCCCCCGATGGATTTTCTATAATCTCTTCTTCTCGTTCTTCTTCTAATTTTGAACTATTCATCTGAGAAAGTTTACTCATTTCTAAACTTAAACCTACTTTGAATGAAAACATCTCCCGGGTTCAAAATAAATAGTTTGGACTTAGATTATTTTTGTAGGCTGTCTTGCATATGTATATTTATGGTACCGGCTATTTTGATATACAGGCTATTTGCCTGCTACGGGAGTCCACAGACATGCCCATGAGAGGCCCACCCTACTGTACTGTACTGTACTGTACTGTACTGTACTGTACTGTACTGTACTGTAAAGTACATTTTAAAAAGTTTTTAGTGGACATTAATAACGGATCTGTGTGGGCCCGAACACCTTCACAAACTTCCAAATTGGAAACTAATAATTAAATTCCTTCCCTGTAGTCCTTGAGATTTTACCCCGTTAGAGTATTGTAGGTTGTTCCACGATTAAGATATTATTAACACAGTGACTGTCATAGTACCTCTTCATATCCAGGTTCATTGTGATAAGGGTTTTCATTTAAAAGTGACTGGATAGAAATAAGAACACTTGAAAGAGACTGTGCAGGGCTCCAAGAAGGACCAGTCCACGTCCTATTCGAAAGAAAATAATTGTACACAATGTTAGCTGTTCAAGGGTTCTTTTCTACCGCACATCTTGAAAACGTGAAAATTTACAAAATGTACTATATAGTTCTTCCTTATGTTTAGTTATATACACTAGGTAATATACAAAGAAAAAATAATACAAATTAATAATACACAATGGTGTATCCACAAACTTATCGATGTTAAGTTACGCATCGTCAACGAATTTGATTTCTGATTGAATAAACGGTCGCAAAATCAATATCATGAGAAATATATTTACAGTACAGTACATTAGACTATTTAAGAAATAGAAAATGGCCGCCCGTGTTTATATAGCCTGATGCAAACACGAGAGTGAGTTGGGAGAATTCGAAAGTTTATGTGAACCTGAGCCGTAGGCGAGGGTTTACATAAGTACTTTCAAATTCTCCCAACTCACTCGAGTGTTTGCATCAGGTTATATAAACACAGGGCATCCATTTTCTATTTCTTTTATGAAATAAGGCTAAAAAATGTGCCGTGACATCACAACCGTGTTTACATAGCCTGATATAAACATGGTAATTGACCAATCACAGTGTGCGTAAGACGCAACCTATTTTATAAAATGCTTTAGAATGATTTTCCTGGCGGAAAACGTAATCGTAGTATAAAGATAAGAGCCCAGCTCAAAATTCTCAAATGTAGTGCCATAGTGAAACACAAAATCAAAACATTTTAAAATAAGTTTACTAAGCGTCTATTGTAGCAATACTTGCAACATACAGTACATGTGTCAAAATCTATCTAACATTAACATGTGGGAATAATTAATTAAAATGGCGAACCAATGAAAATAAGGTGACGTGTGAACAGTCAGTGGCTCAACATCTGGAAGAAAGACATAGTTAAAAATAAGGAAAGAGGAATAGAGGAGATGTTTTCATTCAAAGTAGGTTTAACTGGTTTAAGTTTAGAAATGAGTAAACTTTTCTCGGATAAAATTTGTTCCTCGTATAACCTTTTTCACGCTGAAGTACTCAAACTTAAAAAATTTCTACTAAGCCTACAGTAAGTAGTTCAGTACTGTAGTTCAGCAAGTTTTCCTCGACAGGTTTCAGTTTGACAAGTTTTATTTGCCCGTGAGTACGAGAGAATGTGACAAGTTTTTCCTTGACAAGTCTCCTTGTTGAAAAGCTGGCATGCCATATCGTAAAAATTGCCCGTGTATACAACGACATGTCAAGGAAAATATGACAAGTAAAAAATTGTTGACCGTTCACACAGGCACAAATAAAACTTGTCAAGGGTGATTTGTCAAAGAAAAATTGTTGACCCGTACACACGAGCAAGTTTCTTTGGCAAGAAACTTGTCAAGGAAAACTTGCTCGTGTGAACTACACGCGTAAAAACGCACAACTTGTTCACGGTAGTCAACAGGCGTGAACAAGTTGTGCTGCCCGCCGTGAACAATGTTGTGCTGCTCACCGTGGACAAGTTGTCAACAAGTTGTTCACTTATGGTTCGAACAACTTGTTCACGGGTAAATCAACAGTCATGAACAAGTTGTTCCAACAGCACATTTTTATAGCCAACAACGTTGTTCGCACATGATACAACATGTTGTAACAGCATGACGAAATAACAACGATGAACAACAATGTTACAACAATGGTGAACATGGTTGATGTATCAACACGTTCTTCGGTTGTTACAACATGCGTGAACAACGGTTGTTGTTTCATCAAGATGTGACAACTTGTTGAAACAATGATGAACAATGTTGTTCATTTATCAATGTTGTTCACATATGTCAACAAGTTGTTACAGCATTGTTCAGGCAACAATGCTGTAACAACTTGCGAGATTTTTACGCGTGTAGACTATATTGTTTATAAGTGGTCAATGCTGCTCAGCATTGTACTTGGGCCTAACTCGGCGCCATTTACATATGCGTATCTCAGAACACATAGGAGTTTCGCCTTTCAAGACGGGAAAGAAACTGGCAACCACTTCGCCTTATGCTATTCAAACACATTCTGGTAAAACGCCGCACCCTGTTTCTCCCGATGATTTTTCTATAATCTCTTCTTTTCGTTCTTCTTCTAATTTTGAACTACTGTACTCGTCCGATAATTTTTACTCATTTCTAAACTTAAACCTACTTTGAACGAAAATCCTCTTTCCTTATTTTAACTCTCAGTCTTTCTTCCAGATGTTGAGCCACTGACTGTAATCACACGTCACCTTATTTTCATTAGTTTGCCGTTCTAATTAATTATTCCCACATGTGAATGACTTGTATATATAGATAGATTTTGACACATGTCGTGTAAATTAATATTCTGAAGATGTTGCAAGTATAGCGACGAAACGTTAGTAAACTTGTTTTAATTTTGTCATTTTTGTGTTTCACTGTGGCACCACATTTAAGAATTTTGAGCTGGGCTCAAATTATCTTAATTTATACTAATATTACAAATAAAGTAAATTAATAATCAACTAAATTTAATATTCTGCTCAATAGCTACATGTAGACTCGTACAGGCAAGTTGCATACTGTACAGTAGAGTTGCGAGTATTCTTGTTTTCAATCCGGTGCAAATATCCTTCGTAATATTTCCTGAATCACCACCACTAAGGTTAGGGTTTCTGTTGGGCTTAATACAGTGTACAGGTACTGTACCTTAGGTGGCCCAGAAAAATGCAATTGAGACAAACTTGAGTTTGACAAAATCTTTCAAACCATTTCTGAAATTACAGACTGTAAGTGTACATTGGGTAGCCTAACAATAGTACTATACAATTATTACAATATAAATTACTGAAAATTACATGATTATATTGATTTCTTACCCCAGGATACTCAAGCAGACTTTTCCATTTTTGTATACATTAGGATTGAATCTTACTTGTCCTTGACCAGTGGTCATAAATCTTACTCTTGGAGGTTTAATAGGATAGTCTGGAGGACATCGAATTAAAAAGTAAAAGAAACCTCCTTCATATGGTGTATCAAAAGGACCAGTTATCAAAGCATGGAGCTAAAAATTGAAGTTTATTAAGAAAATGCAGTTAAACAGTGTCAGTCAAACCCCTACTGTATATAGCAAATACTGTACCGCTTTTAGGGATGAACCATTATTTTTATGGAAGGGGGGGAGGGGATGAGAAATTCTTCAGGACAAACAATTTTTTTAGTGGCTGCACCTCACTACCTCCACAAACTTTTTTTTTTATTAGTTATTAATTAAACTTTTTGATTGATTTAATATTATGTTTGAAAACAATTTATACTTTGATCTTATCAACATTAGAAACAAGTGTTTCCACGAAAATAATGGATCATCCCTTTAGCAGACACTGTCTGTACATTAATCCCAGCCATTTATTTAATATACTATATACTGTACTATACTGTAAACAATTAATGCTGATTACACGGAGACTTTCAGCCTGGGCTGAAATGTCAGCCCAGTTAGAAAAACTGCGATTTAAGTATGACTTTACAAATAAATGTGGGTTAATAACATTAATTTGCTATAACATGGCAAGAATTTCATTCCTGGTTGAATTTCAGCCTGGATACCGGCTTCCATCCCAGTTGGAGCTACCCGGGATGGAATTTCAGCCCGGACTGAACATCTTGGCCATGTAATTGGCCCCTAAGTGAACACCTCTCTTAAAATGTGGACACCTACATACAGTAGTAACAGTAAGTCAGGTCCTAAAAGTGTCTGGTAAATAGTGGTTCAACTGTACATGTTTAGTACCACAAACCAAAAATCCACAAATCATGTGCATGATTTACAAACAGTCAGACATGTACTTTTATTAATTGCAGATGGATTTCAGGCCATTACAGTAGGTAAGATAGTACTGCCACCTCTGAAGTTACAGTTGTGTAGTGTAAATTTTATTACTAGTCAATATACAGTACTGTATCTTACTGTAGTTCATATAATCTCCTACTAGTACTGTATGATATTGTCAAAATACATAAATACAGTACATATATGCAAAATGCTTTCATTGTACAGTATATCCACATTATATCATTTATTACCTTTGTTACATCTTCCTTGTCAGGAATAACACACATACCAGGAGGGGGTTCCTTATAGATACTCATTATATCCCTGAAAATGATGAAACAAAATATATTTAAATAGTGGCCGTTCTTGAACACAAGATGTGAGTCTGAAGTAAGTTATAATTTAACCAGTCACCTAACTGGTAAAAAATCTCACAGGGATAACAGGCTTGCTACAAGCTTGTTGTGAACACAACAAGTTTTGATTTTATCAAGCCAATACAAGTAGGGATGAACTGATCAAGAAAACAATCTGATTAGCCGATTTATTGGTGGTTACCGACATTTGTCAACAGGACTTTCAACTGACACTTGAATTTGCAGTGGAACACTCACTACACTGTAGCAAAAAAACATAACATTGTACATGTATATTGTTTGACAAATATAATGTAATCAGTAACCATCAATCATCTGCAAGACAGCGTTTAAGTTTATTATGAAAAATGAAATTATTGATTGATGGCAGTCGCAAAACAAGAAATATGTTGTGTTAAACAATGATTTAGTACGTACCATATCAAATTAAAGTTGACATTTTCTTTGTGGAATCACTACACATTGGTGTTGAATGTTGTGAATGAAATTCACAAGTACAGTATATAAAAGCCAGAACGGTATTTATCAGACTGCTGATATATATCAATGTGATCAGCCAATAACCAGGGCATGAGATTTGCGGTATCCCGATATCCTGGGGATACCAGAATTTAAGTTTGGATACTGGGCATCATAAGCTCAGTATCCCTGTGGGGATACCATGAAAATTGGGATAGTGAACAATTGTTGGGCAGCTATCCCACGTAATTGTTGTCGTTCTTCGCGTCTTATCTGCGAATGTTGGTGGAAAATTCGACGAACTGTAATCTCGTTCTCAGTGTGTGCCAATATTAAATGATAGGCATACATGAAGTAGTAAAAGCAACAAGTAGCCATTGCTGGACAAAATAATCGCAGGCTCTGGGAACGAGATTAAAATATTCCGCGTATTTTTTTCGATCTTGTGTTTTCATTGTTATAGTCACCTACATACAGTAGTCCTGAATTTGATGGATTTTGACAATGCCATGGACACTTTACAATACAATTATGTTCAAGACATAAATAAACTAAAGTATTAACACTCTTATCGATGTGTTATTGTACAGCTAGGCATACACTAGTGTAGTATGAATAATATTGTCCGGTCAGACTGGAAAGTTTGTAAAATGCACAACGGAGATTCGAAAATTTCTTATATGCGGGCATTGTCAGCCTCAAACTGTGCAACAGAGATCTCTGTTGTGCGGTACAAACTTTCCAGTCTATTGTTGTGTTAAATAAAAGTTAACCTGTTTGGATACTGCTTATTGGAATGAATGAATGAATGAATGAATGAATAACTTTATTTGAGTGTCAATGTATTTAGCTATATATACAGCTAATTGGGGACACTATGAATATCTACTATCCAAATTTGGATACTAATTTTCAAGGAGGGATACCAGATTTTAAGTGCTAGTATCCCACTGGATACTGCTAAAAATTTCAAATCTCATGCCCTTATAACTGATCAGCCTGAAAGTTGCCGATTATCAGCTTTTACCGATTAATTTCCAATTATCAGCAGTGGCTCATCCCTAAATACAGTACAAGCTTCTTGTTGTCAACCCTGTAGCAACTTGTTAAATGCAGAGTCATAAAAAGTTGTTGAAACAACTTGTCACAAGTCTGAACAAGTGCTGGAGTCATTAATTTTAACCTTGTTACAATTTTTCAACAGCCTGTTAGTCTAATTTGTTCACAAACTGGGAACAACCAGTGTAAATGCATTGCAATAATGCAGTAGCTTGTTGGAACAGCCTTGTAAGTTGTAACACCTTGCTTGCAGGTACTGTATATAGAACTTGAACCTGGGTGTTTCTATAATTATGTGTACTGTATATGATTGTACATACTATAGTCTATTGCTATTTATACAATACCCTGGTTGCTATGCATGTTTTCATTGGTTGTTGGCCATGATCTATTAGAGGACAGACACATGGTCACGTCAGCTGACTTACTTTTTTCCTTCTTCATGCCCCAAAATCCAGCAAGAGTTTCGACAAAAACCTTTTAAATTTTTATTGTATAAAACAAATAGATTCCATTTTGTTGTTGTCTGTTCAGTTATAGATGCACAGAAGACATCACAACGTTGTAAGAACATCAGTGACCCACTCGACTGCGTCTCGTGGGCCACTTTTTTGTTCTTACCACGTTGTGACATCATCTGTGCATCTATAACTGAACAGACAACGGCAAAATGGAATCTATTTGTTAAATACATAATCAGAATTACAATATCTAGTGTGTGTCTGCAGCTACTTAAAAATCACATATCATTATAAATTACATTTCTAGCCAGTGTCACTTTTAAGTACCATAGAATTCCGAAAGTAACACCCCACCAGAAGTAACATTGAATTTGTGACACTTCTAAAATTTCCCAAAAGTAGCACACACCCCCACCCCCCAAAAGTAGCAGCCCCCTGAAAGTAGTGGCCCCTTTGAATGTGGTGCATTTTTTTAATGTTTCAAATACATGTTTATCCAACAAAAAAGTAATGCTGCTAGGCAAGGGCTGCTAAATCCGAGGGGGGCCCATACTGGAAAGTTTGTTATTCGTCCGCCGGATATTTACGCCAGTAATTTCTTCTCAAATTTTTGCACGCCAGTCGGGGGGGGAGGTTGGTTCACCTTCGGTGCACCATGGAAATTCATGCCTACAACGTGGTGCGACATAACACAATGCAAATGCTGCGCAATAAAAGTAATATCAAATGTAATGTCATTTTAATCTGATTTCACATCAACAATCCGTTTCCTCTATTTTGGCAGTTGAATACAACTCTTCTTACTTCTGTGGAGAGATTCTTTTACCACAGTGTTCACATGAGTAAACCGCGGAACGATTTTTGTATTGGGGGGTCTTGGGGGGCCCCGGGGGCATGCCCCCCCGGAAATTTTTGAAAACTAGAGTCTTGGAAATGCCATTTCCTGCATTTTGGGGGAAGAATTTACAGAATTCTGAAGGTCAGAAAACTCTCAAAAGACAACACTTTGTTTGTTTGTTGCCAAAAATAGATTGAGATTTATATATAAGAGCAAACCAGAACAAACGCCAAACACAACATATTCTCAACAGTAACAGTACTCATTTCTGGTATGCTCCCTTGCTTTGTATTGTTGATATAATGTTCAAGTACAGACCGCTGCGTGCGCTAGAGTGACTGATTGAACAATTTTTCTGTCTATCTCAATGTTGTATTTGCGATGTTAAACTATGCCTGTGTCAGTGTTATTAATACCTCTGTGGGTGGACCTCAATGTAAAATGCTGCAATAAAAACTACTAAAAACAAGCTTCATTTTGCTAATAGAAAATGACTTTCTCAAAAAAGGTTTGGAGAGTTCAATTTCTGACGTCTCTAGGGTCATCAGGGTTTATTTTAGCCTGGTACCCTGGCCCAATCAAAGAATATGGGCCAGGTAACCACTAAAAACTTCTGCTTTCCTATTGGATGAAATTTTCGCGCGTTTTTATTGGCTATGAGTAAAACTGCAATCGTCATAAGTGGATTTAGCCCTGATGACGCGAGAATGAGATTAGTGGTTACCTGGGTACCAGGCTAGGTTTATTTTAGCCTGGTACCCTGGCCCAATCAAAGAATATGGGCCAGGTAACCACTAATCTCAATCTCGCGTCATCAGGGCTAAATCCACTTATGATGACTGCAGTTTTACTCATAGCGAATAAAAACGCGCGAAAATGTAACCAATAGGAAAGCAGAAGTCTTTAGTGGTTACCTGGCCCATATTCTTTGATTGGGCCAGGGTACCAGGCTAGGTTTATTTATGATCAAACGTTAGTCCCTCATTGTCCCGCATAATCCTCGATGTCCTATGTTTTTGTCAAATAATGTATCATTTTGTTTACTTCAAAGTTTTCATGCCAGATTTAGTACACCGAACTGACAGAAAGTACGCCACACTGATACGCTTCACGCCATTTACGCCACGCCAACAGTTTATACCGAAAATTAGATTACTCTTACGCCAAATTTGGCGTAATCCACAAAACTCTACGCCGGATATATCCGGCGTAACGTACGAACTTTCCAGTATGGAGGGGGGCCGTTACTTTCGGAATTCTACAGACAAAGTTTGGCCTGCTGCGCGCGCATTTTGACAAAAATTGACTGAAAATCGCCATTTTTTGCCATTTTCCTGCGCATTTTACGCAATTTTGGCGATCTGTCCGCGCAAGAACGGCAACAATATGACATTCGAAAATTTTCCGCACAGTTGGCCAACTTTTAAACAGTCTGGGCGATCATGAGTCCCATGAGATCATGATCATAATTGTTTGATATCTATATACATTTTCAATCGCTAGTTACTGTAATAGCCTAGTTACGGTTAAAAAGTACCTACCGTTTTATGCGAAGGATACATTGGGGACTAGCATTCTGCTTATCCCAATCTTTTGAATCAAAAGGATCCCAAACAGCAGAAGCTGCTGCCAAGAAATCCAATGGGCCAGCCATGTTGTTTTTTAATACTTAGAGAAGGCCCTGGGTACGAGGTTGAGAAAATACGTAATTCGTTTTAGCGTCGCAACCTTCGCCAATTTTAACGAGCAAATTATGTCGCATTGCTCGAAGGGAGAAATTGGTGTAATCTCATTGAAGTGATACGAACAAAACAAACAAAACTGCGGTACATACAGTTACATACTGCTCTAAACTAGTGTATGTAATAAGACTTGTAGTTGTTGACAATATTCTTGTGACATTGCTGCTTTATGATATGGCTGATTCTGATAACGAGGTAGAGGAGTTTGTTGTGACTGATTATGATTTGCAAAATGAATTTTTTCCTGGAATGAAGCGTCGAAAACAAACCAAAGAGCAAGCGATGTTAGGTATTTGGGCAAGCAGAGACTCTGATGATGATGATGATGACTCAGGAGATAAACGACGGAAAGCAAATTACAGCTTTCCTATGCAGTTTATCAGTGGAGGAATGTTCAAGACAAAGGATAAGGAAGCTTTAGGTGAGATCATAATTTACCATGCATCCTACAGTATATTTATCACTAATCTTGTCTCTGATCTTTATATTAAGCCTCAGGCTATGGCTATTCAAATCAGTCAAATGTATATACATGTATACTGTATGGAGAGTTTTCATACCGTAATTTCTGTATTAAGCCCCCAGGGGGCTTATTTTTTCCCAAACATCATGAGGGGGGGCTTAATAGAGAGGGGGGCTTAATATAGAGGGGGGCTTATTCTAAATATATGGATGTTGCTTGGAGTTTATGCCCACTGGTCCAAGGTATTTAGAAGACGGACTTGTGGTCCCAGGATGCTTCAAAGCGATGTCAAATGAAAAGGCATTGATATATATTTTAAAGAATGAACTAGAAAAAAAGGCCGACAAACTGAAACATCTGAAGCTTAACGTCAATGCAGTAAAGACCATGAATAAAATATTATATCTTTGAAATCCTGTAGTATTGATTAGTGGGGGGGGGGGGGGGGGGCTTATTTTTTTTCCTGCTTCCAAAAGGGGGGGCTTATTAGAGAGGGGGGGGTTTAAAAGAGAAGGGGGGCTTAATACAGAAATTACAGTATTTGTTGTTGATATTAGAGACTGAGTGTCAACCTCAGTATCATGCATTTCTCATTCAAGAAAATATACTTTTAGAAAGAAGTGGCAAACAATGTTGTTGGACTAAGTCTGAGGCCATATCCAGTTAGGTCTTTCGTCCACACTAATCCAGTGTCTTTGGTGACAGAAAACAGAGCGTTTCAAAAATGCACTCCAGAGTGGAGACATTCAAAGATGCCGTTTTTTCTGCATTGTGAAAACGAAACTTTTCGAAAACACTGACACCATGATGATCATGTGAACTTGGATTGTTCAGGGTCGTTTCAGCATTTTAATGTGGATGGAAAAAATGATTTGAAAACGATAGTGTGGACGGAAAACTTTTGATATGTTTTTGATACAAGGTCTTTGTTTTCATTTGAAAATGGATTAGTGTGGACATTGGCTTGAACTTGAGGGTACATGCAGCTACTGTAGTCTGTAGGCCAGTCTGGAATCTAGACGTATATGCTACAAAACTCACGGTAGGAGACCAAACACAAATTCATTGTCTTTCAGTCTTAATCTTCAACTTTGGCATGAATATTTTTCCTAGATACGAAGGTTTGATCGCCTAAATCTCGATATGGCATACAAACTTGTTGTTACTATATCTTTCAACTGACAAAAAACTGTTAAGATTGAAAGAGTTGACTTCAGCCTCCAGTACCACCTTAATATGTTGTTTGATAATTCATATATTCACTTTGACAAACACCATGTCTGGACTGGTGTACAATTGCAAACTTGTTAATTACTGTTCATTGTATGAAAAAACAACTTTCCAGACTGGTCTGTGGGACTTGTTTCTCAAGGCTGAACTGATCTGGTCTCAGCTTAGCTGGTCTCAGCTGAGCTGAGCTGGGTTGAACTGAGCTGAGCTGAGCTGGCTTTAATCTGAGCTGAGCTGGTCTCAGGTGAGCTGAGCTGGTTTCAGCTGAGCTGAGCTGGTCTCAGTTTCAGCTGGTTTCAGGTGAGCTGAGCGGGTCTCAGCTGAGCTGAGCTGGTGTCAGGTGAACTGAGCGGGTCTCAGCTGAGCTGAGCTGGTGTCAGGTGAGCTGAGCGGGTCTCAGCTGAGCTGAGCTGAACTAAGCCGAGCTGGTCTCAGGTGAGCTGAACTGCTCTAAGGTGAGCTGAGCTGGCCGGCCTCAGTTGAGCTGAGCTGAGCTGAAATGAGCTGAGCTGAGCTGACCTGGCCTCAGCTGAACTAAGTTGAGATAAGCTGAGCTGAACTGGACTCAGTCAAATAAGACTTGGGGGCAATGGGGCTTTCTATTTACACAGTTAGACCAGTCAGTAAAGTTGAACACAAATCCAATACAGTATATGAGGTTTGGGATTGTCAAACTGGAAAATTTGGTTCTAATCAAGAACAAGTCCACAGTTAAAATTAAAATTACTTTGTGCATGGTCAGAGAACGTCTACTTTCTATATAATAAAAGTTCTGGTTACAATATTTTTTTTACATTTTTATAAGTATACAGTATATACTGTATATAATGAACTGTATTAAAAGCACTTTATCTATAGATGAAACATCAAGTGGAAAGGGTTCATCTCACAGCTCCAGAGAACATTCTCCAGCCCCCAGGAAACAAGAAAAATCAAGAAAACTTTTTCAGCCTAGTGCCCAAGATGCTCCAAAAACCCTTGAACAATTTAAAACATCTGACCATGGTAATTAGATATAATTATAATTACAGTATTACCTAGCTGTATACATGTATACAGTGAAAATCCTAAGCAGGATCCTGTAGGATTCTACACTGGATCATGAAATCTTGTAGGATTCTACACAGGAAATGTGTGACAATTTTGAAATCCTGTAGAAGTAGACACAGTGCTAAAGAGCACTGTGCTAAAAACTTTGCGTCATTTGGCAATTGCAAACATTTGCGTCATTGCATCAAGTGCAAACATTTGTCACTAAAAACATTGCATCAAAAACATCATGTCAAAAACGTTGCTTACTATTGATTCCGCACAAACTAACTAATGAACAAACGAATGAACTCACAGGCAGAAAATAAAGCAGCCTAAAAGTTAGCTGCATGCCTGCAAGTAACTTGTCAGGGCATTGCAATCCTGCATGTACTGTAGGATTTCAAAATTCTACACAAAATTCTATAGGATCTTATACAGGATCCTATAAGATCTTTAATAATAACAATTTTAGATACATGTAATCCCAGACAGGGTTCTCTATAGGATTTTTACCAGGGCAGTACAGAGCATACTTTTTTAAGTTAAACATTAAATTATTACTGAGACAGAACTGCCTCGTACCCAGGCGTCTATTTGGGGGGGGGGGGGGGGGGAAGGACAGGAGAAAGAGGTTTTGAATTGTGGCAAAAGGGGATAAGAAAAGGCTGAAAAGCGTTTATCTGGCAGCTCGTTTGAGACTGAGAGATAAGATAGTTTATAAAAAGCTTCACGTTCGTACGCCAAACGGCAAGAGAAGGCGAAGTTCTTATTTAAAACAATCGTTCGCAGAAAAAAACTTCTCACGTTAAACTATAACATTTTGTCACCATCATGACGGAGAAATACAAAACGTAAAGTGGCAAGGGCCAGTAGAAACTATACTAACAAAATCAATTCCACCATTTACCGGTCAGCTCTCAAACGCGAAGCTTATAAACTATCTATATGTTTTAAACAAAGCGTATAAGGTTCTTCCGCTGTTATAAAGCTGGAAATATCAAATAGTGATTTACGGTACCTCGAGTATAGGTTACCAATTTTTTGGTCTTGAAGCTCGAATTAAAATTACTTTTTGGTCAGAGAACGTCTACTTTCTACATTTTTAATAATAAATAAACTTGAAACCTATCGCTACATAACTTAACTTAACATAATTTAGGTTTCCCAATGTAACGTCTCACAACGTAACGTAAGGTCTCACAACGTAACGTAAGGTCTCACAACGTAACGTCTGGTCTTATAACGTATCGTAAGCTCTCACAACTGCGGTAATTCTCACAACGTAACGTAAGGTCTCACAACGTAACGTAAGGTCTCACAACGTAACGTAAGGTCTCACAACGTAGCGTAAGGTCTCACAACGTAAAGTAAGCTCTCGCAACGTAACGTAAGCTCTCACAACGTAATGTAAGGCTCACAACGTAACGTAAGGTCTCACAACGTAATGGTTTCGTAATGTATCGTGAGCTCTCACATGCAACGTGACGTACGGTAAGGTCTCACAACGTAACGTACAGTATGGTGATGGTCTTGCAACGTATCGTAAGTTATCGCAACGTATAACGTAAGGTTTCACAACATAACGTAAGGAAAGGTCTCACAAGGTAACACAAGGTCTCACAACGTAAGGTGCTGCACATGTAAGATCTCACAAGGTACAAACCACTCACAGCGTAACGTAAAGTCTCGTAACGTACAGTAACATACAGGTCTCTCAACGTAAAGTCTCGTAACGTAACGTACATGACTGTATAAGGTATCTCAGCGTAACGTCTTACAATGTACGTATAAGGTCTCGCAAGTGCAACGTAATGTGTAATATAAGGTCTCACAATGTAATGCAAGGTCTCACAACGTAACGTCTCATAATGTAACGTAACGAGTCAGAATTGCATGGGGTACAGTTTACATTATTTCTGTCGAAGGTTTGGTCTAGACAAAACAAAAAATGGTTCACGATACCCAAATTACGATCCAATGTTCTATAGGACACTTTTGCCCTTGGAACAGAAATTATACATTTGTCTCTTGGCTGTATACATTTTCAAATTCATAATTACCAAACTTTAATATTGTAATTGTGTTATAGACAATAAAGTTTATTCGCGGAAGTTACAAAGAAGTACAGGAAAGTAAGATTTTACCTATCTTCTGGGTTTTTTTTGCACTACACAGTAGAGTTAAAAGATCTCATGTAAATTGTTCATGCATGGGGACAGTCTACACACAAACCTTTTGTTGTACTTATATTTATAAACATTATATGTAGCAAAGATAAGTTGTTCAGACAAGTACATGTAAGTTTTGCTCACTATGTATGGTACAATACTTTTCAAATAGAGATTTTGCATCATGGGAACAGCACACTAAAGGCTTTGGCAGTAAAATGTTACAAAAGGTAAATAAAATAACTTAATATTAACTACAGTGTATTACGGCACAAGAATAATCTGCTGTGCAATAATATTGATTGAGCACATGAAAAGTTTCTTTTACAATTAGGCTTGTAAAGGTGAACTAAGATAGGTAATGAGTAATGAGTAATGATTTATTTAACGTCGTAAACACAGGATGTGGTCGCCCAATCATCCGAGCCAGAGGCTCATGTTAAAAGTGCACGACATAAGCTAAGACCTAACGTGTTGATTTTACGGAGGGAGGAAAACCGCAGAACCCTGCGAAAAACCCTCGAAGCACAGGAGAGACCAACTAAACTCTACTCACATGAAATTCAAGGCTCACCCAGACGGTCACCCATCCAAGTACTAACCCCGTCCAACTGGGCTTAACTACAGCGGTGAGAGGCAGCGCCCTAACAGCACACGCCACCCGTGCTTTCCGAGGCAGCGCCCTAACAGCACACGCCACCCGTGCTTTCCGCTTTTATTAATGAAATGTGGAGATCGTACTGTACGTCAAAAAGTGAACATACTGTAGGAAGAATAGCAATATACATGGTAGAATGCCTATAAATGTGTTTTTTAGTTTGAAAAAACCATAAAATAATTTATAATACTTTATAATACAGTAGATGTATACAGTATGGTGATATACTAATTAAAACTCTGCTTTTTTTCCTGCTTTTTGCAACTGTTTAGATGGGTTATGAGCCTGGAAAAGGTTTAGGAAAAGAGGGACAGGTAGGTGGATCTACTGATATGATCACGCCATAACGATGGTTAACAACAGGTTATTTGGAGTATTAAAAATGCTCTGACTTGTGTCTTCTTAAAACCGGCTTGCGTTTGTATTAGTCTTGTAATCATTGATTTTCTTTTTTTAATAATAACAGGGGATTGCAATGCCTGTTGAAGCTTTCAAGCGAGGTGGTCGTGGCGCTCTTAGTTATTATGGTCCAGAAAAGCACACAAAGAAACAAGAGGTAATGTTTAATAGCATTTTATAACAATAACAACAATACAGTATGTCAATCAAAAACTGCAAACATTGAATTACTATAATGCAGTATTTGTTTAAAAAATTTGCCGTTGGTGAAACACTGAGGTGAAAGGTAGTATTATCAGTACAAGTAATTAAAATTGTAAATGTTTCGAATGTGGAAGGTGAATTGGCATCGCAGAGTACGACTATGTGATAACATATTATAAAATATAACTTTGCCGAACAGCAGGGAATTTTGTCTGCGCATGCGCTCGTGGAGATTGCGAGGTTGTCGCGGGGACTTCAAAAACATAAACAAAGATGGCGGTAAATCCCCCCCCCCCCCCCCCCACAACCCCAACCTCGTCCCCAAAAGGGCCATTTGTGGGGGCTGGGCCAAGATGAACAAATGGCCCGGCACAGGCTGCAAAAAATGCGCCATATTTTGACGCATTTTTTACTCGGACCCAGGCTTCACACAATTTTTTCTGAATATTTAGTTCAGCTTGACTGACCCAAACTGAAAACAATCAAAACATTCATTTCCAAATACATTGTCGAATTAATAGATTCAATTCAGCGTTTTGAAAAACATTTAGGCTTCGTTTAGTCGAGAATTCTTGTTTGAAAAAAGCCTGCTTCTCAATGGCCAAACACGTAAATTCTGCCCTGTGGTGTACTTTCCTTTCCCAGCCAAAATTCTTTTTGACTTTGTTCACCAAGGAGGGGGACATTGGGGTTTTCGGTGTTGCGGTTTTGGCTTTTTTTTCATGCGGTATTTCGGTAACTTCACGCTTGAGGTGCGGTATCGCGGTTTTATTCAGCCATGCGGTATGCGGTTTTCTGCATTTTGATCGACGGTATTCGGTCAAGATTGTTAGAAATTAGATTCCAGTTTGTCCAGTTTTTATTCGTTTGTGAAAGTCCTGAGGGCCCCTGAGCAAAACACACACTATATAAAGTCCATAAGGTCTTATAAGTTATGTATTAACTGTGAGCTACGCAAGATTCTGAACATGTTTGGGACTATTGTGGATCTTTGTGGACTTTTATTAAGTTCCCAAAAGTCCCATATAATCCATAGCGAGACTTTGACAAAATATACGAAATAAACAAGAGAAAAGCAACACAGCCGGGGTTATACGCATGCTAATTTCTAAGGATTTTAGGACTTTTAGGTCATTTAGCGAAGCAAGCAGTATTACAGTAAAACCCGCTAACAAGAACCTTCCACTATAAGAACCTCAGGCTGAAATTAAGAATTTATTTATATAAGAATATATAAGAATATAAGAACCTAGCCCAGGCTGATTTGGTAAAATGTAGGTTCTTGTTAGCGGGTTTTTACTGTATATCATCAGCAGGTGGTGTAGCCAAACCCGGGCCCACTCGGGCCTGGGCCAGCCTGTCAGCTAGGCTGAATATAATTATGATAAATTTTAAATCATGCGAGACCAAAATAAAAATTTCCGCAACCGAAAATACGAGAAAAGCGTCCTCAAAATGCAGGAAATACCGTTTCAGAGACCAAAAATTCAAAAATGTTCCGGGGGGCATGCCCCGGACCCCCCTAGAATCTCTGCTTCCCATAGGCCCTGGCGTCACTAATTCTCTCGCTACGCCACTGATCATCAGTCACAGCTCAAACACAAGGTTAAGTTCTGTGCAAGGCGTGGCCAATAATGGCTATTTTTACATGGCGTTTACTAAATGCGGTTTCGGTATTCCGTTGATTTTTTCGCGGTATTGCGGTTTTTGACGATTTTTTTCGCGGTATTCCGGTTGTGGGTACCCCCCCCCCGAATGTCCCCATCACCCAATGTCCCCCTTGTTGAATGTATATGTTTACACGACCACAGACAGATCACAAGTGCTTTATTATAAAATAGACACACCTACTTATGTGTCATCGTTCTATAAATATCTACATAAATACATACACTACATCCCTCCTCTACTTAGCATAAATGTCAATCCTCAATAATGTATCCAACATTTCATTCTCAACGTTTTCCAGTCCTTCAATCAAACAAGTTTAACAAATCAAAATATCAACTCTACACCCCTCACCAAGTCTTTCGTTCGCCCGATTTAGAAAACACTCTAAATTGCCGTCCCATGGACTTCGTTGTATGGCAGCCAGGGCACAGAGACGACACGACCCATCATTACATATTCTTCCGACGTTTGTACGGGTGTTTCGCCAGCTTTCCTCACATTTTCATTCATCTTGAAGTTGTTTTTAACAGCTGGCAATTCTGGTATCACTTATTTAATATAGTTTGAGCCAATGAGCCCTATAAACAAATGCCCGCGAGTTAGCCTGCCGCCCGCCTTGTTTCCACCAATCAGAATACCTAAAACATCCAATGTTATCTCGACCAATCAGATGTGGTGATAGATCAGCCTGTGCCAGCTTGGCCGCCATGTTGGCCCAGTCCCTGCCTCCTCCACAGGCCCTATTGCATCATGGACAGGTCACACACGCCGAATTTAGGGCCTGCAAGATCCTGTAAAAAATTTGGCAAAACTTGGCACGGAATAAATTTGCATAATTAACTACCATTGTTAATAGCCATGGCTATTTCCGAAGATTTTGAAGGACATTGAAGACTTATGACATACGAATCCCAGCTTTAAAATGAAGGAATTGTTGAAAAAAGCAATTACGGTTGAACTTTGTCAACTTTCGGCCGGAATAATCAACGAAAATACACTTTAGTCTACCCCAGAGACTCTTGGGTTTATACTTTTTCGGTTTCCACAACAACTGAAACTTGAATTACGCTACACTATAACCTACAATTTAACAAAATTAAATCCATTAACTCTTGGTCAGTTGACAGTCTTTGATAGCTAAATAAACAAAAAAAAACAATAAGAAAAACCTGTACTTTCCTGACCGTCGAATTTGCTTTTGTTCAGCGGATATTTTTTCCGTCAATTCCTTTTTGTCGCTAAAAATATTATTGGCAGAAGGTCGGTAATTCTAAAACATATTGGTTTCTTCATTGTCATGGTCTGTAAGAAAGTTTAGACCGAATTTCCTGATGGGTCACAGTGTTTAAAGAACTTGGACGTACGTTTTTCGAACAGCGGCCGGAAACAATTTGCAGGCCCTCTCAAAACTATCGCCTCTAGGGCCTAGTCTCGCTGTGCATAATGGGATCGGTCCCCATTTTGTTTACAGGATCTGGCAAGCCCTCTCAACAGTGTGACCTGTCCATGATGCAATAGGGCCTGTGGAGGAGGCACGCCCAGTCCCCACAAATGGCCCTGGGGACGAGGTTGCCCACAACCCTTGTTTTCCCCAGAAAAAGGTGTATAGTTTGTATAAAAACGGCTTGTGAAAGGACACTGGAAACAGTCAGAAGCAGCCTCCCACAACGTGAAGAAATAGAAAGATATTTTAATGAGTCGTACGATATTAAATAGGGGGACAACGGGTTGAGTACGTTGTGGTCAACATGCAGTGGCTTCAAATACACACAGTTTAATTGAGCTCAAAGCCCCATTTCTACAATTTTTAAACAAAAAAGTGTCGTTAAAATTTAAGAAAATCAACTAAAGACTGACAATAGGTAAAATTCGTTTTGGAGAAAAAGGCAGATTTTTGCAGAAATTGACAATATTTGCATGTCGTCGCCGCAATGAAATTAGTAGCATAGGAGTGAGACAAAAAAAAATGATTATATATATTTCTATGTACCGACGGAATTATACATAAATTTAGCACAACATTGTGGCAGTTAAGAGGTCTTGCTCGACATAAGACAGAATCTGAGTACGTTTTAAAGACAGCACTAACTAGTAAACAAGTCGTCGGATGAAAGGAATAAATACATAATTTACCCACTTTCTACAATTTTCCCATTACGAGATACCTCTCAGATATCAAAAGCAGTAATGAATAAAATGAAACCAGCATTTAAATGTTGGAGAAGAAGGCAAATTTTGAGTTTACAGTCGATCAAACATTCGCTATTAACTTGACTCCAATGAGGCTTATTCGTAACATCACTTCATCTTCGATATTTATACACCTTCCTGGCTAAAATGTCTTCTTTCACCTATCAGAAGAACGTCAGTGTCTCCACTAATTGGACAACATAGTTTAAAACTCTGGTTGACCGACAGATTGTTAGTAAATCTTGAAGATATCTTGGTCGTCATACCTTCCCACATTTTCAAAATTGCGCCACAGACGATAACAAAACACGATAACAAAACACGATGAGCCCGCGATATTTTTAACAGCGCAGACAAAATTCCCTGCTGCTTTGCCATACAACTTATATACTTAACTTTATTTCTTAATTTTTAAATATTATGTTTTAATCAGCGATGTTCCTTTTTATGTACTATACTATAAGTAATGACTTATTTAGGAAACATTTTATAACTATTGGATGCGTTGTAAAAGTATGCACCATATGATTTAACTTAATTGTTTTACTCACTGTCAAAACTTCGGTCTGATATCTTCCCGTAATGACCGCGCTCTCCGTTAATAAAATTAAGTTTAAGAAATGAAAGTTATCCAAACCAACATTTTCTTGTATATAAGAGTATTACATTAACTCTTCCCTGTCCTAATCGGTCTTCGGTATTTTATTCTGGCTAACGCCAGACGATTTTATTCACCTCTGGGGAAGCCCTAATGAATGGATACTCGATATAGTCAGTCAGTTACGATTTGTGCAAAGATTTTGATGGCGTCAAGAAGTTGACTATTTGCAGGGCGTGGGTTATGAACATTTTTGTCTGAAGTAGATTTATAAATATTTATTTGTTTTTGGTCTTTGTAATAGGTACAATTACCTGAAGAGGAAGTCGAAGAGGAGGAGTTCCGGCAACAGTTGAGTCAATGGAGAAAGTCAGAAGTAAGCCAGAGAATTTAATTTTAAATCACTCAAATATTAACCTCATTCGGTATACTAATAATGCATTTTTCAAAGGGTAGCACTCATGCTGCATGAGTGCTACCCTTTGAGAAATGCATTTGCATGTACAGTACATGTAAATTTCAATTAAGAAATGGTTCATGGTTTGGCGTGCTCCATCGAGTTATGGATGCACGTGGGAAGTTGGAAGAGCACGATTTTTGAGTGTTATAGTGGATTGAAGTTAATGCTGTTTCTAAATTTGATTGATTAAGGCAAAAGGGAAACCAAAGTATGTATATAAAACTGCTGAAGAAGTCAAGGTAAGGGTTTGTAAAAGGTATTGTCCTGATTAGCTGTTGTTTTTTTTCAAAGTGATTAATTTAGTACTTTCGTCATACTTTGACACTAATTTCTATGTTGTTTTTAATTTTTGTCACTTTATTGTTGAATAGCTTTTGCTGTTTCTCTTGCAGTTGGTTTCAGGTTGCTTTTGACGGAAATGTTTAAAAGTTCGTTCCGAAGTTCGCAAGTTCATTTGACCTTCGCATTTAATTGGCTACTTAGTTGCTAGTAGCCAATCAAATGTCTAGTTCAATACGAAGTTGTGAACCTCGGAACGAACTCCTAAACATTTCCATCAAAAGCAACCTTGAAAATATTAATCTTAAGCCTGTGTACGGGTAAGCCCGTGTAAGGGTGTTTATTGTTATTTCTTTACTTTAAATTGCAGGCATCAGGAAAAACAAAACGTCCTGGATTTTCTCTCTCAACAAGTAATGTTAAGGTAATTGAAAGAGAGGTTGACCTATTGGCATATTCTTGCTGCTGATACTGCTAAATATGTTACGTAAAAGTAGCGTGCTGCGTAGGCAGTGTTGAAACAACAATGGAAATATAGTAGGATTAGATAGACTGCCGAAACAGAGAACGTAGGAGTCTAACGTTTCGAGCGAAGGCCCTTCGTCAGAGAGAAACGTAAAGAGTGTAAACAAACAACGAGCTTATATAAGAAAGATAATCATGTGACCAAAAAAGCATTCTCTTTGCTTTGATTGGCTAATTTTTTCGCATCTCATTATTAATTTGTTATTGTTATTTTTATCTGATTGGCTTATTTTTGGTCACATGATTATCTTTCCTTATATAAGCTCGTTGTTTGTTTACACTCTTTACGTTTCTCTCTGACGAAGGGCCTTCGCTCGAAACGTTAGACTCCTACGTACCTGTTTCGACAGTATATCCAACATTACTATATAAATATGTTACGTCTGTTACTGTTATAACTACCGGCGCATACAATATATTACTGCTTTCAATGCTGTCATTAATTGTTTGCTTCTGCTACTCCTACTGTTGCTGTTTCTACTGCCACCACTGTTGCTGATTCTACTGATACTGCTGAGCTTATCTTTCCTCTGCTGCTGCTGATCTTCCGTATGTTTCTGCTGATGCTGCTGCTGCTGCTCTTTCTCCTGTTCATTCTGCTTCTGCTGTTCCTGCTTCTCCTATTTTTCCTCCTCCTGCTTATTTTTCTCCTGCTCTTGCTCCTGTTTCTTTTGGTACTGCTTCCCTTGCTTTTCCTCTTGCTTCTGCTGCTCCTCCTCCTCCTCCTCCTCCTGCTTTTCCTCTTACTTCTGCTCTTTCTCCTGCTTTTCCTCTTGCTTCTGCTCTTTCTCCTGCTCTTGTTGCTGCTCCTCCTCCTGCTTTTCCTCTTGCTTCTGCTCTTTCTCCTGCTCTTGCTGCTCCTCCTGCTGTCACTTGTTTAAGTTTTGCTTCTCCTGTTCCTACTCTTCCTGTCGCTCTTCTTCCTGCTCTTTTCCCTACTCCTGTTCCTCTTCTTGCTCCTGCTCCTTCAGCTCTCTTTTCGCTCCTCCTCCGTGTCCTCTTGCTCCAGCTTTTCTTGTTTCTGCTCTTCTCGCTCCTGATCTTCTTGCTCTTACTTCTTCTCCTGGTTTTTTTTTTGCTCTTCTCGCTCCTGCTATTTTCCCTTTTCCAGCTATCTTTGCTCTTCTTGATTCTTCTACTCTTCCTGCTCTTGTTCCTGCTTCTCTTCCTGCTCTTCCTCCTTTTATTGCTGCTGCTGCTCCTTCTGTTTCTGCTCCTGCTCCTCTTCCTGCTGCTCTTCCTCCTGCTCCTTTTCCTCTTGCTGTTGCCCATCCTCCTGCTCCTCTTCCTCTTGCTGTTGCTCATCCTCCTCTTCCTCTTGCTCTTCCTCCTGCTCCTCTTCTTCTTGCTGTTGCTCATCCTCCTGCTCCTCTTCCTCTTGCTGTTGCTCATCCTCCTGCTCCTCTTCCTCTTCCTGTTGCTCATCCTCCTGCTCTTCTTCCTCTTGCTGCTGCTTCTCCTTCTCGTTCCGTTTCTTCTTCTGCTCTTCCTCTTGCTCCTGCTCCTGCTTCATCTGCTTCTCTTCTTGCTCTTGCTTTTCCTGCTCTTACTTCTTCGCTCTTTTTGCTCCTACTTCTTCTGTTTCTCTTGTTCTTTCTCTTGCTTCTGCTCCTTCTTTTCCTCCTCCTTATTCTGCTCTTCCTTATTCTGCTCTTGCTGCTGCTGCTTCTGCTTCTCTTCTTGTTCCCACTTCCCCTGCTTTTCCTGCTCCTTCTTTTGCTCCTGCTTCTTCTGCTCCTCTTCTTGCTCCTGTTTCATCTGTTTCTCTTGCTCCTCTTTTTGCTTCTGCTCTTGCTCTTCTTGCCCTCCTCTTCTTGCTTTTCCTACTACTGCTCCTCTTGCTACTGGCGTTACTGCTGTTTCTCCTACTGCTGATTCTGCTTCTCCTGCTGCTGATTCTTCTTCTGCTCCTTGTTCTGATTCTGATGCTGATGATGATGCTGTTTTTGCTGTTGCTGCTCCTCCTGCTACTTCCACTGCCATTGCTCCTACTTCTATTGCTTCTACAGAAGCAAAGTCCTAGACATTAACAAAGACGACGGCGTTAAAAATAACAATACATGTACATTCGTCCATTTCAAGGCTTATGTAAATCGGATGTTCTTTCTATTCTAAGGTTGTGGACATGACGGGACGAGAGGCTAAAATATTATCCGGATATGGATCATTTGCTACTCAACATGCTAATCCCGAAGAGGACTCATCAGGTATCGTTATGTTAATCTGGCTTCCTGTGGATGTTTTTTTAGGGTTCAATATTAGTTGGAAAACCAAACTAAGTGTAACTTAGTGTCTCGTCAGCGAATGATCTTGTGCTCAAGCGTTTGTACTCGTTCCTTGTTATTATCAATTAATTATGTTTCTTTGAAAAACCAACCACAAAAGAACAACATACGAAACAGATCAGCTAACCGGTGGCACGTGCTGTTAGCGCGCCCCCTTTGACTAAGTTAAGCCTGGTCGGGTAGGGTTAATATTGGGTGATTAGCACCCCCTCGGACTTCTGTAGGAATGTAGATTTCTATATTTTGCCTCTTGAGAGGTTTGTATTTGAGTTCTCCCGTTTTCTTTGCGCCGCAAAATCAACATTATAGTGTCTCCAAATAGTTTTACGAGCTACAATGTAGATATGTTCGACAAACAATGTTTATAGGATTACGGCTACTATTACTCATTTCTATTCCATTCTTTTCTTTTTCTTCCTTCCGTATAGATTTCTGCTCAACCTTAATTTCAAAATGTATTATCTTTGGAATTTAAAAAGTCGTCAACTTTATGATCCGGGAGGATAGAATTTTTATGCATATGAAATTATTTCTTTTTTTTTAGTTCTACCTCACGATAAAGACACTCGAACATTTTCTCTGCCTGAACTGGAATACAATTTAAGTCTGTTGTTGGATATGAGTGAATCAGAAATTGTTCAAGCAGACAAACAGTATGTTTGCTATTTTTTATATTTAACCTAGTGCATTGTACTGTTTTGTACAGAATCTTCGTATCAATCTGAATCAATTCTTTGTAGCCCACAGCCAGGATTATGTACCGTAATGAACTTTGCTGCACTGCAGTAGAATGCGTAGACTTGCCACAAGTCGACCACTACTACACCACATGGCGAGAGGCAAACGAGCGAGCGACGAGTGCGCGCGCGGGAAGAGTGGAAAGGACTTTTGGAAAGTCTATAGAATGTTACGCTATGCTAGGCTAGGCTGGACTGCTGTGCTGTGCTAGGCTAGGCTAGGCCGGGTTGGGCTGGGCTAGACTAGCCTAGGCTAGGTTGGACTGCGCTGTGTGTGCTGTGCTATGGAATCATAATGCAGTGGACTTGTTTGCGTTGCAATGCGATGGGTTACATTACATTACATTACATTACATTACGTTACGTCACGTTACGTCACGTTACGTAATACAATTATCCAAGACTGCATTACGCTCGGCTGCCTTGCAGTGCACTATACACTAAACTACATTTTATCTCACTGCGCTGCACGCCGCGATATTGCACATACTTTACTTTCTTAAAGTTTCTTTACTTTATTCAGCTTTGGCATTTGTAAGATACAGAAGTTTATGTTCAAGGAGAGATAAGCAAAAATAATGAATGTGACCAAGTCAATAACAGCGCTGCTGTCTATATTTTTCTTTGCCAGACTTCGTCATGAAAGAGATCTTGTTGTAAACTTAAAGTACGAAGAAGAACGATTGTCAAAAGAAATGGATCAAGAAGAGAATGATATGAAACAGTTAGTTGAGGTTTTGGATATTATTGAAAGGTAGGTGGCACTACTTAGCCAGAAGTCTGGTACCAGGAAATTGTTGTCGCAGTCGTTAATTGTCACACATTGTATTAAGTTGTCAACAACGATAAGGTCGTTTGTTTCTTCCTTTTGTTTACCTTTCGTTTGTAATCACTGATCTCTATATAAACTGTATAGGCCATTCCCTATGGCCAGCAGTCAAACATTTCGTGGCAGTCGCCGCCATCTTACGTAGTGGAACATATGACGCATTGCGGCCTTAGAACTTGTTCCCAATCCTAAAGTTGACTGGCATAAGCAATCTTGACGTCAGCACGGTCAGATTATCTGGGGAAGGAATATTAAGTATACTCTGTGCCGGGGGAGTCGGAAAAGCCGTAAAGCAAACAACATGTGCCGGTTCGTTTAGTTTTCACTGTTTAACAACAAATAGTCAAAAGATGGCAAGTACACAACATTAAGATTACTATAAAAGGTACAATTTACTTGGAATTGAATTCTTCGTAGATTTTATAGTCTGTTTTTCAGTTTATATTATCGTGAAGTTTCTTCGTTGTCGGCACTGAAAAAAACCCAACGAAATTTAAAGGTTTTACAGCTCAGAAACAGAAACAAATGCAAGAAATTAGCATCTTAAACCTCATTGAGTACTTCTTATGTCCTTACATTCGTATAAATTTTCTTAAAATAACTCTTTTTGTCTGTTTTCAATCTACGAAAACTTATGAACTTTAGTGGCGGTCATCTTAGGTAGTGATCACGTCATCATACAACTGGCACACTAAATCTGGCCTCATGCCCCATCCAGTTTTATTGAGATCAGTGTTTGTAATGTGACTTCTTAGGGCCTGTTCAAACGAAGCGAGTTATCTCAGGGGGTAGGATTATCTTTATCTCCGAAGATATCTTAATGTTAATTCATTTCCATGCATGTTTGAAAAGTAAAGTAACCGTTCACGTGAGACCGAGATAACTCGAGGGAAGGGGATATATATATAAACTCATATAATTCGGTCTGGGCAGTAGGGCATTTTACCTCCTTGAAAAGTCTCTTGAGTCTGGAACCAGGGTGATAATTTCCGGGTAAAACAAACTAGTTTCCATTTTGCTTCAATTATCGAAAAACAATTTTTTGAGAAAAGAGTTTGCTGATTGCACAGGTTTTGTGTAAGCAGGAAAGCTATCCTTTTGACTATTTATCCTGCAGATAAAACATTTTCGGTGCTGTGCCTACATGCAAACCTTTTTTATTTGTTTTTCGAAAACTCATTAATAATTCATAAGGAAAACACAAAGGAAATCAGTATCATGACCGTAGTTTTATATCTGAAATAAAAATCTTCCTGATTTACATAAACTTTAGCTTTGATTTTCTCGGCTTAGACAACGTTATTTTTCGAAATTACTACGCCAATTAACTTGCCAAATTTAAGCTATTCAAAACAGTCGCAGTACGTCTTTTATCAGATCAAAAGCACTCGGTTATCGCCTCGTGTTCTAAATTTGATATAAAACACTGCTGCTCATGTTTAATTTAAATTTTACATATCATTCATTATTAAACTCCTTGATCTTCAGGTTTTTTGTAGTTTGCTTGTAGGTTACAATTGATATTAAATATGGTGGAATTTTTAGATGTAAACAACACAGTGCTGGTGCTAGCAACGAAGCCTTTACACTGGAGGACTGCGAAGCTCTGTTCGAAAAACTTCAAAGTGAATTTTCTGATTTGTACAAGGTGAGCAACGTTTTTTGAGGTTAAAAGATTGAGGCAAAGCGAGTTATTTAAATCAATGTCGGAGTGTTTAAAGAGGCTCTCTGATGAAAATATTGTTGGCAATGTTTTTGCATAATCCTAAAGATGTTGTGGTAGTTGGTAATCGTGCAAAGTTTCACTTCAAAATTCGTTGAAGAAAAGGTGGTATCTTACGTGTAAAGTTTGTATTTTGGAGCGCCGCTATTAAAGTGGCCAAGCTTGAGAAGAATGAGTTAGGGAAGCTTATGACGTCATAGACTCAATAACAACAATGACCCTTTTGTTGACAACAACAATAATCTTTTGTTTTTATTTCGTCTATATGGCGTCAACTCATTCTTCTCAAACACGGCCAATTTAATGACGGCGCTCCAAAATACAAACTTCGCACCTAAAATACAACTTTGTTTTTGGGAATTTCGAAATGAAACTTTGCACAATTATCAAGTACCATAATATCTTGATGATTATGCAGAAACATTACCGACAATATTTTCATCAGAGAACCACTTTAAAGCGTCTATGAAGTGAAAAATTCGTTGGCATTTTTATTGTTTTAATCAACAAAGGAGCATGGTAGGAGCATTCACTGAAAATTTTAAGACAATCTGATGTATAGTTCTCGCGCTATTAACTCTCAAATTTTGCCATCATGATGGTTCAAGTTCGTTTTGAGAGAAAAATTGTGTTTTCTGTAACAATGCCTTATGGCGTACGCAAATGATAACTATACAAAAGAACAATGGATTTCAGCATTAATGATTATTTGCGTACCAAATGCGTTGCTACCAAATTGGCCAAATCTCCCCCAAAACGAACTATCGACGACAAACTTTGAAATTTAATAGCGTGAAGACTATATGGTACCATGTAGTCTTTATGCTTCTGCCATGCTCTTCTGTTCATTAAAACAACAAAAATACCAATAAATATAGACACTTTAACACAGAGGGCGGAACATTATTTTGTGTGTTTTAGATAGTCGTTGACAGTAAGTCTAATTAAACTATTTTTGATTGTTTTGAAGTTTTGAATGGCGATGAATATATTTATTTAATAATGTTTCGGAAATACAACCATTTAATAAAATACCTTTTATTAGCCAAGTTTTCGTCCTGCACGTCAGCTAAGGACAGCTTCATAGCGTTTAAACTTTGTATACAACGTTTACCTGCTTTGAAGATGTTCTGGACTATAACCAACTCGAATGCTCAGCCAAGTAATAGAGTTTTTAACCTAGTTTCATTCTGAAGGCGTATAAAGTCTTATTTTACTAATAATACAAAAGCAAAAATTTCTTAGTTGTATTTTGTTTACAACAGCGCAATTTGTTTGAAATATCAGTGCAAAAAGTTAAAATACTAGTGCAAAAATGTCCATAGTGCGGTATAAAGTGTAATCCCGTAGGATTTGCGTGCTAAAGTTGATTTTTTTTTTCATTTTTGAGTTGACTAGATGTCAAACTATCAGACAATGATGGGGTCAAATTCTCGACCTTAGAAATTATTTTTTTACGATCCGAGAGGTTGGATACATAGGAGTGAATCGAAGACCTGTCCTGGTCATGTCATGAGAACAGCTCCCGTAGGATTTGCATACTAAAATTGATTTTCTATATTGTTTAATTGTACAGGTGTCAAACTATCAGAAAATGCAGTTCAAATTTTCCGACCTCTCGACTCCCTGTATATTGAGAGGTCGAAAATTTGAACCACATAATTTTCCGATAGTTTGATATCTAGACAACTCAAAAAAGAAAGACAATCAATTTTAGCATGCAAATCCTACGGGAGTTGTTTTTATGACGCTTTATATACGACACTACCAAAAGAAGTTTTCCAAAAGAACAATGAATAGTTCGTTGAGCCAATCATACTGCGTGTTGCATGATTGTCCCATGTTTCCACAATACAATAGTACGTCAAATCATATAGTTAATAGAAAATAGACATGGTTTGGAAGCTCACAAAAGTCATTGTTTTATCTTTTTGTTCAGGTTTATGGAAATTTTTGCACTTTCACGGTTACTGAACATATTGTGTTTTCTGTATAATGAAGTAATCGTCCAATAGCAACGTTTGGGTTCAATCACTCAACCGTACTGTTTAAATATTAATAAACCTAAAACAAAGGATTTGGCACCTTCATGTACCTTTCAACATGAATCGTAGCTTGATTGTTAACCGCTTTGAAGTTTTCCGGGTTTTCAAACCATGTCTATTTTCTATTAACTATGGTCAAATGATGCGTCAAGATCATGTCATGTTCTTTCTGATTGGCTTATAAACATCGCTAAAAATGTATAAATGCCTGTTCGAATTTGATTAATTCAAAGACATGAGTTTTCAAAGTGATCAATTTCGAAATTCTCTGAAAACTTACTCGTTTCAATTTATTTGCGAACTGAATTCAAAACTATACTTATATTAATTACATTTTTCTTTTGTTTTGCGTAGATGTACGAGTTAGTCACCATGGCAGTACCTCTGTTGTTTCCCAAGGTATTTGTTTTTAATTTTGTATAATACTGTCTTTAGAGTATATTGAGTGATAAAAAATAACTAAAAGCCATAGTGAAGGTAAAAAACATGCAGTTGATAAACTGTGCTTGTAATAAAAGTGACATTGGAATGTGTAATAAATAGTTAGAAGGGTAGTAATTAATTATAGTTACAGGGATAGTAATCAATTATAGTTATAAAAATAGTGACCAACTTACCTATCGTATTCAACCTCATCCAGTAATTATTATTAATTGTTGATCAGCAGCAGATGATTTAAATAGGCAACATGAAACGAGTAGAAAACATGACTGGAACGACTAATAAAGTGGAATGTCAAAGAGCATATGGTTGGTAGAAGAAGAAGAAAAAATATGGAGAAAGTTTATAACGAAAACGCTGCTTATTAGTTGAATGACTTATGACGTCACATAGATGATTACGAGTAGAAATAGTGATAAAATAAGAGCGACAATTTATTGTTTTGTTCTGGTAGATTCGACATTATTTTGAGAGATGGAACCCACTTCAAAACCCATGCTATGGCCTGGATGTTGTTAAAAGATGGAAAAAGTTACTCGAAGGAGATAAACCCAATGCTTTTACATTAAGTACAGGTCCATCTTTGGATGCAAACAGGTACAACGACTTTTTGTGTTTGGACAATCATAACGTTTTTTCGTATTTGTTACATATCCGGCTTTTGACATTTCTTTACGACAGAACAGATGTATTTGGGGTATTGATTTGCGAGAATTTTGGGTATTGATTTGTGAATTTAGACCTGAGTTCACAGGTTGAAAGCTAAGCAATAAATAATGAATGTGGTGTTACCACAAACTCTTGCTTCTATTAGATATACTTTATGTTAATCAAGTAAATGAATATTCGACCCTTTGACTTTGTCTTGTCACTGTAACAAAAAACAATATTAAATTTAAAGACCTGCATGGTTTTGCTATGTGTATAGAGCACGTTTAATACTTAACACTGCACTGCATTGTATTGCGTTGCGTTGCGTTGCGTTGCGTTGCGTTGCATTGCATTGTATTGCATTGTATTGTGTTGCATTGCATTGCATTGTGTTGTATTGTATTCTTGTTTTTAGCATGGATACCTATGAAAGACTTATATGGGAAGTTTGGATGCCATTCTTAAGACGATATATAAGGTAATATTTAATTTATAAATGTAATATTTAATTTATAAAGCGCTTCAGAATATTTGATAGTTGTAAATTACGTCAGCTTTACTTGTGATGAACATGCATAACGCTCTGATTAGCGTCATTGATTTAATCCATCGCCGTTGTCTCATTGTCATCTCATCGTCGTCTCATTGTCGTCTCATTGTCGTGTCATCGTTATTGTCGTGTCATCATCGTGTCATTTATTAGAGTTACTGCTTGGCATATATTCGAGTGCCAATTTCATTGTAAATGTAGAAAATGATTTCTTTCTATGGGAGTTGTTCTTGTCGTCGTTGATGATCTTTATTACTAGAAAAATAATAAATTAGTATTAATTCTCCATATCTTTTTGAGGTTTTTTTACAAAATATTTTAAAATTTCAAATTGATAATTACGGTACAATTGCTTTTTTCAGCAAGGATGTTATATTAATGTTTTCATGCTTCGCAGCGACTGACTGAGCATAATCCTTTCTATGAACAGATGTTTATTCTCCAGCTCAATACATTTGGTTAATAATTTATTGTTTTCTATTTATGAAAAGTATTTGGAATCCTCGTGATTGTGATGGAGTGGTAGAACTTCTTGAGAACTGGTTGCCTCTTCTTCCGTCTTGGATATACGATAATATTCTCGATCAAATAATTCTTCCAAGATTGCAGGTTAGGATATTTAGATATAGATTAATTTAGTTTAACCCTTTACTGGCCACAGTTGCCTTGTGGCAACTTATTAATTTCACTCTGGATAACGCCAGACGATTTTACTCGTCAAGGGGAGAGCCCCCGGAAACCTGGCCAATAAAGGGTTAAACGCATTAGATTGTCAACGTTTAGTCTTAGACCCCGTTTACACGGTTCCAGACGAATTCGGAACCGGTCTCGAATTAGTACGGTTCCACCTGTTTACACGGAAGACAAATTCGGAACCGGTCTCGAATTAGTACGGTTCCGCCTGTTTACACGGCGAAATAGGACGAATTCGAGACCGGTCTCTAATTCGTTCGGTACCATGTAAACGTAGCCTTAGGGCGCTTTCTATTTACACAGTTAGACCGGTCAGTCCGGTTAAATGGAACACGATTCGTTTGAGGCCTGGGATGGTCTGACTGGAAAATTTGGTCCTAATCAAAAGCAAGTCCACTCTGGCCGGACTGACCGGTCTAACCTTGTCAATTGGAAAGCGCCCTTAGTATCTCAAATCTCCGATTTAATAAATTTTATTATCACTATTCTTTCTTGTCCTATTGCATTTCTTTGGTTAATAATTACCCCCATATTACAACGATGACCTACAGCTGTATTTTCTTCTTATATGAAAATCCTGGCTGCGCCCAGCGTCCTTGCTCATATATGTATATTGGTTAATGAGACCCCATCCACACGTATACGTTTTCCTAGCGTTTTCATATTGTTTCAGGTAACGAGACCATTGTTTTACTGCTCCCCTGCGCACCGAGAACAATATAAAAACGCTATGAAAACGCATACGTGTGGACATGGCCTGACATTAAGGGTCAAATCCCCGCACGATTTTAAAACGTTGACGATCCCACGTGTTATCGTTGATTAACCCTTACTTTGTTCAATAATATTACAGCGAGAAGTCGAGGCGTGGAATCCTTTAACTGATACAACACCAATTCATTCTTGGATTCATCCATGGTTACCATTGATGGGTAAGTTAGCCCAACTGATTTGTCAACATGTAAAAAAGTAGATTGCTGCGTAGGCAGTATTTTGCATAGATCAAAAGCGGGGAGCACGGGTGGCGTGTGCTATTAGGGCGCTGCCTCTCACCAATAGTTAAGTCCGGTTAGACGGGGTTAGTACTTAGATGGGTGACCGTCTGGGAATAGCCCCGTTCTCGAGGACTCATGTGAGTAGAGTTTAGTTGGTCTCTCCTGTGCTTCGAGGGTTTTTCGCCGGGTTCTCTGGTTTTCCTCCCTCCGTAAAATCAACACCTATAGGTCTTAGCTGTAAATGGAGGACCCCACCAGCTCTGCTGAAAAACTTATCCTCCTTAAATGAATAATAATAATAATAATAATAATAATAATAATAATAATAATAATAATAATAATAATAATAATAATAATAATAATAATAATAATAATAGTAATGATAATAATTTTTTTAAGATGTACGTTGTTTCCATTATAAACGTGTATCTTACCATTTACTTCGTGCCGGAATCGTTCTCAATTTGGTTTTTGTTCTTTATATTGTGTTCAGTAACACGCTCGGTAACACAGAATGAAATTTCATCGTTAAGATCTGCTGCGCGTGCGCACAAAAACAAAAGTCTCTTATTTTGCAGGTCATAAGTTTCGCGCTTCACTGGCTGCTAAAAACTTGTTAGATAGCTTAATTGTAGTGTCTGTTTGCAAATAGCCTCACTCTACAATATTGTAACCTAACAACTATGGAGGATTTCTCAACCTTTACGATCGAGTTTTTACACAAATCTGACCTTTTTACAAAAATGACCTAAACTTGATTGCTGCTGGACCACCAGAAATCAAGATGCCGCATTTGCAATCTCTTTCAATGTCGCCTTAATTTTGACCATCCGTACTTCTGTGCAGGTTTCTAGTATCTCATGTTTTTATATGATATAAAACCGTTATCATGAGATTTTCTGCAAGTTTAGGACAATTTTGTTTCTGTAAGAATTGTTAAAAAGAGGGTGACATAGCCCTTTCACGGTCAGTTTAGTTCTATATTAACATCCGCAAACCAGTTTAGATGCTTCCAAACGTTTAAAACATTGGATTTCTATTGGACTCCCAAAAAGTATCCATCATGTATCAAATATCATATAACCAAAAAGCTTATATATAAAAGCGTAGGTTAATTTACACCCAAGTACTGATTACTTTTTTAGGTGAAAGACTGGAAGTTCTTTATATACCAATACGTCACAAACTAGCAACGGCATTAACTAACTGGCATCCTTCAGATCCATCCGCCAAAATGATTCTTGAACCGTGGATTAAGGTAAAATTGTACTCATGTTAGCTTTCATGCTTTTGTGTTTCTGAAGCTACTTTCTAGTGCAAGGCAAATGGGATTAATAGAGAATTTGTTAATAGGGAACTTTTAGCTCAGTTTCTTGCTTTTGATGCTGTTTTAGTCTTTGGAGTTTACCATTTTATTTATAGCGGTGATTAATATATAAAGCAGTTCGTATTGCGATGCGATCTTACATGCCGGCTTTTCGCGATGTAACATGACAGTGACCGCATTGAAACGAACGCAGCGAATACCCCGCAAACGAATAGTTTTGCCACAAACGGACCGCACTTTCAAAAAGCAAACCCAAGTTTTTTAGTTTTAACCTTTTTTTAATGAAATATTTTTATTGTTAATGAAGCAAGCTTTGTTTCACTAAACATAATCCATGTTTTCCGGCCGTGTGCCGAAACTTGAAAACAATGTGGAAACGATAGTAATGAGGCGATGTTTTCTGTATGTCAATTATATTATTATTTCTTTTTGCTGTTTACAGGTTTTCTCTAAAGGAACTATGGATGCATTTGTTCTTCGTTCAATTTACCCCAAACTCTCCCAGTGCTTAGCAGAATTTATAATCAACCCTCATCAACAGCATCTAGGTAAACATCTTTCTTTCCTTTGTTCCTTCCTTCCTTTTGTCTCTTTTTTTCCTTCTTTCATCTTTTCTCCTTTCCTTTCTTCCTTTCCTTTCCTTTGTTCTTACTTTTTGTCTTTCCTTCCTTTTTACTTTCCTTCCTTCCCTCTTTCCTTCCTTCCTTCCTTCCTTCCTTCCTTCTTTTTTCTTTTCTTTTATCTTCCTTCCCTACCTTCCGTTCTTTGCTTCCTTTGTCCGTTCCTTTGTACTCTTTCCATCTCTTCTGCTTTTCTTTTCTTCTTGCTTCCTTTTTTTCTTCGTTCGTCTGTCTTCATCCCTCGTTTTTTTTCTCTGTCTTTTTTTCCTCCGTTTTTGTATCCATCCTCCCCTCCTTTATTTTATTTATCTACTCACCCCTTGTTATGCCCCACCCACTCTTTCTTCTATCCTTCCTTATGATGCTATTTTGATAATTTAAAACACTTGTTTTCGGCACATTTGTAAGTAAATATATTCAGGATGTGTTTTTTTTGAGATTGCTAAGTCTATTATATTCCGTGCTTGCTCTGTAGAACCATTTACGTGGGTGATGGCGTGGAAAAGTGTAATTCCTTTACAACATTTTGTCAGTTTATTAGAGAAACACTTCTTTCCTAAGTGGATGCAGGTATATTTGATGTTTATCAGATTTTCTAATTTCTAAAACTTTTTTTATTATTTTTAATTGTTTTACTGTGTAAACGTGGTCTAAGATTACAACAATTCACCACTTTTAACCCTTTCAACCCTAAAGGCATCCATGCAACGACGAGTAAAATCGTGTGGCGTTATATAGCCAGAGTAAAATACTAAAAGCGAATTCAGGGTTGAGATTTTCTATAAGTTAACAATTCTACGCAGCACTGGCGGTAAAGGACGTTGGTATGGTAAGAGATCATTAAAACTTGTTTTGGCGTTAAGAGAACATTCCTAAGTATACTGTTTCATATGGGAGCAAGAAAGTTTTATCAAGGTATAAAGACAAGAGGCACGTGTTTTATACTTGATAAAAGCGCGAACTCTGAGTTTATTGAACGTCTTCAAAAACGAACTATTTCGTAAGTTGATTGACGTAAAAAGTTTGAAGACTGACTTTATGCGAACCATAAAATCCAGCAAGAAATTTATCAAAAACGGCAAGCGTGTCTCTAGTACATATAAAGACATCATAAAACATGGATTTCTTTTTTCTTTCTTCATGAATTATTTTAAAATGAGTTTTTGAAGATATCAATAAAACTTACTTCGGCGTGACGTGAAAATCTAGTGCCAAAGCAAGGCATAATGTCGATCACAAAAGCGAAAGATAAGGTATTTTTAATACACCCGTTTGTTAATGTGTTTGCAATTTATATATATATATTATATATTCTTTGTTTGTAAGGTTTTAAGAAATTGGTTATACAATCATCCAAACTATGATGAAATAACGAAATGGTAAGTATGGCCATATCAACACCAGTTCTCCCTGACACAATTACGTGCTAAACCAATAAACGTTAAATAAATTTCAGTGCACTATAGACTGAGAACACCCATTCATTTAACAAACTCAGCGTTAATTGCAAATCTTTAGTTAAATTGGTAATGTCTCAACTTTACAGCATGGGTCATCTTGATCTTGTGATACCGTATGGTCTGAATATGAACTGGTCTAAAAATGATATTGCAGTGCAAAGTAATTATGTCGAAATATTGCTATTTTAACTACATGTGCATGGATTGCCTTGTAATTATACCCCGACATTTGAATTTCCACATAGTCATTCTTTTTGTTTGCCTTTATTGTGCACGGTGCACGGTGCTCATTATAGGCGCTTTGAAGTTTGCCGAATTTGCAGGCCATATCTCTATTGACTATGATTTCCACGATGACAAATGTTGTTGTATTGGAATATATGTTTTAACACTTGCAGTTCACAAACACCCTGTGGACACAAACACAGACTTGTCCTCATACACAAACATGAACATTTGTAAATATAAGTAAACTTCAGTGTTCCAACAAATATATAAATAAATAAAACATAAACATGATTCGCTGCGTTGTTTGATTTGCAGTTTAACAACAGTGAACAGTAGAAGATTACTGTAAGAACAGAATAATGTTTTGTTGCTTTTTGATTTTCTTTAGGTACATGGGATGGAAGACAATGTTTGATGATGAACTGCAAAATAATGTAACCGTTAAAGGTAGGAGTATCTTTTTTCTATTGTACGATTATTAGCAGTGTAAGATGATTGGTAAGATTAGATTGACACTGGCTTAGGGTCACCAAGTACAGTTAAACTACCAAAGAAATGACAGCTGTAAGCAAATCCCTTTCGGTTGAAACTATTTAAGACATTTTTTCCTGAACTTAAAAAACTTTTCTGCCCTAACGAAACCTTCAAGCTAAATAACATTTAACATTCGCTTCTAATAGTTTTTTGTTTGTAATATTTTTGTTTGCTTTGTTTAAAGGGCAATTATACGTTTCCAGGTTATTCTATTTTCCGCTAAAGTCGGAAAAGTTCAACCTAAAACCGAAAAAATAATTGAAACCAGTCACTCGGTTCCACTTTTATGAGCTGTCTAAGTTTGAGTTTTTGCTCCTTTTGCTGAACTCGTGTGAACGACGACCGCGTCGAAATAAAGACTGGTACTTGTGATGTCATCCCGGTAACAAACAACAAGGTGATTGGAACACCGCTGCCAAATGTTTGCGCATGCGTGAATTCGCTGAGTAAACATTGCAAGAGAAGTGGGAACTAGCCGTGGCAACAACAACCAGACAGTGAAGACTAAGTAAGACTCGACTATTCATTTGTGTTTTAAAAAAAAGGGTAAAGAAAATTACGAAGGGGTAAATTCAGAATATGTTACAATATTGACAAGGAAGCCATGCACAAATTACCTACCTTATCTTTTTGGTAGTATGCTTATAATTTTAACTTTTGTGTCGGACTCTCCAAATATTTCAGTGTTTTCCCGCTCTTTTTCTGAGGCCGAGCAGGAACGTCGCGCATGCGCAAAACGTTTGGCAGCGATTTTGGTGATTGGTGGGTTTTACCGCGGTATGACGTCAAAGACAAAGGAGTACCCATTCTCCTAGAAACGCGGTCAGGGTTCGCTCCCATTTGAGTAATATACTAGCTTGTTTTGTATGTATTTTTGTTGCCCAATAAAGTTTAATAAAAAAATAAATAAATAAAAGAAAATTTTAAAAAGAATCGTTTGGTGTTGACTATAGAATAACATGTGTACAGATTACGTCGTGGTGAATGCGCACGTACGATGTTTGGTGACTGATTTGTGATGTATTGTAAAACGAATGGTAGAGGACGCCGTGTGTATCAAATGTTGTTATCACCAGTTTAATTTATTTGTGTTTACAGCACAGTTTAATCGTGGTTTAGACATTATGAACCAAGCTGTTTCTTCACCTGCAAGTTTACATCAACCAGGCGCTCGAGAAAACGTGGCGTATTTGACCAACACAGAAAGAAGGTAATGACAGGATTTGCAACGATTTCATCGTAGTATAAATACACAGGTGATTATAGAAAATCACGCGCGCTGATTGGTTGAGCTACTTCGGATTAATTCCCGATAATCACCTACAGCGTTTATTCAAAATGGCCACCAGCCGATTTGTCAATGCGACAGACGAGGAAATTACCAATTTTAAAGAAAATGTTCCTAAAAGTGCGAAAATGTGTATTTATACCTAAAACAATTATTCACCTCAGGCTCAGTGAATAATGGTGAATAATAACCTCGATTTCGTCCCGGTTATTATTCATCGAAATTCACCTCGCCTTCCGCGAATAATTGTTAATTATTACTCACTTTATCCAATTCTCGTACACGCTCTTCAAATGTTTGGAAAGAGTATAGTAAAAATAACGTGCCAGGTACTTGTGGTCGAGAAAGCTGAAAATAGAGCAACAGAAACATCAAAAACCAAAAAAGAGGGACCAAACTAGAATTTATCTTTTTCTTTGTTTCAGGCGAGAAGCAGAGGTTAGCTCGTCCATTGGCAAGCAAAAATCACAAGTATGTTTATAGCTACTGTTTACACGCCTGAACTGTTTGTGGGTTTACACCTTTACGATTACTAGTGTCGACTATCATTGCTATCATGTTTAGTTCAGGGGATTCACTTCAGAGATAAAAGGCAATAACATATAAAACAAGACGCCTACTGGCAAGTCACGTTCACCTGTGTGAAGTATGCACGACATTCACCATTCAATTCAGGCTCGCGCACTTACCGCGCAAGTCCATGGAGCCTGAATCGAAGGGTGAATGTGGTGCATACTTAACACTAGTGAACATATTTACGATCAAGACAGTTGTCAGCCACATCTGATCACGGATAAACTACAAAGTCAGTCTTAGTCTAGTCTCAGTCGAAATCTACCAATAACGTGCAAGAACACATTGATCAAAAGGCAAAGCTGTTCAACTTTTTGCCCAACTCCAAAAGCGAAAGAAAAAAACAGAAACGGACTCGGCCTACCATATAGGTAGCCCGAGTAATTATCCTTTTTGTGTAACTTGGCATTTGGCAATTCTAATTCAATATTCAACCAAATTAGCTAAAGATAAATTTGTCAAGAAGGTACTAACTGCATGCATGGTAGCCAAGTTTTCGCAAAAAAAATACAGTACAAATTTTCATCGTTGTTTTTTGTAGATATAGAATACTAAGAGCATGTCCAACGTTGAAATCTTAACTTTTTATTATATAAAATAGAGTGTTTTATTGACTTTCCCGCCACTAATAAAAGCGATAATCTCACATGTGCGATTATTTATGATAATCGCACATGTGACGATTATCGCTGAATCAGCATTATAGTTTAATGCAATTTTTGCAAGGCAATAGGACAATTTTTTTATATCCTGGTCAACACTCGAAATAAATTTCATATTTCCGCACATCCATGTATTATTCTCTATATAACTTGGAAATATTTCGTGAAAAATTGATCTTAGTTAATGATAATTTGTGGAAGCAACCACGTTTATTTCTATTTACTAAGCTTTCTTTCACTCACTCACTCACTCACTCACTCACTCACTCACTCACTCACTCACTCACTCACTCACTCACTCACTCACTCACTCACTCACTCACTCACTCACTCACTCACTCACTCACTCACTCACTCACTCACTCACTCACTCACTCACTCACTCACTCACTCAAGCATTCATCAAAGCAAACAACTAATCAATTCATTCACATAAGATTACAATGATGTAATATTGTGTCTTAGTTATTAAGAAAAAAGTATCAAGACTATTTTTTTTAGAAATTGATTTTGTTTTCATTCTACTGCTGAGCTGGCTTATTTAACATTCTGTTGCCATTCCTGAAATTATAATAGACCGTCCTTGAACAGTTTTACTTCACAATTTTAGGTCGAACCAATGAGAAATGCAGCAACGCAAAATATCCCGACAAATGTCAGAGATTTGTTAGAAAAGATGGTAAGAATCGAGTACTTAGTTTGACTGATTTGCAGACACAATCATGCAGAATTCTTTCATTCTATATTGCTCAGCTGGACATTGTCAATACTGGCACCGAATAAGAAACCAGCCACATGTTCGCATTCGGGTTTAATCCCAGTTTGTTTGGGGTTTTTATGAAGTTAAATAGTTGAATGACTTTTTGTTGGAGCAGTCAAAGCCTTTTACATGAACCCGTTTTCAAAATTACGCGACCAGGCCGGAAATATTATTTGAATTATACACAGGTGTCTTGTATACTTGTTCTCAGCGCCTTATGGGTGAACTTGAAATCGGAGGTCCTGCTGAAAGACCAAACCGTGCTGCTTTGTAAACGGGACTGCATGACATTGTAGCTTCCTGATTCTGGAAACGAAGATGCTTGTTTGAAATGCTAATGCTTTACTTCGTTTTGTTTTGCTTAAATTTGGTTTGGTTTGAGAACGTGTCTTAGATTTCCAGTTAACCGAGGAGGCCTTGGGAACAAGAAAGGAAGTCACGAAACCGTCATCACCTTGCTCATCTTACTGTTGACACACACTGCTATAATATTCAGAAGTGTTGCAATTCATGTTATTCTTGCTGTTTTAGGCTAAAGAATATGACGTCGTGTTTTTGCCTATCACTGGTCGCCGCCATGAAGGCAAAGCTCTTTACTCCTACGGCAAACTAACGATCTTTATTGAGCGTGGTGTTGTGTTTTACCAAGCTCCAAATGGAAGTTTTAATCCTGTATCTATAACGAACCTTGTCAATCTAGCAAAGTAGTATTGGAAATAATCGTAATGAATTCATGAAACATAAACTCTAACCCAGTGAACTTCATTGCCCATATCTTCCGCCTGTTACAGGTAAACTACGTCAAGTACACTAATGTTCCTCCTTCGAGTTATTGCAATTTTGATTGACTTCCTTTGCAAATTTGATTAAGTTTCTTGTAAATCTCCAAATAAATTTGCAATATTCCAATTTGCTAATGACACTTAACGTAGTTTACCTGTAACAGGCCGCGTATGGAAAAATTTGTAGGGGTAATGAAAACAACGTAATAGAGCTAGATATTGGAGATCAGGAATTCAATTAGCCTGCGAGCAATCAACCCATACGTACATACCTTTTCGGCAGTTTCGAATTTCATTCTAAACTTTGCACAAAATCCAGTGCACTCTAAGAATTTGCATTTATGATTGAAACCACTGAGAATTTTGCGTCACAATTTAGGATGCAGATAATCATATCTGGAATTCCATAGCATCCGTGCAAGCTCTCTCGTCCGCATTCCCATTTTCCCTCCCGCCACCAGAGCGTGCTATCAGGCTAATGTTCTCTTGCTCCAAGCTCGTACCCTTGTCGCCAAGCGTAACTACAAGACCCTCGGTACGAAGTTATTGAAACTACTGGTCCAGACGGGACTCACAACGTGTAAATATGTTTAGATTAAATATTTTTACTGTAATTATAAAAAATATTTTGATAAAGGTTTGTAAATCCCCTCACTTGGTTTAAACATTGATTACGTTTCCTACACAAAGGTATAATTCGTGGTATAGCCACCACTTTTTTGAACACTAAACACTTTTGTGAAAAATGTTCTGGTGGCGGAACCCTGCGCGGTCCCTGTGATTTCGCTCCGCCACAGACGAAATCGTCAGCCGATAGTGTCTGGGGTAGTTTCCAGGCCTCATTTTTACAGTGGGTCTGAAATTATGAGATTTTTAGCGATTTCCGCGAGGTATTTCTGATCATTATCCGTGCATCATCAAATTACAATATCAGGCACAAATATGAGTCCGTACAAATTTAAGCCGGGCGCTAGTGGGGCATGATGAGGTTAGCGTTTAAGCTCGGCGGTAAACCAACTGGTTTTGATCAGAGTTCGTGTTCTCACAGTGGAGACGTTTTGTAATCGTGGTACGTATCGCTTGGTTGTGGGTATAAGGCCAAAAAAAGTCTTCTTGTCCAAAATCGTCACAGTGACGCGTATTTTTTTTTTGCTAATTTTTTTTAAAGGCAAACATTGTAAACTGAACATGTAGCACCGTATATGTTTTGATTTATTTATGTATAAATTTTTACGTCAAAATATCAACATGCATATTCAATAATACATGAACGCATGGTTGGCATAGAAATCCTGCAATCAGTGCCCGCAAACACATCAGCGCTTTTGATATAGCACATTGGTTGAAATCTCTTTAATAGGCCGATCAAATATTATCCTCTGGTGTGATCCGGAAGATGGACGATTTTAAAAATGTAAAAACAAATAATCGACGCGCAAGAAAAAAGATGTCGCGCGCGCTGACAAGAAACTAGATTATTTTTGGCCTAATCGTAAATAAATATTGGTTTAAAAATCTTAGTTTTTAGTTCACTTTTTCATCACCAGGTGAACACACGATGGAACAGGTATTAATATAAGAATGGGCATTTAAATCGTATATTTAAAATTGTTTTATTTGATATTTAAAAACTGGGTCTATTTTACACTTGCATGTTTACACAAAAAATTATTATTGCGATGTATGTGTTCGGGAGACCAGCGTCTGTCTGTTTCTTGACCATTCCACTGCAGCAGCTTGAGAGGTCTCACCTCAACATGAATGAGTATTCGTGTCGCCTGTCGTCTTTTTTTCTTCCTCAGAGCACCTTATAACGTCCAGTCGCCTGTGGCGCACGATACGTACTCTGTAATAAAAGAAAAACACAACAAACTTAATATGTAATTATTAGAATACAACAGAAAACGTTTCTCAGTTGTGATTGGTTAAGAACAGAACAAATTACTTGTAATACGCTAAGCCAATCATGAGTCGCATTGCATGGACCCACAATATATCGTACTGGTGCATTGTAAGCGCTGAAGATGTCCCTCGTCCCTAGAAATAAATTGTCTGGAAACGCGGTGAACATCAAAGCGGCTAACAATGAGCTGTGATTTTTGTTGAGGACGTCCACATTCATTATTTTCATTCATTCATTAATATTTTACAGCACGGCTGAGTGATTGAATCGAAACGTTGCTATTGGTTGAAATATAGTAAGTTTTGAGTACTGCCGAAATTATTGAACGTGGATTTCTAACGTTTCGAGCGAAGGCCCTACGTAAAGAGTGTAAAAAAAAACAACGAGCTTATTATAAGAAAGATATTCATGTGACCAAAAATTAGCCAATCATATAAAAAAAACAATAACAAATTAATGAGATGCGAACAAATTAGCGAATCAGATCAAAATAACAATAACAAATCAATAATGAGATGCGAAAGACATTTGCTATTCCCATCATCGATGAGCAAAAAAAGGAAGGGGTGGAAAATGGATGAGCGAGAGTAAAAAATAGATAAAAAGTGAAAACACTGTTTTTCGACACATGATTATCTTTCTTATATAAATAAGCTCGGTGCTCTGACGAAGGACCTTCGCTCGAAAGTTAGAAACTACGTTCAATAATTTCGGCAATACTCAAACCTTACTGTATTTCGATTTGTATTTCAACACTGACTACGCAGCACACTACTTTTATTTCACTGTTGCTATTGGTTGATTGATTATTTGTATAAACATGAACAAAAACAGAACACGTGGAAACAAACAAAGTAATCAAGAATCCCTCACCTGACGAAGAAGTTCTTCTTTAAGGACTCTTTTAATTTCCAATTTCGCGATTTGAACGGAGCGCTCGGAAGGACCTAGATATATATCACCAACAATGATCACACGACATCAAATTAGCGATATGTGGTATCTATGGCTACCCATATCTATATAGGCCAGGACAAAACTAAATAGGCCGCCAATTGCACGATGACGTGTGATAGCATTGGACGACTACAACTACCAGAATGCTTCGCCAGTTTCATCTATTTATTAGTACTAGAATGGTTTGCTAATAAATTACTAATACTAGTACCAATAGATTGACCAGTACTAATAAATCTAGTACTAATAAATTGACGAAACAGGCGAAGCATTCTGGTAGTTGTAGTCACCCAACGCCATCAAACGTCATCGTGTAAACGTGCTTTCAAAAAATTCCTGTTGCATGGTTGACGTTTTTCTCTTTTCGTTAAATTATTTTTCAGTCAGTTGGAGTTTTCAAATACACCTGAGATTGGTGGTAAAATTTAGTTCACTGAAGCACAACAGAGTTTCTACACAATCAAACCTCATGCTCGCTCCTCATTGGTCAGCATTCGTCAGTTAATTTCAATGTCCGGCAGCCATAACATCATTTCTGTCGAATACTTAACAATTATTCGTCGAAGGCGAGGTGAATATCGGTGTATAATAACCGAGACGAAGTCGAGGTTATTATTCACCGATATTCACTGAGCCTGAGGCGAATAATTGTTTTAGTATAAATACACATTTTCGTACTTTTAGGAACAACATTTCCTTTAAAATTGTTCATTTCCTCATCTGTCGCATTGACAACTTGGCTGGCGGCCATTTTGGATAAACGCTGTAGGTGATTATCGAGAATTAATCCGAAGTAGCTCGACCAATCAACGCGCGTGATTTTCTATAATCACCGGTGTATTTATACTAAAAGGGATTGTTATACATTTCCCACTTTATCTCAATTTTGATTGATTGTTGTCATACAGACAATTCGTGATAGCGTCACACCCAGCCTGTTCGTTTGTCCCGCCCGAAAATGAGTATGGTAGTGGCAGAACAACAAAATGCAACTTTAACAAAACAAACTCTTTAACAGAACTTAATCTGCATATTTAACTGTCGTTTTGTTATTTACGAACAAACATATATTTTGTTATTAGAAGGCACACATCTAATGCATAAAACAATTAAGATTCGGTTATCGCAAAATATTAAGAATATAGGCCTTGTCAATTCTTGATTTCATGCTCAACCTCATCCTATAATTGTTAATTATTAAGCAACCCAAACATTGTAGGACGCTGATGGGAATCATGACATGACTACCTCGAATAATAGATTTGACTCGCTGGGGACAACAAACATCTTTAAGCCCCGCACAGACGACCACGTTTTCCTTGACAAGTTTTATTTGTTTGTGTGTACGACACAAATTGACAATTTCTCCTTGACACGGAGCCTTGGTCAAAAGCTAGTCATGCATGCCAGCTTTTGAACAAAGAAAATTGTTCGTGTGTATAGTCGTCAAGTAAAACTTGACAGGATATTGCGCAGTACGTCACTGCGCACTCATCTCCGAAGCATATTACGCGATCACTGCCATCCAGGAAAACTTGTCCAACTGTACACACGAGCAATTATAACTTGTCGAGAAAAATTGTCGAAAAAAAAACATGTTTATCGTACACACGAACAAGGAAAGCTACCAAGGAACTTGTCATAGAAAACTTGGTTGTCTGTGCGGGGCTTCACTCTTCCTTATCTATACTTACCTTCGATATATAAATAGATTTTTCTATCGCCTTCACTTGGTTGGCTCCCTAAGAAAACAAAACAACAGTAAACAGGAATTATTTCTCAACCTCTCGTAACATTTTATTTATCACATCCGGGACACTCCATTGTAATATCTACAACCAACACTATTTCCACTAACGGACTAGAATTCCGCGAGTAAAAACTGACTGGTTGTTTTAAAACACCAAATAACATTTCATTTCGAAGAAATAATGAAAAACTGCACTTGTGTTTGGCAAAGTATTCATATATGACTCCAGCTATGCACTAGAGGTATGAGTGGTGTAATTTTGTTAGCAGTAGACACTAGACACTGTGGGATATGAGATTTTTGTCTTTGTCTTTGTTTTTGTTTTTGTTCTTGTTTGTTTGTTTGTTTGTTTGTTTGTTTGTTTGTTTGTTTGTTTGTTTGTTTGTTTGTTTGTTTTATGTTTTAATTTGGTTTTAATTTGTTTGTGTTTGTTTGTTTGTTTGTATGTTTGTTTGTTTGTTTGTTTGTTGTTCCATGTGAATAATATGGATAGGCAAAGCTAAATAAAAAAATAATATACATGGAATACCTGGGGCAATGTATGTACCACGCACAGTAATGGCAGCTTCAGAATACTCAGTTATTTGGGAAAGAGTATCCTAGACAAAAACAATCAGCAGAATTAGATATTACAAAACAACTGCCAAATATAAACCGTGGTACTTAAAGAAATGCAGGTGGGAATATTGTTGGGGAAATTTGTTTAGAAATCTATATGTTTGATTATGTTTGATTATGTTTGATTATATTGTGGGGAGCACGGGTGGCTTGTGCTGTTAGCGCGCTGCCTCTCACCAAAAAGTTAAGCCCGGTTAGACGGGGTTAGTACTTGGATGGGTGACCGCTTGGGAATGACCCCGTTGTCGAGCTTGGAACTCATGTGAGTAGAGTTGTAGTTGATCTCTCCTGTGCTTCGAGGGTTTTTCACCGGGTTCTCCGGTTTTCCTCCCTAAAATCAACACCTACAGTAACATCTTAGCTGTGATCCGTGGTCTGAACTGTGTCGTATGGCGGCTGCCTGGAGCGCCTTTGATATGCCTCGCCGCGGCCACGTTGATCTGCATCCTTCGCAATTCAGCCGCGGGCTGCAAGTAAGGATGATTAGCCCCCACTCCCCAGTCCTTTATCCTTTATAAGAATAATATTCTAATACACTCTATTTTTTTATGAAGTGCCGGACAAAAATCGGTTCATTTTAGATGGCCAGCGAAACGATATCAATAAACTACCCAGATTCAGTTAAACAAAAATGTACTAGCTTAGTTCAAATACTAATAGTATACCCTTACAAATTATGATATATGATAAGCATGCATCAGCAGAAATGTAGCACATCATTGAATCAAATGTATAATCTTAAAGGTCAACTAAACCTTTTGAAATTATATCTTCTTCTGAAAGGGTTATCATCTAACTTAGCAAAAGTAAAGAAAAATATGAATTTCGAGGTAAAAATGGGTACATCGTCTTAGACGTCATACCGGTAAAATCCGTCAATCAGCTTGTTGTTTGTTACCGGCATGACATCACAAGGTACTAGTACCAGTCTTTATTTCGACGCGGTCATCGTCAACGCGAGTTCAGCAAAAGGAGCAAAAACTCAAACTTAGACAGTTTATAAAAGTGGAACCGAGTGACAGGTTTCAATTGTTTCTTCGGTTTTAGATTGAACTTTTCCTACTTTAACGGAAAATAGAATAACCTGGAAACGTATAGTTGCCCTTGAACTCTCACTCCCCATCTATGTGTGGCAACATAATCGGTGTGTCTCCTCATCCTTCAAAAGGTTTCTCAGAAACGCTTTTTTGGAAACTTGAGCAGTAAATAAAATGAATGTTGGCAACCATGAATACAATACCTTAGAAGTAATCTTCCAACGAGCTTGTTGTGGAAATGAATTGATTTCAACTTCATCCTCATAACGTTCTTCTGAAGCTGGTGCAGCCTCTTCTTCTTTCGCTGCTTCAACTGGTGTATAATTTAGCTTGATGTTTACCTTCTCAGCAAGTTGTTTGGCTAAACCAAGACCCTTAAGGACCAAAGATAACTCAATAAATATTACAGCCGCTGACAGAGAAAACGAAGTAAGGCCCTGTTTACATGGAGCGGATTGAGTGTTCAAGTCAAATCTCGCATGTTGTTTCTTCTTCTTGTGTTTACATGAAGAAGATTGAGAGTTTTCGATCTGATCGAAACGGATGACTGGATGAGTGGACTGACTTAAGATTCAAGCTTGAATTGGCTTGAATGTCTCCAATCTGATTCATCTAAACACGCGGTTTCACTTGAAAATGACTTGATACGAATGAGTGAAGTTGGTGCGTGTCGTGCTAAATGGAAGACATTGAGGGGACAGAAAATAGTGTTCAAAAACCGAAAACAACGATCCAAGCAGATCGGATTCTCCATGAAAACATGTGCCTGGATTGACTTCACTCGCGTTTTTCAATCCGATTGGACTGTCAGTCCGCTTCATGTAAACAGGGCCTAAGGCGTGAACATGCATGGTCTATTATTTTGACGTTTTATCAACAGTATCACTCCTGGCCAAGTTGTTCAAATAATCCGAGTTAAAATTTAATGGCGTGAGTAGAAGTGAGACAATAGACATAGATATATGTCACAGCTACATTCGTTGTTTTTTTAATCTTAACCAGAAATCAAATACTAACCCTTATCCCACCCATAACTCTAACCCTGACCTTATAAAAAGCAACTGTCCACTCAAAACAAGCGTAAAAATATTGAGAAATTATTTGTCTTCTACCCGAGGAAGCGATGATTATTATACATATTTTTCTATTCGCCTAAGGAAAACTTGTTTTGGGGGATGCATGGACTGTCAATCTTAACAGTGTAACGATGCAGACAACTCTTTACTGTCGTGGCAATAGAAGCGTTCCTAAAATATTGTTGCAATATATTCCTCAAGTTGACCAATTCATTTGATGAAAATTTTTGCTAACTTCCTGTTTTTAATTTGATTGGATTCTGGTTTTTAAACAACCAATAAGAAACAGGATTATTTGCCAAACACCAATCAAATTCAAAACAGGAAGTTGTCAACGAATCTCATCAAATGAATTGTTCAACAATATTTTACGGAACGATTCTATTGCCACGACAGTAACACACAATGTAATCTGAACTTCTCAATTACAACAAAGAAATATTTAAAATATCTGGAGATTTTAAATCGTTTTGCTCACCTCCCCCAGTCCCCACCCCACCCCGTCCCACTAATCACGAGTGATGCTACTTACAGACATCTTGCTAACAGTTTCACCCTTCATAATCTGACTAGTGGCTTGTTGAGTTAAATCCAAATTCTAAATACAAGTGAGAGAAAAATAAAACATAGGATTTAAAGTGGTTCTCTGATGAAAATATTGTTGGCAATGTTTTTGCATAATCCTAAAGATGTTATGGTAGTTAGTAATCGTGCAAAGTTTCATTCCAAAAAAGGTGATATTTTACGTGTAAAGTTTGTATTTTGGAGCGCCGCCACTAAACTGGCCGAGCTTGAGAAGAATGAGTCGAGGAAGCTTATGACGTCATAGACTCAATAACAACAATGACCCTTTTGTTGACAAGAACAATGATCTTTTGTTTTTGTTGAGTCTATTTCTCGATTTCTTTCTAAAACTTTACTATTTTCACATGCTCGAGTATTGCAGTCGACACTTTTTTTCAAAATTTACAGATAAACTAAGTGAAGTGTTCCTCTTTTGAGCTCCTAACTTGATTGAAATTTTGATTGACTTCCTTTGCAAATTTGATTAAAGTCCTTCCTCAAGTGTCATTAGCAAATTGGAATATTGCAAATTTATTTGGAGATTTGCAAGGAACATACCGGTAATCAAAATTGCATTCAAGTTAAGAACTCAAAGGAGGAACAAAGAACTCAAAGGAGGAATACTTGACGTAGTTTATCTGTAACTCTTTCTCGTCGGTGGGTTTTTTCTTGTGACAATAAAATCACCTGGCGTTAGCCAGAGTAAAACACATAAAACTTGAGAGTCGGACGCCGCCATGCAGAAAGAGTTAAAGAAGAGAACGATAACTTACATTTCCCGAGCTGATCTTTTCGTTAAGCTTGGCAGCAATGCTAGCAGCGAGATTAAGTTTGGCTGGAAGAAAATAAGAAATGTTAAGATAACGATAAGTGCTTGTTTTAAATTAAGTTTTAAATGCTGAGAATAAATTAATCAATTTAGTCATTTATTCCAGTTAGTATACTAGATAACATTTAACCCAGTTAGTATACTAGATAACATTTAACCAACGCACATATCGTGTCTAGTGCCAAATCAGCTTATACAAAGTTACCATATTCGTTTTGGTAAGCACTTCCAATAGAGACAACATACATAACATGTTAAATATTCATAAAATGTTATACATTTACAAAATGTTATACATTTAGTCATTTACAACCGTTATATATGCAGCTTAGGGTTAGCCTCCTTAAGCAGACATTGCAAGGGCCACCGTTGTACTCCATTACAAGGGACTTTAAGATGCTAGGCGGACGACGACGGCGGTTAAAAAGCAACATAAGTCAATTTAAAAAGTCTCGTTTAATTTTCCAATTATATTTGATAGTTGAAGTTAGTTTAATGACTTCCAAAACGCCCCAGTACTGCTAAAATGATTGTAGTGTCAGTATTGAAGTCAATCTCAAGCAACAGTTCTCATATTTTGGCCGTTGACGTCGTCCTGAAGACGTGGAAATGCTCTAAGTGGCGTTGTATAAAGAACGATGACGGTGTTGAGATTACTCTGGAGACTGAAAATTATTCGTTCTCTTTGTCTTGCAAAAAGAATGCTATTGTTTAAAGGACGTCGTCGTCGAGGTTGTCGTCGTAGATCTTAAAGTCCCTACAACGAAAGTACAACGGAGGCGCCTCACAATGTCTAGTTAAGGAGGCTAGCTTGAGGGGTGTCACTGATGAGAGAAAAAAACGCAATTCAAGTACGGCTTTGACCTTCTTACTTTGTCAAACAATATTACTCGTCTTGGCTAGCTGTGTATAAAAAGGTTAAAGATAAAATACGTTACCTTTCTGCGCTCCTTTGATAGGTTCAGGTGGATTTCCTACGCCAGGAACAACTTGAGTGGTAGGAGCAGGAACACCTGGTTTTTTAAGAGTTGGTTTGTTGCTAAATGCTTTGGCGATCTCTTTATCAATCTAAAACAAGAAAGGAAGGAAAGAAACGTGAGACAATTCGTTGTCGTATACGCTGTTTGTTCGCTGTTCTTTTTACAATGTTTATTTCTTTCTTATTTTATTCCTTCATTCTTTCGTTGTTTTCGTGTGTGTGTGTGTGTGTGTGTGTGTGTGTGTGTGTCTGTCTGTCTGTCTGTCTGTCTGTCTGTCTGTCTGTCTGTCTGTCTGTCTGTCTGTCTGTCTGTCTGTCTGTCTGTCTGTCTGTCTGT